>JAIFGZ020000550.1:0-315314 GCA_019925245.2 Oryza australiensis
TGAAACAAACGAAAGTAGAAAAGGTGGCGATGCATTGAAAGTGTTATTGAGCTGATTGTTCTTTGATTACACGAGTCTTGGGCTATATTTATACCCAAATACATAATATGTCCTTATCGGACACGACTCTTATCTCTATTACAACTCAAAATACGAACAAGTCCCTTAGGCGGACTCTTAAGGCATAATTTGTAAGGAAATTACTTAAAATAACCTAATTAATCGATACAATTGCATTTTTGGGACTCTATACATATATGGCAATCCTCATTAAGCACATCAACTTGATCCAACAATGATTCCAATGTCATCTTACTAGAATCGACTACATCGGCTTACCTTGTTTGACTCGATATCGTAGATAAACACCTTAGGCTGATTCGGTTTGCAACTAGTGCGTACTACATTTTTCAAGAATCACGATTTTCTCCAAATCTACTTCGGCCTTAACTCCAAATCGATGTATGATTTACCAAATTTGGTCGTTAACACAAGGATAAGTAGTCTTCGCTTCCTTGATTGTTGAAGCATCAATCTGCCAAGAGGCGTTTCTTTCAATCTTCACCGTTGTCATCATCACTTTCCTCGTCATCACAACTATCCTCATCACCACTGTCCTCATCATCATTGGTCTCATCACCACGTCCTCATCATCACTTTCCTTCTTACATGATGAACCATAACCATCCTACATATTTAAATTCAACATATCGAGTAATCACATGTTCGGTACATGATCAGCATAGGAGGTAACCATAGCATATAAAAGCATTACATAACATGATAACTCATCACAACAAGCCATTCAACCACATGTCCATTACATAACATAATAAGGTACTAAAAACAGTACATAGCATAGCTCAATAAACAAGTGCATTACATAACATGACATTGTGAAATTACTAACTAATATAAATTCTTCTGCTGGCACCATCTCTTCAACCACAAAAATCTTGCTTCATTACTTCTTATGTTTTGAAACATCACTATGTTTCCTTTTTCAGAAAATAAACGTGTTGCACAAAAGTACTCGAGTCTCTTCTTTTGCCCCACACTCAATTACCAACTTTTGGTAGTGCATCAAGGTTTGCTCATACTTGTGCCTTTTCCCATTTGGCTTCTCTTTATGTAGAAGCTCACTTATTATCTAAGAGGACTTCTCAATCTCACTGTCCCATCTATTGAATAGCCCCTTCATCAACCTAACAACTAGGCTCTTGTTTTTCTTCCCGAGGACTAGAACCCGTGGACAAAGACTATTACTTTGCTCCTCTCCTCTTTTCTTTGCTAGTGCTCATTGGACTATCCTCAAATCCCTCATCGCATATTCAAATCTTTTTGTTTCCCTAAGTTTGCCTCCTCTTCCTCTTCCTCATCTTCATCACCAAGGAAATATGCAGTGGACCCATCAAGCGCCACACCTTGGAATAGCTCTATAAGCATGTCCAAGTACTCGGGAGTTGCGATTAAATTTTTGCATCCGGTTTTCTGTAATGCAATTGTATTATGAGAAATCTAATTTTTTAAATGAACAAGGAGAGGTTAACTAATTAGAAATATTAGTACCTTGATTGTTCTTTTCCACCATCCATCCGATCCTATGATCTCTCCATTAGGTCTCGACCACACCCCATTTGTTGACTAAGCCATACCCAACATATGTAGATACTCTTGAGTTAGACCATTCTATTCTTCAATTGTTTGCTTGAATGCTTAGATTGAGTGCTAACAAAATATTTAGGCTTCAAATTTTGATAGCCTCTAGTTGTCCATGTTCCATTGGGACAATTGCCATCCCTCAATTCCTCACATGCTATTACACAAAATTTATAGGTGTTTTCTTACATCCAACATGCCTTGTCATAAATGTCCAGAAATTCTTTCCGAGTCATCTTTAGCATTTGTCTATTTGTAAGTTATTCATAAAGCTACGAGCTTAATAAGACATTTAGACTTGAATTTGAGAGTTGTAGATTTACTTTTAGCTAAAAACTCCTCAATCATCTAAGTTGAATTACACAGACTCAATGTAAGTTATTTTTTATTACAAAATCACCAAGAATGAGTTGTGAACTAGTTCCACAGTTTGACTAGATGTACGTATAAGGTTAGGCACCTACGGGGAACAAGAACGAATTTTTGAGCAAGACCGAACTATACCTAACATAAATTTTTGACTCAAGCACATATTTCTAAAAGAATGTATCTTAGCGAATTCCATATTTTAGCAACTCATCTCCTATACGAAGCGATGTTAAAGTATTCTTAAATGCATGATCTCATCTCAAATTATCTCAGCTTAAAATCATGTATTTCAACTTAAAATATATCTCGACTTAAAATCATGTAATTAAAATCAGCTCTACATATGCTCCAAAAAGAGCACCTAACTTGTCGACATACTTGAAGAGAATAGATTTCATACTTGTACTTGAAAAACTATCCAAGAACACGCCACGTATACTCTTATCAAATTGACATTTAAGAATGTAAAGTTCTTCGTAGATCATCGACATTTTTACATCCATAAATGCAAGCACTGCACCACATAAACTCTTATCAAAATGACAATTAAGAATGTAGGTTCCATGGGTGATAGATTCTTCAAATCATGTTAACATTGAAATTTGGTAATCGAATCCCTTAGTGCTGCAAGGCGAAGCGAAATCAAATCGGTTGAGACGGGGTCGCATCGGCGGGGAGTAATAGGTCTGCGAGGCTAATCGGCTAAGGTTGGATTGGACATGGGCAACCCATAGCCGATTCCAGTCCGGAAGAGATGGCCATTTACGATGCGGCGGTTTGAGGATAAATAGAAGATTCGGTTGTTAATCGTGCTAAATGAGATTGCCACTTATGGATAGTCTGTAACGGCAATTGTATCTGTAATCTAGGGGTTTGTTTAGAATGTTAGTTGTAGCACAACGTGGGTCCCTTCGGGATAATGTTGTGTTTTAAATAGTAGTTTAGATAGAGTCCGGGTTTGTATAGATAATTGTATCTTGGGAATAAATAGGACCCGAGACCCCACAAAAAAAGATATACAATCATAATCAATCAAACCTTCGGCGCATCGCCAACCTTTTTCTTGGACGAGCACTTTGTTTGGCTACGAGCTGCATCGTTTCGATCCCCGGATCTAGGTAAATGCTTGTCATTAGTGGTATGATCTGTTGTTTCTAGTACTTTCATCGTAATGACACATTGGAATCAAGAGTTTATGCGCTATTTATCATATAGCGCATATAAATTAGATCAATGTGTAGATCTATCTTGCCATTGGCTAGTTCTATCAAGAACTCGCAGTAGATAGGGCTAGATCTAAAGGTTGGCTGGTTTATATGCGGTATCCACCGTCTCGAGATATATAAATCGGCTATAACAGATCAAGTTTTTATTTTTATACTTAATGTTGCATCGGGTTCGAACTATTAAGTCGTTTTTAGAACTATTAATGATCATTTAGCTAAGATTTTCATTATTTAGAGACAAGTCGGGGTTTCACCCGCCTTATTTGCCCTGATATGTTTCTTTTAATATATTTATTATTAGATTTATATTAAGATTGCCTCTTATGTTAAGATCGCATTCTTGTCGGATGTCGCTAGCCAAAATCGGCCTACCATTGACAGTAGATGGCCGATTTCTAGGCTATGCATCTATTTCAAGAATGATATCTTTTTATAAGATTCATCGAGTACTAGCCGATTCATTGTTAGCTTTCATTAAGACGGCTAGGTTATCGATTCATATATTTATTATTCTCTATTGTATTTGGGTTAAGCGGCGATCTTGTCTCGGTATAGCCGATCCATTCCGATCACTTGGCTTAAATATAGTTTAGAATAGCATATATATGTTTATGGATTCCCTTAGCCGATCCAGGTGGGGATCTAACCTAACACTTAACGCATATTCTCTTGTTTTTCTTGTTGATTAACGAGATCAAATCAACGGCATGCCACGCCACGGCACAGGCGTAGAAGGACCTACACTAGAGTTAGCGGATCTTCCAGGGCCAGCGCATGAGAGATTTTTCATTTCAACACGCTTCTTGGCACGCCTAGTGGGACTTTCTTTGTCGGCTCGACTCGGACGCATAGATTCAAAGGCAAGATGGTCGACTCCAAGAGCCCTAGCATTACGCAGGACAACATCGTGCTGTGAAAATGGAGCAGATTATCGGCTGAACGACAAACCAATTATAAGAAGATGGTGGAAGAGCTCCGGGCTAACAACTTGCAATCTTTCACCCAAACAAGATCCGGGGGCGTGCATCGAAATATAAGTTCAGCATGAACGACACTAAGGCATCCTCCCTAGGTGAGACAAAAGGCAAATAGAAGATGGAGGAGCCGACCACAGGAAGAGGATGATTCGGCTATATATCTCGTAAGACCGGATTGACTCAGCCGTCCATCACGCGTTGGTCAACCAAAGTAGCATCTGGTCAACACTTTCAACAACATGATCGCTACGCGGTCGACGCCAAGATAGCCGACAGTGCAACGGGGGCCAACGTACTTCACGGACGGCCAATTTCCTTGTTACGGGATGCGGTCACGCGAATCGGCCGATCCACCGCTAGCGCAACAAGGGCCGTCGGGAGGAGTCCTCGGTCGGCCAAATCCAGGTGAATCGGCTATAAGGCCAGCAATTACTATGCTGAGCCGACAACGGCCGATGCCCCAATATCAGATTGCTAATATGTTCAATGACAATCAGCGGTTAGAACCGATTGATCCGAGATAGACGGTGCAACGCGGTGGCCGCAACATTTCCGTGACCGCCAACGCCACCACCGGCACATCGCCCACCTTGGCGATCATCACTACCAATACCAAGGAGGCCGTCAAGATCATCATTACAGGCCTCGAACGCCACCATTGTGTCGGCAAGCACCGTCGCTGTATGACCCATACGAGCCGATACGGCAGACAAGACCGGACATGGGCCGACCGATCGTAGATGTCATGCGCGATCAATTCGGCCTCAAGCCGAAAGACTCGAGGGGACATGTATCGGTATCCTATCCGAGCACTTGAGCGGATCCCGTTCCCCAACCGATACAAGATCCCGATTTTGAAGTTCTCGGGCGGGACAACGTTTCAACCTACGAGCATGTTAGCCGATTCTTGGCACAATGCGGTGAAGCATCGGCTACGGATGCCTTGAGAGTCCGATTGTTCCCTCTTTCTCTTTCAGGATCGACTTTTACTTGGTTCTCCTCATTGCTCTACAACTCAATTCAGAGTTGGGCCGATCTTGAAAAACAATTCCCACTACTTTTACTCCGCAACCATGAGATGAAGTTGTCGGACCTCACCAACATCGAGGCAAAAACACAATGAATCAGTCCAGAATACATCCAACGCTTTAGGGAAATGAGGAACCGATGCTGACTGGTGCTATCGGGCCCAGTGGCCGATTTGGCCTTTCATGGTTTGATCGCGCCGATCCGAGAGCAATTCTCTGCGCGAGGACTTTGACACTTAGCCCACTTGGCGCGAAGGTGACGGCCCACGCCCGATTCCAAGACACCGGGAAGGCCGTCAATATAACTCGGGTCATCGTCGAATCGGACTACGAGTCCGACGATGATGACACGAATGGCGGCAGCCAAATGGGCCAAGAACAAAAAGCCATCGTCGCCAAGGCTGGCCAAGACGGCTAAGGAAGAAAGATACAATTTCGACATCACCAAGGCCAACAGGATTTTGACTTGCTTGCTCAAGGAGAAGCGATTCAATTGCTGAAAATCACATGATCCGTTGGTAGAAGAATTGAAGAAAAATAAATATTGCAAGTGGCACAACTCCACATCCCACGCCACCAATGATTGCAAGGTCTTCAGCGGCAAATCAGTTGGCAATTGAGGCGGGAAGTTGAAGTTCACCGATTCAAATCGGCCGATGAAGGTAGACGGCGATCCTTTCCCGGTCAACACGGTCCAAGCGGGCCTAGGCAAGCGATCGACAAAATAGAATGGCGCACGGCTTAGTCAATACATCGATCGGGACCAAGGCGAGCGATCAAATTGGATGTCACGCCGCCAATTAACATGGTGCGCCGGTTATCGGATCGGTGACCGACGGCGATCCATGAACATAGACGACACCGTCATCGTCTGGTCTCGCAGGCGAAGCTTACAATGAAGCACCTCATCGGCGCGAGCCGAACACCCAAAGCCGACGATACGAGGCAAACCACGCAATGCCGATCCGCATTGGCATTGTGATTTTTCATGCTGCTGAGGATCGACATGAGACGCCAACATTGGACGATTGCCCGGCATGCAACGTCGCCGTGATGCGAGCACGAGGCTCATCGGCTGCAAGTCCAACTCGGTTCATCCCCGAGCCGTTCGGTTAAACCAAAGGCGGCGGTTGCATCCATGATCGGCTCGGCCCGATCCACGGATTTCTTCGTCGACAAAACCGCGATGGGAACAACCGCGATGATGAAGAGGCCGACGATGAGGAATCGGCCAACCCCCAATGGTGCCCGTCCGATCTCTTCACGAAGACGCGAGAAAAGAAGGGTTCAACGGCTTAAGCGTGAAGGGAAGACAAAGTTCAACAAATATCTATGAACAGACGCCGCCGGCTTGGCAAAATCAAAGGCGATGGGTACCCAAAGAGAAAGCTGCCATAGCCGACGAGGAGCAAGCCAACGAAAGCCCGGCCGATCAAGCCGGGAGGGCAGCCAAAGGGAAAGGCAAAATTTCTACATTGGTTAACATGGTGTTAGTATTGCCACCGGAGTTCGGCGCTCTGACGATGCGGACACCGTTGAGGATTACACAGCGAAACTAGTCGTCTTCAAAAAAACCGAAGGAACCAAAAATCGGCACTTAAGTTGTTGTACGTTAAAGGATTCGTCAACGGCAGCCGATTTCCAAAATGCTAGTTGATGGGAGAGCTGCAGTCAATCTCATGCCTTACGCAACATTCGAAAGCTAGGCAAGGGGCGAAGACCTAATAAAAACCAACATGGTGCTCAAAGACTTCGGCAACCCATCGAAACCAAGGGCGTCCTCAACGTTGAACTGACCATCGGCAACAAGACCGTGTCCACAACATTCTTTGTCATCGACGGGAAGGGTCTTACTGACGGCTGCTCGGAAGGCCGGATACACGCTAACTGCTGCATCCCTTCCACAATGCATCGAGCCGATCCAATGGGACGGCGACAAGATCAAGATCGTACCGTAGAGATGAGTTAGTGTTGTCGTGCCGATTTGCCGCTTTGGGAAATCGAGGGCATTGATTGTTTATCCGGGAAAATTTGGCAAGCCAATTTTCTAAATGTGTCCAATTCAATGATACAACCGATTGGAGATGACGCTGTTTCTTTGCTTTGAACAAGACATGGTGGAGGGCTCGAGCGTTCTCGGCATGGACACCGCGGACGAACGATGGCAAGCTAGGGCAAGGTTTCACGTCGGCCAACGAATTAGAGGAAATTGACATCGGCTCGGTGATAAGCCAAGGCCGACGTACATTAGCAAAATCTGTCTCCTCATTGTAGATCCCACTTATTGAATTGTTAAAAGAATATAAAGATTGTTTTCCTTGGGAGTACTTCGAGATGCGGTCTCGGCCCGATCAATAGTGGTCCATCGGTTGCCGGTCAGGCGAGGCTATCATCATTCAAGCGACCTCCCGGGAGGTTTCAAGGCCGATATGTGCAGATACAATTAAAGCCAAAATCACTCGGCTTTATACGACGTGGGATTCATCGGCTTCTTGCCGATACGCCGAGTGGGTCTCAAACATACGTCCCGGTGTTGAGAAGAAAAACGTAAACTTTCCAGGGTGTGCATCGATTTCGAAGATCTAAACAAGACAACCCCTAAAGACGAATACCCGATGCCAATGGCCGATACGCTTGTCGATCTTGCCGGGCCACAAAATTATCAGTTTCATGGATGGCAATGCAGGGTATAAACAAATGTTCATGGCCGACAAGGACATCCCTACAAGACCGTTTTCGAGTGTCCGCAATCGGCTTGTACAAATGGGTAATAATGACGTTCGGCTTGAAGAAAATGCTGGGGCAACATATCAACGGGCCATGAATTACATCTTTCACGATATGATCGGCTCGCTTGGTAGAGATATACATTGACGACATGGTTGTCAAGTCAAGGGAGATAGAAGGCCACATAGCCGATGAGACAAGTGTTAGAACGGACGAGGAAATACGGTCTGAAGATGAATCCGCTTAAGTGCGCGTTAGAGGCGTATCGTAGGGCAATTCTTGGAATTTCTCGTTCATGAAAAGAGGAATTGAAGTTACAGCAAAGGAGCATAAATGCTATCAAGACAATTCAACCTGCGAAGGACAAAAAGCAACTCCAGTCATTGATCGGGAAGATAAACTTCCATCGATGGTTCATAGCCAATCTCTCGGAAAAAAAGATAGAGCCGTTCACACCCTTTGCTTAGGGCTGAAAGCCGATCGGACGTTCACATGGTGGCAGAGCGAGCGAAGGCGTTAGACAACATAAAAGATTATCTAAGCTCCTCTCCGTTTTAATGCCGCCACAAAGGGAATCTTACTGTTCAAGCTGTACCTATCGCCCGATGACAAATCAATCGGCTTCGTCCTAATCCGGAGGTCGATGGCAAAGAAAAAGCGGGAAGTCTTCTATCTCGGTGATGGTTGCTAGATGCGAGAAACGAGGTATTCACTGTGGAGAAGTTATGCCTATGCCTCTATTTTTCATGTACAAAGTTAAGGCACTATATGCTGTCCAACGAGTGCACGATGTCAATCCAAAGCCGATGTAGTTAAGTATATGTTATCGGCTCCAAAGTGCTCAAAGGAAGAATTGGTGGAGTGGTTTTTCGCGCTAACGAGTTCAATCTGAGGTATCAGGCACCAAGGGTAGTCAAGGGGCAAGCCATAGCCTATTTCATTGTGGAGCACGAAACGACTCAATCGGCTCGGTGGACATTATGCCTTTGGACTTTGACGTTCGATGGCTCGGTTTGCACCAACTTGGTGGCATCAGCTTGGTCATTATTTCGCCAGGGGGCAAGCTTCGAGTTTGCTTTTGCCATCAACCCCCACGCTACAAACAACCAAGCCGAATACGAAGCCGTCCTTAAAGGATTGCACCTGCTCAAGGAAGTTAAAGCCGACGCCATCGAAATAATGGGGGATTCATTATTGGTCATCAGCCAATTATCAGGAGAATATGAATGCAAAAATGACGCGCTGATGGTCTATTATCGGCAATGCCGATAATTAATGGAAGGTTTTTGGCTAGTTACTTTGAAACATATCCCCATAGAGCAGAACACAGAGGCCAATGACTTGGCTCAGGGGGCATCGGGCTATCGGCCGATGCTGAAAGAAGTCGACATAGACATCGTGCCGCCATTACAGTTAGATGATTGGAGGTTTGAAGTTTACAACTATCCCAAAGACCCTCTCAATCGGCCACAGAGGAACCTACGATACAAGGCATTACGATACATGTTGCTCGATGAAGATCCGTACTATCGGACGATTGCCAGGCGTGCTACTCAAGTGTTTGGGAGCCGATCAAGGCACGGTGGCCATCGGGGAAGTACATGAAGGAATCACGTGGCACACATCAATCGGCCCACAAAATGAAGTGGCCTTTGCTGAGGCGGGAGGTATTTCGGCCGATGATCTTTGGAGGATTGTTTCAAGTATTTACAAGGGGTGCCAGGATTGCCGAAGTTTGGCGCTATACAACGAGCACCAGCATCGGCTATGAACCCAATTATTAAGCCATGGCCGTTTAGAGGATGGGGCATTGATATGATCGGCCAGATCAATCCACCCTCAAGCAAAGGACATAAGTTTATCCTGGTGGCAACGGATTACTTCACAAAGTGGGTGGAGGCAATTCCCCTCGAAAAGTGGATTCTAAGGACGCAATCGAGTTTGTCAAAGAACACATCATCTACCGATTTGGCGTTCCACAAACGATAACAACCCGACCAGGGATCTATCTTGGTATCGGACGAATTCGTTCAGTTTGCCGACGGCATGGGGATCAAGCTACTTAATTCTTTGCCGTACTACGCACAAGGCCTCAAACAAAAGTTTGATCAAGTTGATTAAAAGAAAGATCTCTGAGTACCCTAAACAATGGCACAGTCGATTAGCCGCATCACTGTGGGCGTATCGAATGGCATGCCACGGGTCAATTCAAGTCCCTCCGTACAAACTGGTCTATGGACATGAGGCGAGTCTTTGCCATGGGAAAGTGTCGTCGGCTCAAGGCGCATTCGGCTACGAGGATCAACTCACACCAATGATTATTATCACTGATGATGGACGAATCGGAAGATTTAGTTTTATCCGGGATGAGGGCCTTGGAAAAGTCACAAAAGATAAAGAGCGAGTAGCCGGACATTTTAATAAAAGGTGGTGCCTAAATCTTTTGAGGAAGGCGAGCTCATTTGGAAATTGATACGCCGATCGGATCTAGAGACAACAAGTTCGGCAAATGGTCACCAAATTGGGAAGGGCCTTTCAAAATCCACAAATGCGTCTCTAAAAAGGAGCTTACATGCTAAAAGGACTGGACGGAGAGATATTTGGAAGGGCTCTTAATGGAAAATACTTAAAGAAGTATTACCCAAGTGTCTCTTAGATAGTCTCGATGGCCGCTGGGGCCCTCGACGGCCTGGAGATTCTCTCTAAAGCATCCAAGATCAAATACTCTAGCCTAGTGACTCTTACATCGGTGGTTGTGATTAACGAGTTCATTGGCAAGTGTGTTTGCCTTGCTACCGACTGTCGTGACGTATGAGTGTTGCGGACGCCAAATGAATAGCTGCCAAAACACTACTGAGGTTTATTGGAGGTCTGGTCGCCGGATGACGAGTATCCTGTTCCCTAAAGTGCTGCAAGTTGATTCTCACTTGTAGGTCTTGGCTAACCGTCAGTTCATACGGGGTGTTCATGATCTCTAGAATCACTCGTAGGGGATGGGGCGGCTACGAGAAGATTAACCCGTGAGTACTTAGAGAAAAGAAATGGTGAGGATGGATGGGTTGGAAAATCACCTGGTTCACCGATGAGCTTGAGGATGCCATGAGAAGTATTGCTAAAAGCTTGGAAACCTAGAATTTGTACACCTGGAGAGTGAGGGAATTTCTTCTTTGGCTGTGATGTATTCGGGAAGGCCTAAAGAGGTCTATTTATAGAAAGAAAAGATGCGGATTTGGATGTGAAAGATCGTTGCAGATATAAAAGTCGAAGAGGTCATCATTAAAAGCATTGGGAATCGTTGAATGGTTGGTGACTACTCAAGACCGGATACCTATTGTTCAGGACTCACGGGTTTTGAAATACATATGTTCGGATGAGTCAAACTATGAAGCCAAATCGGCGATTGCATTTAAATATTACCGTAGATTACAAGCACGACTAAAGTGATTGTCCAACCCCTTGACACAAAAGTACAAAAAAGTATAATACGGAAGGCATTAGCCGATTTCGAGAATATCGAATATTACAAGCTCATTGTTTTAAAACCGAAGCTATGGCCGACAACGCCTTCACTTTGATTTGATCTATATCTTCAATGGCCACGACGTCGTCTGGCCTCGGACCCGCCACCGGCTGGATGCCCTTCACCAAGTCTCGCAAATGTGCCACATGGCCGCCTTGATACCTTGACGTTGAGCTTCGATCTCGGCCGGCAAACCAGCCATATACTCCTTATGGACATCGATCTCGTTCATGACTTGAAGCGAGATTGTGCACATCACCTGATCTTGGCGTGCAAGAAGTTGCTCGAGCTTGGCCGCCGGCTCAGTCTTCAGGCGGTGGAAGGCAGCCTTCCAGGCTCTCGATGGCATCCTTGGTCGGCTGGAGTGTGGCCGACCGCGCAGCTCTCGCGGCAATCGGCTATCCGCTTGCCGTGCCCGTTACGTACTCCAAGGCAGGTGGACTTCCACGAAGGTGGCGGCACAATGGCGTCGGCTAGGGCTTCCGACAGCCTAGCCTTGGATTTCTTTGAATCACGCGCGTATCGAGCCGGCGTCGACCACCGGCGCGTCCGGTGAGGCCTCCGGCCGGTTGCCGATGTCGGCTAGGGTAGCCCTCGGAGTCCTCGGCCGGCGTCACCAACGTCTCTTCGCCAATTTCGCCGGACTCCTCGAACTCCAACAAGTCAAAGTTGAGGAGGTCGGCTATGTTCTGCAGAAAAGAGAGATGATCGGAAGACAATAAGTTGGCGGAAGCCGATCGTCGGTTCGGTCGGCTTGCAGTGGGCACCGGGTTGGAGCGATCGGATCGGCTGGATCGCCCTGCGGCCGTCGAGGCCTCTTCGTCGATGTCGTCGCGCCGCCGCAGCAAAGGGCAGCATGCTCATTGGGCCGCTGGGGCAGCCGATGGAGATTGCGGGGGCGCAAAAGAAGAGTTAGCGGACAAATCGGCTAATTACTGCGGTCGGATGGCAAGAGACGATTACCGATGGCGCGGGGTGTGATGTGCGGCCAGAGCCAATTTCTTGACTGAAAGGAATGGTTCGAGTCGAAGGATGCAAGTGATATCATCATGAAGCCAAATTTGGTGAAATGAGGGCTTGCAGACCGATTTTTCGGGGGACTTGGGACCGGTGGGATGTCGGCTAGAGCGTTGACCAACTCATGGCTCAAACTCCGGGTTTGGCCGTCGCTCCAACAGCCGCCGGCATTTCCTCGGCGCGACGAGCGTCAAGGAACTACGCGGTGGCGGGTCCAAGGCGGGAGGCTATCAAATTTGGCGCCGCCGCTTCTTCTTTCAGCCTCTTGGGGGCGCGCGGCGGCGCGTGGAGGTGTGCTTGGCACCCTTTTCTTACAGGGCGATCGGGTGGCGCACCTGCCCTCTAGCAGCGATGCCAACCGGCGCCCCTCAGTAGATGGCCGACGGAGCGAGGCCGCCCCATCCGAACACCTAAAGCGGTATTCGATGGGGCGCCAGAATCCGCTCACCATCGGCGCTCCGTCTCCGTTCCTATAAACCGGAGGGCAAATGTTAATCGGCTATATCACCAATGATAAGAAGAAGAAAATCGGTCGGGACTTAAAAGTTTACCGAGGGGATCTCCTCGGGCAGGAGGAGGTCGACGTAATGAGATGACCGCTGGTGGAAGATGTGGCGCTTGATTTCAGTCCACCATTGGTCATAAGCGACGCTTTTCTTCAACGCCAGTGTCATCACGCCGATGTCGCCGAGGGGACGGCCGGCTATATTTAGCAGCCGATCCATCATCAAGTCCTGGCTTACCACTCCCCTCGTCTCAATCTTATCGGCATAAAAGAAGCCGATGGGCAGCTGCCCAAGACCGAACTGCCTCGCCGTCGACACCGGGTAATAGAATTCGTAGCTCTTGGCCACTGATCGGCCCTGATGGATCCCGGGTCAGCAAGATGAAGGGGGATAGAGAGGCGATGAACAGCTCCCTGCACCGCGGGTTGTCAACTGAATTGACGTCTTCCCAATTGAAGTCGGCCAGCAACTCGAATAGCCCCCGGTCCCAGTAAAAGTACTAGGCGCGGTTCTCGCGAGACAGCCCATCGTAGAGGGCTATGAACCATTCGGCCAGCACTTCGGCCGATTGCTTTGAGCCTACGTGGGCGGCTGCTGCCTCTCTGTAGCTCATGCACCTGGTGGTGGTGATCTGGTTGCCGTCTTCATCCTCAATCGGCTCCGGCGTTGGGTATACACTGTTGTCGAGGAGCGGCCGGCTATCTTTTGGGTCGCCGGCGCCGGCCGGTCTGTAGAAACCACCGGGGTCGCCGATGTTGATTGGAGAGTTGGCGGCTATCTTCGCGGTGGCTTTGATGCAACATCGATATAGATAGCCGAGGAGGTACTTCCCCAGTGCATGTTTTCCCCCGTCGGCCAGGACTTCGGCTATGACCTGCCAGTTGGTGGTCGGACCGCAGCTTGATCCACGAACACAAATTTCTCGAGCCACATCATCAAAAATGTGGCGGTGTGCTCCCGATGTGGCCGATCCGTCCCTCATGTTCGGCAGGCGATGAAGCCACTCCACCCGCCGATGGCCTTGGTTTTGAACCGATCTTGCCCTTTTCGGCTCAAGCTACGGGGTTGGCCGACGACTCGATGTCCGGGCCCGGTCGTCATGTACACGTCGGCCAGCGTGGTTGTCATCGGCCCTTGCCGAAAGATGAAGGCGTTGAAGCTGTCGTTCCAGAAATAAGTTGCGGCTAATAGAAGCAGCTCGTCCTGTTCCATGCCGGCGATGGACAGGGCCAAGCACTGGGCGATCTCGGTCTCCTCCCACTGTGTGTATTTGGCCGATCGCACCCTTTTGTACCACTCAACCCAGGCTGCGTCGGTGGTCGGCCATGATTTGAACGTCCCGTTCCAGTGGGCGAGGGATGGCTTGGCAGTGTTGAAAGGGATCCGGTTGGTTTGAGCTATGATTACATCGACTGGATCCGTGTTGCCGATGGGGCCGAGAAAGTATCTTTGCGCTTGTGTCAGGTTTGGGATAAACACTTGACGCGACAGGTGCTACAGTTCAGAAAAAGAAAAGAGGGGTGCTAATCAAGAACGGTTGCATATTACGGTTCGAAGAAGGAAAAGTACTAATTGATAAAAATGAAGGAAAGTGCTCAAAAATGGCTGAACGTAATATTTATGCAATGTGTTTAAAAGGAGCAGATTTGATGAAAGAAAGTTATGGATCGAAGGAGTACCTCAGGGGAACTCGGCCATGGGCGGCGGCCGAGCAATGTGGCCGGTTGCTAGCGCGATGGAGGTGCTCGATGCGGCGACAGTGGAGGCCATCGGAGTATTTGGGGAAGAAGATGCGTGCAGTCCGTGGGACGCGACGAGTTTTGATGAACGGGGTGGGATCGCCGGAGAGCGAGAGAGAAGGCAAGATGCTTGTGTGCAAAGGAGGCCGAGTGTGCTTTGAAGGTGTAAGCGTCTCGGCCAAGGAGAGTGGATATTTAAGGGGCATTTGGGGAAGCCGAAGCGGTCTAGGTCAAGAAAAAAAGCGGGAGTTTGAGCAGGGCAAGCAAATCCGTAACACTTAGCGTATGACGGACTTGGGGGCATGTGTTAACACTTTGAAATTTGGTAATCGAATCCCTAAGTACGCAAAGGCGTGCAGTGAATCGGCTGGAGACGGGGGTCGCATCGAATCGGAGTGATCGGTGCGAGGCCAATCGGCTAAGGTTGGATCGAAAAGGCGCCGATGGCCGATTCCAGTACGAAAAGAGATGAAACCATTTCGATGCGGTAGTTTGAGGATAAATAGAAGATTCGGTTGTTAATTGCGCGTTAAATGATATTGCCACTTATGGATAGAGTCCCGTAACGGCAATTGTATACGTAATCTAGGGGTTTGTTTAGTACATTGGTTAGTTATAACACGATGTGGGTCCCGCTCAAGATAATGTTGTGTTTTAAATTGTAGTTTAGATAGAGTCAGGGTTTTGTACGGATAATTGTATCTTGGGTACAAAGAGGACCCGAGACCCCACGTAAAAAAGATATACAATCATAATCAATCAAACCTTGGCGCATCGCCAACCTTTTCTTCGGACAAGCACTTTGTTTGGCTAAGGTCGCATCGTTTCGATCCCGGATCTAGGTAAATGCTTGTCATTAGTGGTATGATCTGTTGTTTCTAGTGCTTCCATCGTAATGACACATTAGAATCAAGAGTTTATACTACGCTATTTATCATATAAGCGCATATAAATTAGATCATGTTTAGATCTATCCTGCCATTGGCTAGTTCTATCAAGAACTTGCGGCCGATAGGGCTAGATCTAAAAGGTTGGCTAACTTATATGCGGTATCCACCGTCTCGAGAGATATAAATCGGCTATAACAGATCAAGTTTTTCTTTTTATACTTAATGCTGCATCGGGTTCGAACTATTAATTCGTTTTTAGAACTATCAATGATCTGTTACAGCTAAGATTTACATTATTTAGAGACAATGGCGCAGGGTTTCAACCAGGCCTTATCTTTCGATATGTTTCTTTTAATATATTTATTATTAGATTTATATTAGGACTGCCCTCTTATGTTAAGATCACATTCTTGTCGGACGTCGCTAGCCGAATTCGGCCTACCATCGACAGCCGATGGCCGATTTCCAGGCTATGCATCTGTTTCAAGAATGATATCTTTTATAAGATTCATCGGAGTACTAGCCGATTCATTATTAGCTTTCCAGTATCGGCTAGGTTATCGATTCATATATTTATTATTCTTTTACCGTATTTGGGTTAGCGGTACGATGTTGTCTCGGTATAGCCGATCCATTCCGATCACTTGGCTTAAATATAGTTTAGAATAGCATATATATGTTTATGGATTCCCTTAGCCACTCCAGTGGGGATCTAACCTAACACTTAACGCGTATTCTCTTGTTTTTCTTGTTGATTAACAGATCAAATCAAGCTGGCACGCCCTACACAACACGAGCGGTAGAAGGACTCAGCTGGAGTTAAGCGAACTCCCGGGCGAGTGCGTGAGAGATTTTTCTCATCAACAAATCCACTCCAAATTCTTGTGCTTTTCAACTTGCAAATTGTATTTATAGATTACATTGTCACATGCCTCAAAAGGAATTATAACGGACTTAAACAAACAAAAGATAGGCTTTTGACTAAACGCCAAAAGGCAACCTTGAACATTATCAATTTCATCACATACCTTGAACAGTCCATTCAAGGATTAGGAACCTTGTTATGTTCACTAGTATGCAACCAAATTTCAGTGTACATAATCCACATGACATCACTAAATTGAAAACAAAAGATGCACATAGTGGATTTACCGTGCGCTAACCCTCGTCGCCAAGTTTAGCTTCTTCGTCGTCCTCAAGTTACTCTTCCTCGGCAGCTAGAGGAATTCCGACGATGAAGCCGGTGCCGCCACCACCTCCAAATCCACCAAGTCCCCCATGGCCGCCGATGAATCCTTCGCAGGCGACCGAGGGAACGAATCCCCGCATCCCCCTGCTGGATCCCGCGCCAATGGACGGTGACTGGCGCGGCCTCGACTCAGTTCTTCCTCCCCATCTTCCTCTTCCTCGACCGCTAGCGAGAGAAAGGAGGACACGACGGGGCGACGGCTCGACCGCGTGCCAGCCGGAATGGGATCACCTCCATGTCCATCCAACCGCAGCATTTCTTGGTACGAGGAGAAGTCGGGGAAGGCGTCGGCCTCGAAGTTCGATCGAACCCCGGATCCTCTCCCTCCCCAGAGCCCATTGCCGGAAAATAGGAATTCGCCGCGGATGCGGGGAATGGCCGACGACGCTTGCAAGAAACCAAAGTCATTGCCAGCGGCAGAATGATGTGTGCGGGATTGCGAGAAAAAATCATAGTGGTCATCCTAGTTGCTGGCCATTTCTTAGTTGCGGAATGTGCGTCCACGGGAGCGGCGGCGGTGCGGGGCGGGAGAGAGACTGGCGATTTGCGGGAGAAAGAGTGGGGATTTGTGGCGCTATGCGGAGGGCATCCAGTGGAAAATATGTTTTTAGTCCCAATAGGTACCTCCATTAGGGACTAATGGACTAATACCACTTTAGTCCCTTTTAGTCCCTCCTGTTTGGGATTTTAGAGACTAAAAGGGACTAAATTGAAGGGACCAATGGTTTTAGTCCCTAAACCAAACAGGCCCTAACAAATGTGTTTATCTTTGTCGTCGATCATCTGAACACGAATACTTCGGTGAGTCATGAAGAGTTTTTCCTTTATTAATTTATTAATCAAGTTTATTTTTTACTAATTTATTTATTTTAGTTTTTAGTACCGTAGTAAAGCACGGGCAATTTACTAGTTAAATTAATTTTTGCTATAGGGAAGGAAATGTTTCTTTGTCAAATGTAGGTTGGTTTGGATTTACATGTTTGATATTTGTCTATACATGTTGGTGTTAGGCCTGATACAGGTTAGTATCCGGTTATACCATGCCTCCACTCTTTCTTTTCTTTAATTCACCAGATATATCTTGTAAAAATAGGATAAAAAGAACTATCATACCCCCATAGTCACTAGAAGTACCCTCTAAGTGACAAAGAGCCAATTGAGACGAGGCAAGTGTAACCTCAACCTCGAAAATGTATGTCACATCTTCCCATGGAAAAAAGCAGTTTGGAGTACACACCAACACAGGTACAATAAGGCTATGTTCTTTGAAACACTTTCCCAACTTCACTTTCTCATTTTCTGCGTGTACGATTTTCAAACTGTTAAACATTGTGTTTTTGCAAAAATTTCTATATAAAGGTTGCTTTAAAATCCATATTAATCCATTTTTCAAGTTTTCTAGCTAATACTTTATTAATCATATGCTTATAGGCCACTCTGTTTTCCGTGCGTGAGGGATTTGGTCCTAACCATAGATAAAAACACGAACCTAAAAGGACCATCCCCACATCAAGAAGCATTAAATAAGAAGAATTATAAAAAAATACATATCCTTGTATATCCTATTAGAGATATAGATGAAATACATTGTAATACGTTGTCGGGACGCACTCGAACCTCTTATTATATTTGAAGGAATGTATATCATAGCCCATATTTTCCTTCAAACACAATGAGACGTTCGACGCTCCGAGAGAAGGATATCAGAGACATTGCTAGGCCTTTAGCCTGCCAGTCAACTTCAGCCTAAGATGTGCCTGTCAAACCACTCGAAGGCGGCGACCAGATGTGTTACACATTCAGGAGACTTGACAAAATAGCTAAAGATCTACAACACCTCAAATATCCTTAACTCTTACTCATGTGAATCTAGTTCCCAGGATGTGCACTAGATTCACACTTTTATTGCAATCATGGTCATTCATAACAAACACAATTAAGATGAAAGAAACTTAAATATTTTCCTCTACTTAATTATTACATAGGCTGACCGGCCAAATAGATATAACTAAATCGAGAACGGCGGAAGCTTGCCTACCCAACCACAAGCACTGCTTGGCTAGGGTTTACCCTGTTAAGTTCAAATCCAAGGAGAAGCAAATCATAAACCCGCATCACTCAAGGATTAATTTTAATACCGCAAGCAAAGTGGATATTCTATTGGCAAGAGTGAGTACATTAAACAAGTTAATGTCTTGGCAAGCACAAGTCAAGCCTAACATACTGTCATGCTTCGCTTTTCCTCCTAGATGTAAATCTCCGTGAAATTGTGCAAGGAGAAATCAAATGAAAAGATAAAGCAAGACAAACCTGGAATTTTAAAATCCATTTAATAATTGGAAATGGCTTGGTGGAATTTTTCTTAAATTCCACTGCGTCAAAATACACTAACAAGATTTTTATCGGAATTTCCGGAGCCACTTTGAAACAATTTTAAAAATTAAATTACGCTAATCGAATTAAATTCCTTAAGGAGAAGGGCTTTTTCCTTTTCTTTTTATTATTTGTCTTTTCCTTCTTTTTTTTTCTCCCCGTGGCCTTCGGCCACTCCTTTCTCCCTCCTTCCCTACCCTTTCGGCTGGTCTCGCCGGCCCAACTTCCCCCTCCCGCTTCCTCTATCCTCCTCGCCTCCCCTTGGGCCGGCCCGAGTCCCTCCTAAGCCGTCGGCACAAGTCCACTCTCCTCCCTCGGGTTGGGGCATGATGATAGGGCCCACTGTCATCCCCAACCTCCAACCAGGAACCGTCCGCACCTCACGCCCGTGCGTGCGCACGTCCGCGCCGCGCCACCCATTCAGCCACGTCCCGCTCTCCCGCCCCGCGTCACCCCGTTCCCCCCACCTCCCCTACATCCCCCTCTTTCCCGCCCCGTGCGCGTGCTCGAAGTGCCGAATCGGCCATGTTTCGAAATTCGGGTTGTCGCCCCGTTGGCCCACGTTACGCACCGCGTTCCGCTTCCTCCGGCCACGTCCGAGCCAACCTCTCCCCTATAAAGCTTCCCGAGCACCGACACACTCTTTTCTTTCGCATTCGCCACAACCGAGCTTCCTGCGATCCTTCACTCGTGCAAGCCCCGTCGCCAGGCCACCGAGCTCACTTCCGGTTGTTTTTCCGAGCCAAACCACCACACGCCACACCAAACCAACGATCACCTTCACCAACTCCGGGAACACATTTTCCCCTACTTTTCCCCAACATTCCGCCTCTAAATCGTGTCGTCGCTGCCTTCTTCCTCGTCTCACATCCTTGGTGAGAAATGCTTCTCTTCCCCTTCACTTTCCCCTCTCTCTATCTCGTTCGGTGTCGCCTAGTCTCGCTCGTCCGAGCGCGTGGCACGCGGGCCGCTTTCCCGACGTGCACCGCCGCCTTTTTGCCCTTGCCGTGCTCTTGCCGTGTCGCCTTGTTCTGCGTGTCGGCTCCTTTTTTGTTTTGTTTCTTTTGTTTCCATCGCCGAAGCCATGTCCAAGCCACCGCCCTTCGGCCCGGGCGTGCCGTTGTGCGCCGTCGTCATCTCGCCGCCGTCGTCGCCCCAATCTCCCGCCGCCTCCGGTGGATCCCGACCGCGCGCCGCGGTCCGTCGGTGTTGTGCACCTTAGTGCGGGCTCTGCCCCTGTGTGAGTCGGCCAGCCTCCTTTCCGCCGTCGGATCCATCCGAGATGGATCCAGGCCATCCATTCCTCTCTAGCCGAGCCGTCAACCACGTGCCGCCACGTGGCGCCTCCTCCCTTGGCTCGGTGGACTCGGTCCACGCGCACCCTCTCCGCCTTGAGTCAGCTGTGCCATGGGCCCGCTGGTCGAGCTGCCCCTACGTGACGTCAGCCCTAATCCTTTTGCGCCGTAAATCGTTTTTCCTTTTTTTGTAATTAGTAAAGGCTGAAACTTGTAAAAATCACAGAAAATTCATACGAACTCTGTTTGAGTTTGTTCAAGTTGCAGCGGATTCATAAAAATGTCTAGAACACATTAAAAATAGTTTAATTGTCTGTTTCAGTAGTCTAATAGCCTATTTTTGACATGTTTTGTTTGTCGGTAGATTCCGGTTCCGAGGATGCTCCCGTGTATTTTGAGGTAGTCGCTGAAGTTCAGTCGGAGCAAGACCAAGGCAAGTCATCTTCCATTGATCATGTTGTACCCATATTATAAATTCTTCTCGCTTTATCTATTAAATTGCATTGTTTCATAATGTAATTGGGATGGGACCTATAATCTTGAGCCTAGGTCGTTTACCCTACTTTATTGATTGCACGGGAATTAATTTGACTAGTTTCAGGTTTAGGACATGCTTAGCTTGCTTAGTACACTAGGTAATTAATGGGAGAACTATTTTACTAGATTTTATTCACATGAAATGATGGTCTCAGACCGAAGATGCCATTGGTAAAGGATAACGGTTAATTAAAACTTGACTAAATGGTGGGCTGTGGATGCACGGTGTTGCAAGACGCACCCATGGTAGTTAAGGACCGGTTCGCGGGAAGCCTGGGAGAATTATTAGTGCGTAGCACAAGCCAACATTAACCTTGCGGTGGGCTTGTAGTGTAGCTTTCCACGGCCGACGCATCTAGGCAAGGCCGAGTGTGATGGAGTGCGGATGGACTGAGAAAGGTCTATGTGGCTGCCGGATTCACCTAGGCACGAGAGGGGGCTGCCTACCTTGGATATAAAGGTAGGGACGAAACCTGAGGTGTGGTGTCGCTTGGTCAGGGAGGGTTATGCGAATGGTCCTGTCACAGACCCCTTTTCGATATGTCATGGTGGCATGTCGACGCACGGGAATGTGTTGTGGGGCTGTGTCTTGTGGGTATTGACGTACACCTCTGATCAGAGTTAAAAACTATTTGAATAGCCGCGCCCGCGGTTATGGGTTGTCGACCAGATTCACCGTGATTAGTCCCACTAATGATAATAACCTGATTTAGTGGAACTGGATAGAATAGTTGGATAGATTGGGCCTGACTCAACGTGGTTTAGCGTTGAGCAGAAATGATTAATATTGTTTAATTACCTTTAATTACTATTTTTACAGTCTTCAACTTAGCTTTGTGAAATGCTTACTTTGTGCAAAAGTTAACCCCTAGCCTTCCCTTGGAATTACCCTGCATCATACCTTCCTTCGATATGGCTTGCTGAGTACGGTGATTGTACTCAATCTTGCTTCTTTTTCCCCCACCTCAGAGTTGGAGGATAAAGCTGCAGTTGAGTTCACCGATGAGTAGGCTTGCCGCCGCCGTCAAGGGATGCCTCGTGGAGTGGAGTCGCCGCGTCGGAGCGTCGAAGCTTAGTTCTTTAGGTTTATTTTTCCTTTTCGCTGCATTGTAAGACTTTTATATGTTTTTAAGACGTGGATCTGTATATACAATTTGTCATTTGTCTATCCCTGGCTGGTCCTGGACAGGGTGTTTAATACACATTCAGCTTCGAAAGTTTCCGTAGGAATTTCTGGGCGTGAAACATACTACATGTAAGGCATATAGTTGAAGGAGGGCTTTATATGTAGTTCAATTTCAGCATAAAACAAGTTTTATTTCACAAGTACCTTTGTAAAAGAGTTCACAATTCAATTAACAAAACAAATTTTAGGTTTCATCATTTACTTCATCATGATTCCATCATATTCAATAGCTTGCTGCCCTCCATGACAACAAGTCACAATATATCATCACTCTCACACAACTCAACATGATTTGTCATTTTCAACACAAGTCACATGTTCATATTTTGTAAATATAGAGTCTATACTCATGACACTTCACCAAAGCGCTCTTGACCGTGAGCACGGCTAATCGGTTAGTTTTAGAGAACTCTGCAGAGTTTATACAGCTTTACCCACATGATATGAACACTCTAGTTGGTTTTGAGTTTACAAGACTCTACCACACTCTTCATGATGAATGTGGCCTAGAGGTCATAACGAAGTCTTTACACCACTTAATCCCTAGCCTTGCAGCAGCACGATTTGTGTTCCTCCATCCTAGGCATACTGAAATATAACCTAGAACCGTCAAGTGGCGTGGCCCCACCTTAAACTTGACGCCGTGGTGGTGGACATGACAGAAACCCACCCACGTGACACAATATCGTTGTATTGGACAGACTTAGTCGCCTAAACTACCACTTCAGGGGTAAATAGGAAGTTCCTCTGAGTTATCCGAACCCATACACTCCGGCCTATCTTAGTGCAAGTCTAGGTGCTAAGTAGATTATTCAGCTTAGATCATCCCATACTAACACATGTGGATGTACGGATAACTTTAAGTTGGTGACACAAGTTCGATCCTTACGAACTCGGGCAAACATCTCTCCCTATAGGCATACAAATACATCAATTGCATGCCACATTTGTCGTCCAAGTTAAAATAACATTTTTACCCATTTTGGTTTGCAAATACTCATCATATTAATTCTATCCCAGCAAGGGTTCATATATCAATAACACATTTTAGTTATCGATGGACCGAGCATTTGCATAATTCTAAGCAAGGCTAAGCAAGTATTGGCAATAAGCATATATAAACCCATTTGAGCACAAGGAAATGTACTCTAACCATTTCTAGGGGTACAAACAGCAAGGAATGAAATTATTCATGGTACTAGATGCAGCAAATAGGACATAACTACTATATCCAAGTTTTAAATATCGATATAGTCTAAGTTCATATGCAACTTTGCAAACAAATATTTTCATTCCTCAAACCCGGGGATTCAATGTGTTCAATGGAAAGGAGGGGAAAACTTGCCTTGATCTTGAGAAATGTCAGCACCTAATTCACTCGTTCACCGTTTATGCAATTATCTAAACAAAATATACAATATGCAATTAAACACCGAAAATAGGCGAAAATCCAAAATACTCTAAAATGCATGATTTGTGAATATTGAGTTGGTACTGATCGAAAATAAATTTAGGTGAAAGAATTACTAATTTATCTTGTTCCATTTGGGAGTTATGAATTTTAGAAGTTTTAACGGTATAGGGTAGCATCTCCTTAGGCGTTGTTCTAAGATGTTTCCATAATTTTATTTTTGTTAACTTTGACTTCACAGGGGTGAAAATACATGTTGTCTCAGACTAACACATTTGGTTTCATAATTTTTAGAGTTACTAAGAATTCCTTATGTATTTTACAAGTTATATCATGTCTTCGGCTTATAGTGTTCATTATGGGCATGTCTGTGGAGTTGTATGTCCGAACATGTTACTTCTTGATTTAGTTGGGTAAACTAAACATATTTGCTATTTATGCCACTGTAAGTCTACAAGGCTAGATCTTCTTATTATTTTTACTTAACATTTCACAATTAAAGGTGATCTATGTCATTATATTAACCTAGATAGTGTTATATGAGTTAAGTGATCTAAATCTTAGTGAATGAGGTTGAAACTATGGCCTCACTGGTTCAACAAGTTTTATTTAGGTTTAATTTAAAGCTAATGTTCATACGTTCATATATATATATATATATATATATATATATATATATATATATATATATATCTATGTATCGCGTTGCCAATAATATATGTTTAATTTCTTATTTTACCCAATAAATTGAAGGGTCACGCGGAGGCTATGCTAGCCGAAAAACAAAACTTTTTACCGCGCAAACCAGGAACACTCGCAAGTAAGGGCCGATAGATCATTACCGATTGGAGTAAGCAGCGGAAACAGCCAATCAGGGCTATCCGATCTGGAACTGTGTTGCCGATTCCCGCAAGCCGACAGCCGATTCACCAATCAGCCGATTCGCCGATGTAGCCGATTCGCCAAGTCATGTGACCACGTTCTCGCGCCTCGCTCCGATGCGCTCGACCGCAGCCGATCTACCACAGCCGCCTTGCTCCGAAGTACCACAGCCGATGAACAGCGCGCAACGTAGCAGCGCCTCTACCGGTATCCACACGTTCAGGGACAGAACGCCGAACACCCGTGTGCTAGCACGCGATGCAAGGCTAGGGTTTGGCTCGAAAGTGGGGAGGGTTTCCGTGGAGATTGATCTTAGTGACTTCTGTTGCGGATTCGGTTCAAAGCGATACCGCAACTCTCCACCCCTCGCCCCTTTATATAGAGTTGACCAACTGGGACTAGTGGCCGATGAGGACTCTATTTTAAATCGGATCCTATCCGAATCTCACAGAGTTGGCCGCGCATACGTCATAAGCCCATAGGACTCTATCCGATCGGATCCCTATCTGATCGAGCCGTATCCGAGTCCAACTCGAATATCTATTCTATCCCCTTAAGCGTGCTACCCTGTAGGTTCAGGTATACTCGGTTTCGGCTATAGTCTAACTTAGCCGACCGTCGGCTCGAGTCCAACTCAGCCGACTCCACATCCAATGGCGCCTAGCAAAGCACATATTGACATCATAGTATACAAGAATATAGTATCGGCTCACGAAGTATGTGTTTGGACTTTTGATGTGACCTTGGCTCCTTTGCTTGCGCAATGGCTCCACTATTATCACAATAGAGAGACATTGGACCAGTCGCACTAGTCATCACACCAAGCTCAGAAACGAATTTCTTGATCCAAACAGCCTCCTTTGCAGCTTCTGAAGCAGCAATGTACTCGGCCTCTGTTGTAGAATCAGCAACAGTATCCTGCTTGGAACTCTTTCAGCTGTCTGCGTCTCCGTTCAAGCAGAACACGAACCCAGATTGCGATCTATAATCATCCTTGTCTGTTTGGAAGCTAGCATCGGTGTAACCACTTACAACGAGCTCTTCTTCACCTCCATAGACTAGGAACATATCCTTAGTTCTTCTCAAGTACTTAAGGATATTCTTTACGTAGATCCAGTGACCTTCACCTGGATCGGCGGTATCTGCTCGTAGAACTCAAAGCGTACGAGACATCGGACGTGTACAAAGCAAGGCATACATGATGGATCCAATTGCCGAAGCATATGGAACCATACCCATCTTATTCCGCTCATCATGTGTCCGAGGACACGATTCTTGCTAAGATTAATGCCATGTGACATGGGCAAGAAACCTTTCTTGGAATCATGCATGTTGAACTTTTTCAACACCTTGTCAATGTTGTACTTTGGCTTAATCCAATTAGCCTCTTGGATCTATCTCTATAGATCCGAATGCCTAATATGTATGCTGCCTCCCCTAAGTCTTTCATGGAAAAACTATTTTTCAATGAAGACTTGCCAGATTCCAAGCATAGGGATATCATTTCCAATCAACAATATGTCATTCACAAACAAGATTAGAAATACAATTGCGCTCCCACTTGACCTTTTGTAAACATAGGCCTCCTCTTCGTTTTGATGAAACCAAACCCTTTGATTACTTCATCAAAACGAATATTCCAACTCCGAGATGCTTGCTTCAATCCATAAATGGATTTCGTAGCTTGCATATCATTCCGAGCGATTACTGGATCGACAAAACCACGAGGTTGTATCATGTATACATCCTCGCTTAGGTTTCCATTTAGGAAAGCCGTTTTGACATCCATCTCGCCATATCTCATAATCAAAATATGCAGCAATCGCTAGGATAATCCGAATAGATTTAAGCATTGCGACGGGCGAGAAGGTTTCATCATAATCAACTCCTTGAATCGTTTAAAACCTTTCGCCACCAATCGCCTTATAGATGTGAACATTTCCATCCATATCGGCCTTTTCTTAAAAACCCATTTGCACTCAATGGTTTTGACACCATCGGGTGGATCAACCAAGTTCCAAACTTGATTGTCGTACATGGATTCTATTTCGGATTTCATGGCTCCAAGCCACTTGTTGGAATCGGGTCCCACCATCGCTTCCTCATAGGTCTTAGGCTCATCGTTGTCCAACAACAATATATCACGTTGTTCCGCACCTATGTACATCGGGCGCACGACATGATCTTTCGGACCTCCGTGGGGCTGGTATATCGACAATTGGTGGCGCAACACTTTGCTCCTCTGTTGTGGTTACGTGGTTTGAAACATTTTCGGTGTTTCTTGAACTTCTTCAAGATGCACCCTGCTCCCACTAACCCTTCTTGAAAGAAACTCTTTCTCCAAGAAAACATCGTGTCGGGCGACAAACACTTTGCCTTGTTCCCGATTATAAAAGTAATATCCCTTAGTTTCCTTAGGATATCCCACAAAGAAGCACTTGTCGATTTGGGTGTGAGCTTGTCGGACATGGAGAAGCGTTTTACATAAGCTTCGCATCCCCAAATTTTGAGAAAAGACAAACTAGGGGTTGCCCTGTCCATATCTCATATGGTGTCTTTTCAACCGACTTAGATGGAACTCTATTTAGTGTGAGCGCAGTGTTTCAAGAGCATATCCCGGAAGGATAACGGAAGATCACTTTGGCTCATCATCGACCGCACCATGTCCAACAAGGTGCGATTTCTCCGTTCGGACACTCCGTTCCATTGTGGAGTTCCTAGCGGAGTCAAGCGTGGAACAATTCCACAATCTTTCGATGATTACCAAACTCTTGGCTCAAGTATTCCCTTCACGATCGATCACGAAACTTGATTGTTTTCCCTAAATGATTCTGTACTTCATTCTGGAATTCTTTGAACTTTTCAAAGGATTCGGACTTATGCCTCATTAAATAGATATAACCATATCTACTAAAGTCATCGGTAAAGGTAATGAAGTACTGATAACCACCTGACCGTTGAGCTCATTGGTCCACATACATCGGTATGTACGAGTGCCAACAAGTCACTTGCTCTTTCACTATGTCCCGTGAAAGGTGTCTTTGTCATCTTACCAAGTAAACAAGACTCACATGTCTCAAATAATTCAAAATCAAAAGAGTGAAGCAATCCATCCTTATGGAGCTTCTCCATGCGTTTCTTATTTATATGGCCTAAGCGACAATGCCGGATAAACGTGGGGTTTGTATCATTAGAGAGTTGCCTTTCGTATTAATGTTATAGATGGGAGAAGCTTCAAGATTCAAAACGTATAATCCATTCACCAATGGAGCATGAAAATAGAACATATCTCTGAGATATATTGAACAACCATTGTTCATTGATCTAAAATCATATCCTTACGCTTGCAAACATGAAGCGGAAATAACGGTTTGACATAGTGTTGAAATACAATAACAATTATTCAATTCCAAAACTAATCCTGAAGGTAGATGAAGTGGTGCTGCCGACAGAAGCGTAGCAACGCTTGCTCCATTGCCGACGCGCAGTTCACCTCGCCCTTCTTAAGCCTCTACTTCTTCTCATTCCCCGCAACGATTTGTAAATATGAGCTACGATCCGGTATCAAATACCCAAGAGTAAATAGGTGAAGTAGCAAGATTAATGTCTATAACATTAACACCTGAAGCGAAGTCGTACTTTGCTTCTTTTTAAGATCCTTCATGTACTTCTTGCAGTTCCTTTTCGTGGCTGTCTCCTTGCGGTAGAAGCAAACGCCATCCGATGCCGCCAACTCCTTCTTGCCCTTCTTTGCATTAGAGGCACTCACGATCTCATCGGGAGTTAACTTCCTCTTGGTGCAAAGTTTCTTGACAGTGGTTTTGCGCTTAGCCTTCGCATCATCATCACATGATGACCAGTTTTCTGGATACTCTCCTCATTTGTCTTTAGCATTCCATGCAATTCAGCCAAGGTTCTATCCATATTGTTCATGTGATAATTTAATATGAATGGCTCGAAGCTCGGAGGGAGCGCGGCGGAGAATCACATCGGTAGCCAACTCTTGGCTAAGGGAAAACCTAGTTTTTCCGGACTCTCAATGTAGCCAATCATTTTTATCACATGCGGACTCGACGGGATTCCCCTCAACAAGCCGCACGCAAACAAGGACTTTGAGGTGTTGAACCTCTCGGCCCGAGCTTGGTTCTCAAACATACCACGCGAGTCCACTGAATAATAGTGTGAGCATCGCTGCTCACATATTGCTTCGAAGCTCGGGGACATTGTAGTAAGTATGAGACGACTTATATCTAGGGCATCATTAGTGTGCTTCTTGTAAGCTCTCCGTGCGGTTGCAGTGGCATTATTAGGCAAATCCTCGGGATAGGGTACTTCAAGAACATACTCCTTACGCTCTTGCTTGAGAACAATTCTCAAGTTACGATACCAATCCATAAAGTTTGTTCCGTTTAATTTTCCTTCTCAAGAATAGATCGCAAATTAAAAGCACTTTGGGTGTAGCATTAGCCGCCATTTATTCTACAACGAGAAAAAGCAAAGTTTAGCACAATGTTTATGCTATGTCTATTGTTAAACAATTTAACATTAGACTCCCATTACGTATTTTACACCTTTCCTCTAGGTTACGTATTGGGTCAAGATCCACATGTTAATTAATTTTCTAGTGAGCTTTGGCATCACTTGCTAGAAAATTAGTAACATCGATAAGCAACACCTTGCTAATCACATCTCTATGTGACTCTTGTTGTTGGTGTGGCATCTCCATGCCCCGGCGCCAACCTATGCCCCAAGGCCCAAAAGCTGTTTTGATAGCCTTGTTAAGTAAACCAAATGCTCCTGCGTATATGTCCGACATATACCCCCTCGTGTTATGATAGAGAATGGCACTCTACTTTTGGCGAGACCCACCATTGACGAGCATAACGGTGACGGGTGCAACATTTGGAAGGGCATCATTACTACTTAATTTTGTGAGGGATGCTATCCTATCAAACAAACATATAACATATATGAAAGGGTATAATAGCATATTATGAAATAGTATGGCCCCCTTCACATGGTGATCTCCATCTCCATGTCGACGCTGAGGATCTCCATCTTCGGCACCATCTTCCAATGTGCATGATGCTTGATTTCTTCAAACTAAGCTACTACTATATAACCTCTAATTGAAGATTACATCGACTCGTAGGTCGTGAAAGAATATTACAAGCATTGCATGTATGAAAGAATATTACGGGGATTGCACATATGAAAGAATATTACATGCATCACATGCATCTCATACATACAATAGGGCCATACCATCTCAAAGCATTCTCTGCAAAAACAAGTTAGGCGTAGAAAACGTTTTCTACCTATCGCAGAAATGGCATCGAGACGACCTATAAGGGGCGCACACGGCGGGCTTCGGGCAGCGCCGAACACCACGAAATTCATAGAACCAATCTATGAAATCGCTTACGGAAACCATATCAGCGTAATCACATTATGCCGTCCCGATACACTATCAAGGGAGATGGTTTGCTTAGGCGCGAGGCAGCAAACAAGGTCGGACTACGAGATAGCTTCAGGCATAATCACATTATACCGTTCCGATACACTATCAAGGAACGCTATCTCGAAGCCGACTCAAACCGAGTTCTATGGATATTGCTTCGACGTAATCACATTACGTCGTTCCGATACACTATCAAGGAACGCAATTACCATCTACTCTCCTCAACAGATCCCGTAAAACCGATTGATCTAATCAACCCGTGCGCAAAACTTGTTCCAGATCCAATCTAAAACCTGAACTAAGCAAGATTAGCTCTGATACCACTGAAGGGTTACGCGGAGGATACGCTAGCCAAAAAACAAAACTTTTTACCGCGCAAACCAGGAACACTCGCAAGTAAGGGCCGATAGATCGTTACCGATTGCAGTAAGCAGCGGAAATAGCCAATCAGGGCTATCCGATCTGGAACTGTGTTGCCAATTCCCGCAAGCCGACGCCAATTCCCGAGGACAGCGAATTCACCAATCAGCCGATTCGCCGATGTAGCCGATTCGCCAAGTCGTCTGACCGCGTTCTCGTGCCTCGCTCCGATGCGCTCGACCGCAGCTGATCTACCGCGGCCGCCTTGCTCCGAAGTACCGCAGCCGATGAACAGCGCACAACGTAGCAGCGCCTCTACCGGTATCCACACGTTCAGGGACAGAACGCCGAACACCCATGTGCTAGCACGCGATGCAAGGCTAGGGTTTGGCTCGAAAGTGGGGAGGGTTTCCGTGGAGATTGATCTCGGCGACTTCTGTTGCGGATTCGGTTCAAAGCGATACCGCAACTCTCCACCCCTCGCCCCTTTATATAGAGTTGGCCGACTGGGACTAGTGGCCGATCAGGACTCTATTTTAAATCGGATCCTATCCGAATCTCACAGAGTTGGCCGCCCATACGTCGTAAGCCCATAGGACTCTATCCGATCGAGCCGTATCCGAGTCCAACTCGAATATCTATTCTATCCCCTTAGCGTGCGACCCTGTAGGTTCAGGTATACTCGATTTTGGCTATAGTCTAACTTAGCCGACCGTCGGCTCGAGTCCAACTCAGTGGACCTGTCAACAGCGGCGCCTAGCAGCACATATTGACACCATAGTATACAAGAATATAATATCGGCTCGAACCATAATGTGTACACAAATCTCTTTGCCTCACGATACCAATTAAGCTATAGGCAAGATGTGTGCCATCCCTTCAATAGCTTAACCATTCACTCGAACCGTATTGGATTATCCGTCCGTTGATTGACTCCTCAATCAACTTAGCATGGCCATGCATTTTCATAATCCATGGTGATCTCAGGTCTAAGGACTTTGTACCAACACTACCTGAGACCAACTAATGGCACATTAATTCCTGTAGTGTCTCATGGTGGGTCTATCCAACAATGTGTTCTCTAACACATATGTCCATGTTTATTGATTTGGTATCTCCATACCCATAATCTATGAGACATGATCATCAATCAATAGACATGCCGATCTTAGAATCATATTAGTTTCAATAATATGATATATGATCAGGGATCATTTAGAAATAGATTCATACATATTAGAGTCTCATAAATAAGTCACGTACTTATTGATCAATACAAGATGTCTATTTCATGGAACTGAATAAGTTTATTCATAAATACATAAACATTGACGTGATATCCAACATCTCCATGTTGCCTCTAGGGCATATCACTAACATAAATGTTTTGAGATAAGTCCTGTACAAAAGATGCCAAATTTTTATTTCATAGAGTTAGAGTATGCTTTTTGTTGGTTTTATAGGAACTTAGTTCACTTCAAATGGATTAAAGATAAATTTTCTACAAATTTTACAAGTTGAAGGGTGCACTAAGTTGTTCATTCCTTAAATAATTATTTAAGAGATATTACTATATAGTAAGCATATATTTTTAAGTATATGTCTTGGTTGTCCTACGAACTTGAGTTTACTCAAAAAGGAGTTAAGATGAATTTTATATAAATATCTAAATTCAGGTCATCAAAATCACATCATTTTAATATTAATAGTCTTAGAGGCATTTGGTACAAAGTAACTATATGATTTTATTTTTCTTAAATAGAGCGTGTAAGTTGGTGCTCTATAGAATTTAAGTTTGTCAAAAATAAGTTAATTTGAATTTTTCCTATGCATTTTATAAGTTTGCAAAAGTGTTATGTGTGATTTTTCCTCGTTTGAATTCTTGAGATAAAATTTGCACCGTGAGTGCTATGTTTTGTATCTCTAAAATAAAGTTCATCTTTTGGTGAGTTCACGTAAATTTGTCTCACCCCAAAATGAGTTATTTTTATAGATTTTACAAGATTTGCATACTTTTCACTAATTAGGAAATGATTTAGTCCTGGGTCCACCGTCGTGACTTGATCATTTTCCAAATAGGCCCTGGAATTTTAGAAATGGAACCCGAGGTCCCTAGCACGTGTTGTTTCAAATTTTATTAAGAGTCCTCAAGATTTAGTGTATTTACAAATAGATCGTGACCCCACATGTAAGCCTAACATATTTTGCACTTAAAACCTTACAAGATTTAAACCTTCACTAATTGATGTCCATGCACGCTAATTCATTTGAGCCCACATGTCGGCGGAGGCGAGGTGGGGAAGGCAGAGCGGGGCGCGACGGCGAGCTCCTCGTCGGCGGCAACGGCGAACGATGACGAGTTTGATGATGCAACCAAAAGAATAAATGTGCGCAAGGGTCTTGCGCACACGACGGTGGTGGTCTCATCGCGGCGATGGCCGGAATCAATGGCAACGATGGCGCGAGCAGCGGAGTCTTGGTATGCCAATGCATGTCGGGTTTCGGCATGATTCGTGCGATTGAATGCATGCATGGTGGTCTACAAGGGTCTTAGGTACTTACTTGAGGTTGCGCGTGGGCTGGCGAAGCCTGGACAGTGGCGGCGGTGAATAGAACGTCCTGGCGGCGACGGAAAACAGCATGGCAATGGCGATGGTTCCCCTTCGGTCTTTGGCTTGCCAAGAAGAGGCGTGGCATAGGTTACTGATGTTCCAAGGTTGCTACCAGAGATAGGAATTTCACCGAAGCTCACCCGAGGACGAGAAATCGATGGTGGTGTGTCACGCCCAGAAATTCAGACCTGAATTTCCAAAGCTATATGTGTATTAAAATCCCTGTCCAGGATCAGCCAAGGTACACATACGATAATTTTTGATATTACAGTTCCACGTCTTAGAAACAATACAAAAACATTACAAAAGAGCAGCGGAAAAAGAAAAAGGGCCTAAGCCTAAGCTTGACGCTGGCCACGCGACTTCGACCACTCCACAGGTAGTTTCCAGAGTGTAGGACAAGCCTACTCCACTTCGTCTTCTTCTTCAGCTTCTGGCTCGGGCTCTGATGAAGGGGCAAGGATGAGTACTTCCACGTACTCAGCAAGTCTCGCCGGAAGGGGAGAGAAATGAATGCAAGGAAGACAAGGGTTTGGCTAGGGTTTGCTTTTGCGCAAACAGCAGGGGTTTTTCCAAACAATATAGATTTTTGAACACAGTGAAAACAATAGTAATTTGAGTAATTAAAGCATTTTGAAATCAACACTGTCCAACGTTATCCCCACATTGCGAAAGGCCCAAACCATCCACCTATACTAGTCACATGTTCCAAAACTTAGGGTGTAAAAGTGTGAGACCAATCACAGAGAGCTCGGTCGATCGCCCCATTACCACGGGCAAGGCTATTCGAATATGTTTACTCTGATCAGAGGTGTACAACTGTACCCACAAGACAGTCCCACAACACAGTCTCCCGTGCGCCAGAGTACCACCGCGGTACCCTAGAAAGGGAAATGTGATAGGACCTTTCGTATAACCTCCCGCTAACCAAGCGAACCCCACCAAGGTTTCGCCCCCACCCTGCACTCGGGAGTGGGAAGCCCCGAGTGCCTTGGTGAATCCGGCAGCCCAAGCAACCCTTATACCGGGGCCGACCGAAACTCCATCCCGCTCACCCTTGCCGATGGGTTCATCGGCTAGGAGAGGCTACACTACGGGATCTACCTTACCCATTTCGGCTTGTGGTTTGCAACGGTCATTCTCCCGAGGGTCCCGTGAACCGGTCCATAATTGCTATGGGTGCCGCTAACCAAAATCATAGCGCCCACTGCCCACCATTTGTCATATTTTAGTTATTAGTCCAGTTCACCTGAATTTCTAACCATTAATCCTCCGAACAGAAGTCCAGAAGAGACATATTAAGTGAGAATGACCCATTTAGTGAGCTAGTGAATCTAAGCCGGCTAAGCATAACCTAATCCTGAATCTAATCATATTATTTTTCCAAGTTTAATCAAAGGGTTTAGGGTGTCAAACCTAAGGCATAAACTAAGCATCAGTGTACTATTTCCCATAAAATGACAATATAAAATACATGCAATTTCATAGAATAAAACAGGTCTTTTAGCAAAATGGGAGCAATAAGATCAATAATGTGGTATGACTTGCCTTGCTTTTCAGCTTGAGGAACTTCAGCGACAACTTCAAAGTAGACCAGGACGGAGGACTACGGGATCTACACGACAAACCAGCCCTTCAACAAAATAGGCTAAAAGCTACTAAAACAAGGAACAAAACCATTTTTAATGGATTCTTGGCATTTTTATGAATTTAATGAAATTTGAATGGGCTAAAACGGAGGTCGGATTGAAAAGATATGATTTTTAGTGGTTTTACGGGTTTTTACTAAAATAGGAAAATCCTTAATAATTTATTGTGTAATAAATCCAGAATTGCGTCGCGCTAGGGCGGCGTCGCGATGGCATCACGGCCGCGAGAGCACCGGTCCATGGTGGACGGGGTACACGGGCCGAGAGAGAGCGGTGCACCACGTGGCGCACACGTGGCGCCAACGTGGCGACCACGCGGCGTGCCACGCGGGCAAGCGAGGCTGACGGCCCCGATCTGCCGAGGCAGATCGGACGGCCGGGAGAGGGGCGCGGGCGGCGCGATCGGCCGGCGATGGCGCACGGCGGCCGAAGATCGGCCGGCGTCATTCGGCGGTGGCGGGGGGCGGCGGAATGCCGCGGCTCGCGCTGGGCGGAGCCGTGCGCACTCGGGAGCGGTGGTGCGCGTTCGCCGAGAGGGGAAAAGGGAGGGGCGCTCACCGCGGGTTGCCGGAGGAGGAGGGAACGATGGCACGGACGGTGAGAGAGACGGCGGAAACACTCGGGGAGGGGTGGCCGAAGTGGCGCGGGCACCGGCGACGAGGAGGGAGGAGTCAGCGGAGCTCGGAACGCCTCGGAGCAGCGGGAAAACACGGCCGAAGCTCGGCGACGAGGTCCGAAGTGAAGGCACACGGCGCGGGGGCAAACGGGTGCGAGAGAGTCTTGGGTGAGAGCGTGGGGAGCTCGGGGAGGATGGGGGCCGGCTTTTAAAGGGGACGAGGAGGTCGGTGGTGGCCGGGATAAGGGAGAATTGATCGCCGGAGTTAAGAGGGAGGAATTTGGGGAAAAATAATGGCCAACGATTGGAGTGGCCATTTAGGGCTGCGGGAGCGGCGGCCGAGGCGATTGAAGGCGGCGGGAGAGGCGGGGAGTTAGGGCGGTGCCTTTAGGGCGTGCGGGAGGCGGCGCCAATGGCGGCGCAGCGGCCGGAGGTAGAGGACGGGCTGACAGGTGGGCCCCACCTATCGGCATCCCGGGGTAGAGGGGAGGCAAACTGGACTTATTTGCAGCGCAAGAGTTAAACGGGTTCCAGCCTTCGGTCGGCCCGCGAGAGAGGAGAGAGAGGGGCGCGCGGGCGAGATCGGTTTGGCTGTTGGCCTGATCGGCTAGGCCGAACGGCTGACGCGCGCGGGAAGGGGTTGGGCCGTCGGCTCGGGCCGGCGGCCCACGGCCGGGAAAAAGAGCGGGAAAGGACAGAGGAGAGAGAAACTAATTTTCCCGGGATTTACTAATTCTGATTTTGATTTTAATTGGTTAAAAATTATTTCTTATGCTCTGAAAATTCCACTAAAAATCCTGTTAGAGTATTTTGACATGTATAATTTTAGACAAATTCTACCATGCCATTTCCATTTAACATTTGGCTTTTAAAATTATTTATTCTCTCCAGTTAATTTCAACGATTTTCTTTTACGATTTTCTTTTGGATTTTTAAAAGGGAAAACACCTCGGGGTGTTACAAACCTACCCCCTTAAACGGAATCTCGACCCCGAGATTCGGAGGTACTGGCGAACGGATAGGGATGAGCGGCCTTTAGCTCATCTTCTCTCTCCGAGTTGCTTCCTCTTCGGAGTGATGAGTCCATTGAACTCGGCAGTAACCCGATAACCTTGTTCCGGGTCCTCCGTTCACCGGTTTCGAGTATCCGTGCTGGTTTCTCCATGTAGGTCAAATCTTCCGGATTTCAATCTGTTCGACCGGCTTGTTCTTCCGAACTCTCAAACACTTCTTGAGTGGGGAGACGTGGAAAACGTCATGGATTCCCGCCATGGTGGGTGGCATTCGAGTTGGTATGCCACTTCACCCCGTCGTTCTTGAATCCGGTATGGCCCACATAGCGTGGTGCCAACTTGCCTTTGGTTTGGAATCGGTGCACTCCCCGAAGTGGGGTGACACGAAGATACACATAGTCTCCGACTTTGAAAACTAGCTCTCTGCGGCGGTTGTCTGCATAACTCTTTTGACGAGATTGTGCAACTTTCAGTCTTTCTCTTATGATTCTAACTTTCTCTTCGGCATCACTTAACACTTCAGTCCCGAACAGCTGAAGTTCGCCGTCTGATCCCAGAAAAGCAGGGTTCGACACTTTCATCCATAAAGTATTTCGAAAGATGCCATCTGTAAACTGGCATGATAACTGTTGTTATATGAGAACTCTGCATAAGGCAGGCTCTTATCCCAAGCTCCTCCGAAATCCAGAGCACAAGCTCGCAGCATATCTTCCAAAACTTGATTTACACGTTCCGTCTGACCATCGGTTTGCGGGTGATAGGCTGTGCTAAAATTCAACCGGGTGCCAAGTTCCTCTTGTAGTTTTTGCCAAAACTTGGAGGTGAACTGACTACCACGATCAAACACTATCTTCTTGGGTACCCCATGAAGACACACAATCCTTGCAAGGTACAATTCCGCTAACCTTCTGCCCGTATAGGTGGTAAGTACTAGGATAAAATGAGCGACTTTAGTGGGGCGGTCGATGATAACCTAGATAGAATCGTGTCCTGACGATGTCCGGGGTAGACCGGTGATGAAATCCATCCCGATTTCCTCCCACTTCCATTCTAGGATTTGAAGTGGCTGTAATAATCCAGCAGGCCTCTGGTGTTCTGCTTTTACTCGCTGGCATACATCGCATAGTGCTACGAACTCAACTATTTCTCTTTTCATGCTAACCCACCAGAATTTCTCTTTTAGGTCCTGGTACATTTTGGTACTTCCCGGATGGATAGAGTACTGACTCTGATGTGCTTCAGTAAGGATTAACTTTTTCAATTCCTTATCTTCTGGCACACATATCCTGTTGCCCATCCATATGGTTCCGTGTTCATCTTCCGTGAAGTCACGAGCTTTTCCCACTCTCATATTCTTCTTAAGCTCAGTTATGCTGGGATCCGAGACTTGAGCTATGCGAATTTGATCTAAGAGTGTGGGTTGGGCCTCAAGAGCAGCCACAAATCCGAGTTCAACAATTCCCAGGTTTAGACGCTCTAGATCTTGTAGTAACTGTTCACATCTCCCTTCTATATGAATGGAGTTGCAGTAACTCTTTTGGCTCAAGGCATCAGCTACCACGTTAGCTTTGCCAGGGTGTTAGTGTATACTTAGATCATAATCCTTGATCAACTCCAACCATCGTCGCTGACGGAGGTTCAAATCCGGTTGGGTAAAGATGTATTTCGTGCTCTTATGATCCGTATATATTTCACGCGTTACGACGAGGTAATGTCGCCATATTTTCGAGCATGGACGACGCCGCTAGTTCCAAGTCATGTGTTGGATAATTAGACTCACGAGGTCTCAACTGGTAGGAAGCATAAGCGACCACTTTTCCATCTTGCATCAACACACAGCCTGACCCTTGGTGAGATGCGTCGCAATAGACTTGGAAATCCTTGGTTTGATCTGGCAAGATCAATACGGGTGCGGACACTAGTTTTCTCTTGAGTGTTTCAAAACTCTGGTTGTGCTTGGCAGTCCATATAAACTTTTCATCCTTCTTTAATAACTGCGTCAAGGGCTTGGCAATTCTGGAGAAGTTTTCGATGAACCGACGGTAATAACCCGCAAGTCCCAAAAAACTTCTGACTTGGGTGAAAGTTTTGGGTGGAGTCCATTTGGTTACTGCCTCCACATTGGAAGGGTCTACTGCGGCTCCTTGGGCATTCACGATATGACCGAGGAATTGCACTTCCTTCAACCAGAAAGCACATTTGCTAAACTTAGCATAGAGCTGGTGGTCTCTTAACTTTTCAAGTACCAACCGGAGGTGATGCTCATGTTCCTCTTCCGACTGCGAGTAGATCAGGATGTTGTCGATGAACACCACGACGAACTTGTCTAGGAATTCCATGAACACTTTGTTCATCAAATTCATGAAAAAGGCTGGGGCATTTGTAAGTCCGAAGGACATGACCATGCACTCGCATGCATGCCGAGTGGTGAAGGCGGTCTTGGAAATATCTTCTTCTCGAATTCTCGTGGTGATAGTCGACCGCAGTCTATCTTTGAGAACACCTTTGCTCCTTTTAATTGATTGAACATATCATCAATCCTAGGAAGAGGGTATTTATTCTTAATAGTAACCTCGTTTAGTGCGCGGTAGTCAACGCACATCCTTTTGGTCTTATCCTTTTTCTCCACAAAAATAACCGGCGCACCCTGGTGATGTCTTGGGGCGGATATAACCTTTCGCAACTGTTCATCTACTTGCTTCTTGACCTCTCGCCAACTCATTGGCTCCCATTCTATAAGGCCTCTTGTGAATCGGGCAAGTGCCACGAACTAGGTCAATCCGAAACTCTATTTCTCTTTCAGTGGCATTGTGGTTAGATCTTCTAGGAAGACTTCCGAGTATTCACAAACCACGGGAATATTTTCTAACTTCGCCGATCCTTTCCTTTCTCTTCGGGCTTCTCCTTAGCCGAGATCCGATTCAGACTTGCCACTACCCTCGTGGTTTAGGGAGCATAAATCACTTTCTTCCCTTCGTCATTGGTCAAGGAGATCATGCGGCTTGTGCAATCGATCAAACCTTTATGACAGTCAACCAGTCCATCCCAAGGATGACATCCGGCCTTTTGATTCTAGAAGGATAAGATTGGCTAGAAAGGGGAATCCTTGGATTTTTATTGCCACCGAAGGGCAAAAGTGGGCAGTGTTCAAATGGTTCCTGGAGTTTGGACCCGCATGGGTATCTTAAGTTTTAACACCGACAACCCATGTTTTCCCACAAATGCTTTTGATATGAAAGAATGTGTTGCACCCAAATCAAACAGATCGATGCACTAAAGGAGTTCACAGGAACATACCCGTATGACATCCGGTGCGTCCTGTGCCTCCTCTGCTGAAGCATGGTTCACTCTTGCTTGGATGAACCTGGGTGCACGTTTTGGCCTTGGACACTTGTCTGTGAAATGTCCAGGTTCTCCGCAATTGAAACAGTTACCCGGTTTGAATCCCGAGTCCTTCTTTGGTGGCACCGACTTGGGCAAGGGCGGCTGTCTTGTTGGCGACGCGGGACCGGATTTGCGGCATCCCAGGACGGCTTCCGTTGGATTGGAAACTCCCGGATGGTACGGCGATGCGACGAACGATCATAGTGGTAGGTCCACTCGACTACCCGAGTGAAACGCGGCCGATGGAGATTCCCTTGCGAGGTTGTGGACTAAACTAGGTAGCCTTCCATTTTCGAGCATTTTATTGTGTTGGTCTTCTTGGCGGATGGCTTTGTCGACCAACTTCTCGAAGTCAGCGTATTCACCGGAGATGAGTTTGTCTGTTAGCTCATCGTCCAGCCCGGCCAAGAACTTTTCTTGACGCTAAACGTCAGTGCGTACATCCTCTAGAGCATATCAAGCTAAGCGATTAAACTCATGCGAGATACTCGGTTACGGTTCGGGTGCCTTGCTCCAAGGATCCGAACTCCCTTTTTCGGGCTACTATCCCTCCGGGATGTGAGCCTTCCGAATTGGTGGCAAAACTCGCCCAAGTAACTACGGGTGCGTCCGCCAAACGGGTGACCAAGAAATTGTCCCACGAGCGAGGCGGGGCCTTGGAGTTGGTGGGTGGCGAAAACACCCTCTCCCGGTCCGTGCACGGAGAAGGTCCAACTTCTTTTCTATGGCTATGATCCAGTCATTAGCCTCCATGGGGTTGGTGGTGCTGGAAAAAGTTGGAGGTCAGACTCGAAGGAATTCAGACAGTTTGTCTTGTGGGGGAGGTGGTGGTGCGAAATGGTCGTGCTGATGCTGGTTCTGCTGCTGAAACTATTGCATCATTTGCAACTGCATCTGCTGATGCTGCTGTTGCATCTGCTGCATCATTGCAGCCATCATCTGGGTCTGGTTGGCTAGGACTTGTGCCAAAGTGATGTTCTCAGTGGAGGAGGTGGGTTGTTGGCATTAGCACGGGTGTTGTTCTTAGCCGACTCGTGTTGTTGCTGCCATTCCCGGTGTTCACCATCCGAAGAAACGGGACAAACAAGGCAGGGAGAAGGAGTAAAACAGATTGGACAGAGAAGTCGATCTTTTATTACTTGTTTTGATCTGTTCTTTACTTAAAACACTTAAAACACACTCAACATCCTTAATTGGAAAACCCGTATCCACACTTGATACAGGTTTACCACTACCCCACACAGCACTCCTAACACACAGCAACTAAGCAAACAGGAAAACTAGGAAAACGGTAAACTAAGGGTGGCGACGCTCTAAGGGTCGGAACGGCTTCCACGGTCGGAGGAGTCAAAACCACTTCCAAGGGAGTTCCCGTCTTCCTTTTCCTTCGAGCGGCTTCGAGAGCTTGCTAACTCGTCTTTCCGTCCGGGGCTCTTGGAGCTGCCGCTGCTACTGCCCTTGCTGCTATCGGACACTGAGATCCATCCTCCTCCTCCGCTTGGGGCAGGGACCAGAGCAAGAGCAGGATCTGGTACTGGGGCGGGGACTGGGGAAGGTGGCGATGCAGAGGTGGAACCCTAGGCACCGCTGCATCCGCACCTGAGCCTTGGTGTTCTTCCGGGGCATGATCCTTATCCGAAGGATGTTGGGAGGTGGAAGTCCCTTCAGACTGGCGATCTCTCTCTTGAGACGATCCACCTCATCCTTCAAACTCTTGATCCTTAAAATCTTCTGGTCATTCAGAGCCTTTGCTACCATTTGGAGATCTGCATGCATCTTATCCAGCCCTTCGATCACCGTCCTCATGTGGGAGAAGGTGGTGTCATTCTCCCCTTCAGCAGATTGGAAGGTGTTGATTGCTGATGAAGTTCCCCGCCGAGGATGGTACCGGTAGGCAGAGTGGCGGAGATGGTAGTCATGCATCTCCCTCATCCGAGCCAGCATTAGATAAGCCGCCTCTTGGCAGGCATGCTCATCTGTTCCTCCCAATGCAGTGACCACCATGTTCGGGATGTTGGTGCCGACGAACCCGTGCATCTCTAGGCGGACTTGGTGAGGCAACTCACTGCCGAATGGTGAGACGACAGTGTACTCAGGTGCATCCGGATAGCCCACTGCCAAGGCCATTCTTGCCAGCTCCGCGACGAAACCCTTCAAACCCTGACCGTTGTGGGTGACTGGACGGCCTGCCATCTAGAGAAGACAAGGTAGGGGATCAATGCATGCTCAAACCCAGGTTAGATAAATGATAAAGGACTCAAGTAAAGTAAACGAGAAAAAAGAGGGTTTTTGAGAAACATTTTTATGGGGCTAAGTAAAACTTTCTAAGGACATCCCCTAGATGATGCTAAAAATAGATGCTTAGTTATAATATAAAATTGGCGACCATTCCCTCCTATCTCGACTTAGGACTTTGACCCCTTAGAAAATCCCATCTTGGTGGCTGAATAAGAGATCAAATGATTTTTTTCCAAGTTTTAACTCTAAAATCCAATCACTTAGACTTGACCGAGTTTTCAAAATGCTTTGAGAGAGACTTAAAATTTTTTCCAATCCCGAAAAAACAAGACTCATTTTCCCAAAATGACTTCAAAAGCCAGGGCTTATGCATATGAAAAGATTCAGAGGGCTCCTAAGGTTTTTCCGTTTGGCTTTTCCTATGGTCTGGAAACCGGCTCTGATACCAACTTGTCACGCCCAGAAATTCAGACCAGAATTTTCGAAGCTATATGTGTATTAAAATCCCTGTCCAGGACCAGCTAGGGTACACATACGACACTTGTTGATATTACAGTTCCACGTCTTAGAAACAATACAAAAAGATTACAAAAGAGCAGCGAAAAAAGAAAAAGGGCCTAAGCCTAAGCTTGACGCTGGCCACGTGGCTTCGACCACTCCACAGGCAGTTTCCAGAGTGTAGGACAAGCCTACTCCACTTCGTCTTCTTCTTCAGCTTCTGGCTCGGGCTCTGATGAAGGGGCAAGCATGAGTACTTCCACGTACTCAGCAAGTCACGCCGGAAGGGGAGAGAAATGAATGCAAGGAAGACAAGGGTTTGGCTAGGGTTTGCTTTTGCGCAAACAGCAGGGGTTTTTTCAAACAATACAGATTTTTGAACACAGTCAAAACAACAGTAATTTGAGTAATTAAAGCATTTTGAAACCAACACTGTCCAACGTTATCCCCACGTTGCGACAGGCCGAAACCATCCACCTATACTAGTCATGTTCCAAAACTTAGGGTGTAAAAGTGTGAGACTAATCACGGAGAGCTCGGTGGATCACCCCATTACCACGGGCATGGCTATTCGAGTAGGTTTACTCGATCGAGAGGTGTACAACTGTACCCACAAGACACAGCCCCACAACACGGTCTCCCGTGCACCGGAGTGCCACCGCGGTACCCCAGAAAGGGAACTGTGATAGGACCTTTCGTATAACCCCCACTAACCAAGCAAACCCCACCAAGGTTTCGCCCTCACTCCCGGACCTTGGGAGTGGGCAGCCCCCTCGAGTGCCTTGGTGAATCCGGCAGCCCAACAACCCTTATACCGGGGCCGACTGAAACTCCATCCCGCTCACCCTTGCCGATGGGTTCGTCAACTAGGAGAGGCTACACTACGGGACCTACCTTACCCATTTTGGCTTGTGGTTTGCACAGTCATTCTCCGAAGGGGTCCCGTGAACCGGTCCTTAATTGCTATGGGCGCCGCTAACCAAAACCATAGCACCCACAGCCCACCATTTGTCATATTTTAGTTATTAGTCCGGTTCACCTGAATTTCTAACCATTAATCCTTCGAACAGAAGTCCAGAAGAGACATATTAAGTGAGAATGACCCATTTAGTGAGCTAGTGAATCTAAGCCAGGCTAAGCATAACCTAATCCTGAATCTAATCATATTATTTTCCCAAGTTTAATCAAAGGGTTTAGGGTGTCAAACCTAAGGCATAAACTAAGCATAAGGTGTACTATTTCCCATAAAATGACAATATAAAATACATGCAATTTCATAGAATAAAACAGGTGTTTTAGCAAAATGGGAGCAATATGATTAATAATGTGGTATGACTTGCCTTGCTCTTCGGCTTGAGGAACTTCAGCGACAACTTCAAAGTAGACCGGGACGGAGGAACTACCAGGATCTACACGACAAACAAGCACTTCAACAAAAATAGGCTAAAAGCTACTAAAGCAGGGAACAAAACCATTTTTAATGGATTCTTGGCATTTTTATGAATTTAATGAAATTTGAATGGGCTAAAATGGAGGTCGGATTGAAAAGATATGATTTTTAGAGGTTTTCGGGTTTTTACTAAAACAGGAAAATCCTTAATAGTTTATTGCGCAATAAATCCCGAAATTGCGCGGTGATAGGGCCGACGTCACCTATGGCGTCATCGGCCGTGGGAGCACCAGTCCACGGTGGACCGGGTCCATGGGCCGAGAGAGAGCGGTGCACCACGTGGCGCACACGTGGCGCCAACGTGGCGGCCATGTGGCGTGCCACGCGGCAAGCGGGGCGACGGCCGCGATCGGCTGCGATGGCGCACGGCGGCCGGAGATTGGCCGGCGCCATTGGGCGCGGCGCGGGCGGCGGAATGTCGCGGCTCACGCGTGGGCGGAGCCGTGCGCATTCGGGAGCGGTGGTGCGCGTTCAGCCGAGTGGGGAAAGGGAGGGACGCTCACCGCGGTCGCGGAGGTGGAGAGGATCGACGGCACGGACCATGAGAGAGACGGCGAAAACACTCGGGAGGTGTGGCCGAAGTGGCGTGGGCACCGGCGACGAGGAGGAGGAGTCGGCGGAGCTCGGAACGCCTCGGAGCGGCCGGAAAACACGGCCGGCTCGGCGACGAGGTCCGAGTGAAGGCACACGGCGCGGGGGCAAACGGGTGCGAGAGAGTCTTGGGTGAGAGCGTGGGGAGCTCGGGAGGATGGGGGCCGGCTTTTAAAGGGGACGAGGAGGTCGGTGGTGGCCGGATAAGGGAGAATTGATCGCCGGAGTTAAGAGGGAGGAATTTGGGGAAAAATAATGGCCGGCGATTGGAGTGGCCATTTAGGGCTGCGGAGCGGCGACCGAGGCGATTGAAGGCGGCGGGAGGCGGGGAGTTAGGGCGGTGCCTTTAGGGCGTGCGGAGAGGCGGGCGGTCGGGATCCGCGCGGGCGAGGCGGCGCCAATGGCGGCGGGCGGCGGAGGTAGGGGACGGGCCGACGGGTGGACCCCACGTCGTCGTCCGTCCCTGGAGTAGGGAGGCAACCTGGACTTATTCGCGGCGCAAGAGTTAAACGGGCTGCGGCCTTCGGCCGGCCCGCAGAGAGGGGGGAGAGGGGCGCGCAGCGGGATCACGGGCGTCGGCTGATCGGCCGGGTCGAACGGGCGACGCGCGCGGAAGGGATGGGCCGTCGGCTCGGGCGGTGGCCCACAGAGAAAAGAGCGGGAAAGGACAGAGGAGAGAGAAACCGATTTTCCGGGATTCATTAATTCCGATTTTGATTTTAATTGGTTAAAAGTTATTTCTTCTCGCTTCGAAAATTCTACTAAAAATCCTGTTAGCGTATTTTGACATGTAGAATTTTAGAAAAATCCTACCATGCCATTTCCATTTAACATTTGGCTTTTAAAATTATTTATTCTCTCCAATTAATTCCAACGATTTTCTTTTGGATTTTTAAAATGGGAAAACACCTCAGGGTGTTACATGGTGGCCGGCGGTCGGACTTGGGAAAGAAAGAGGGGATCTCGCAATCTCTGGTCTCCTAGCTCGATTCCTTCAGGAGGCTGGCTCCTTGTGTTATGGCGACGACGTTGGCGTAGTGGTTCGGCCGGGTTTGATCCACGGCGGTCAGAACGGCGATGAAGACACCGCGGGTATGCCCAGGGCACGCTCCAAGCCAGTGGGGGCTCGTCAGTGTTCCGGTCGCTGCAGTGGGTGAAATTAAACGATGTCAAAAGGAAAAATGTTCGGTATCAAGAGGGAAGGATGGAATACTTGAGGTGAGGGGACGACCGGGCTCCTTGGCGACGGCGGCCACTGTCGTCCACGCAGCCGGTGGTGGAGAAGAGAGGGGTTAAGGGTGTTGGAGTTACTCCTCCTCAGTTGGGTCGGCACTGGGATGATGAGGAAACGGATGCGACACGGTTGGGGAAGTTAGAGGCGAGCTCGGCGCCGACACGTCCTGGCCACGCGTCGAGCACGTCGGCGACACGTCATCCTGCGCTCTCTCAGATCTCACTTGTTCCCGGACAGGTAGGAGTTTGGCACAGGGTGAGGGCAACTCAAAGTGGCTGCCAAGTGGGTCCAGAACATGGTGCACTACGCAAATGAGAGTGGTCTGGGTATGAACATGGGTGAAAGTGAGCTTAGGCGAATTTTTCAGAATATTTCCCTCCCCAATATTTGTAGCTCAATATTTTAATTTGTGGACATGATCAATTAGTGTAAATTTTACAGCACGTAGAGGAGTATACCTATATTCCATTTTCTTTTGTTGCATTTAAAAATCAGTTGTAGATTGCCCACAGAAATTTAACAAATTTAGCCTAATTGGAAAAGAGTTTGAATTTTTAGAGGGCCTAAACAGAGGAGAAAAATTCTATGAAAATTATATTTATTCATGATAATTAACCTAATATTTTAATAAGTTATTTCCTATATACACTTATGTGTATTTTAATGATCTTTTAAGCAAGATGTCATTTTAGCCGATAAGAATATTAATTAGCCTATTATTTGATTGCTTTGTCTAATTTGTTTGGGAAATCAAACCTAGTTATTAAATTGTTCCAAAATTATGTTGAGTTGCATATATTATTTGGCATCTACATGAATTTTTTCATGATTTTATCTAGTATGGATTATTTTAGAAAATTTTGGGTAACCTTTCTTTGCTCAGGTGTTCCCTCCATGTATATGCATCTAATTTGGTTATAGGGTTCATAATAAATTTTCTTGAGCTGAGGAGATGAACTTATGATGAAATGAGGGTTCAAAATCCAGATGCACAAAAAGACCTATTGTCAAAATATGTTTTATGCATATGCATGTGCACATGTATGTTTATATCCACCTTCTACGTTAGAAATGAAAAAGGTTTTCTTTTGTTCTCAAATTTTAATCACGCCACTTGGTTGAAATACTTCACCTAAGTTTGAAATAAAAATTTTTGGTTCACAAAATTGAGAATCTTCACATTCATTTGGTTTTGACAAAAATTTCTTGATCCCAAAATTTGGGTATGTGACAATCTACCCCCCTTAAAATAAATCTCGTCCCCGAGATTTGGGTTGGGTTGTGGATGGTAGTGTGCATTGCCATACAAGGATTAATCTATGTGGGGTTTCGTCCTAATAAGATGATGGACAAGACATTTGCTTGGGATAAGGCAGAAAACTATCATTAAGTTCCTAATCATGATCCATTTCGTGCCTTTGCAATTTTTTGTTTCTGATGACAATATTATCCATTTTTTCTTCTACTAAACCCCTCTAGGTACTCTAGACTTAGTAGTCCTAATAATCTAATGCTTCCGCAAAGGAATCTTTTGGTGTGTGCCACTTCTTTACTTAAAGAAGGAAAAGTGGGAGAGGTGGCTTGTCTTTCACACTTGTCCCGGCTAGCGGATTGGAGAGTGTGTGGTGGCGGAGTAGCTCTAGAGAAGAAAGAATGGAGCGCGGGTTTCACAACGAAGGCGAAGCAAAGCGAGGTGTTGCTAGCAAAGGCGGGCTTCGTCGATGATTAGGGCTTGCATTCCTAGGGTTCGGGATGGAAGGAGAAGTTTCCTCATCAGCTTAGAGAATGGACGGGTTTGCCGCCGGTGCCGATGCCCGGATGATGGTGGTGCCAAGGCACCTCGGTTGCGGAAGCTACCTTCTAGCGGAAATAGTCACTGCTTGGCGATGGGTGTGGGCAAAAGTGTGGTATGTTGGAATGGCTATTCGTACTTTGCTGGCTTGGGTAATGTACCCATTGGTCTTTATTTGGAAGCTATGGCGCGATGTGTCAGAGGATGGCTACTCGGATTTCCTTTGTGAGGCGGTTTGTCTCCTTATCGGGTTGGCACCCATTGTCTTTTTCTCTTTTCTGGGGTTGCTGATATATTAAGTAGTCAGTGGTTGGTCCTAGAATTTGTCCCCTTTTGTATGGATTTGGCGGGCCACTGCCTGAATATCTCTTTTGCTTTTGTACCAAGAGCACAGTGGGTTTTGGTGTAAGCTGGTGCTCAGGTGGTTTAGGTTGTTGTTGGTTTGTACTTGTTAGAGAAGTGGTTGGATGGTATTGATTGCTAGGGTTGCTACTTATTCCAACTAATATCCTTTGTAAAGAATAGGAATCTAATTATGTTTGAGGGATCTTAGATCTATATGTGTGGATAACGTTGTTTGGTTGAATGTATCAATTTTTGATGTGCTGCATGGAAAGATGATTCAAATACACTGAAACGAATATGGTTGCAGTAGAGCACTAAGTTTAATGTTAATAAGATCAAATTTTTAGCTCTTTCCAAACCATGGTTGTGAGTTGCTTCAATGTACAAATCTTGCATCCAACCTTAAAGGGGCACAAAATTTGCGCATTGAATCATCTCAACATAATTTAGATAGTTTGGGTATGACTTGTTCCTAGTATAATATTTCCATTTGGGCTTGTAGGGGCTTGTAAAGATTACACATTTGTCTCTGGGTTTTTATAGTCATGTCACACTATCCCCCTTAAAATTAAAAAAAATTTGGCTAGGAGAATTGGTGAAATAGAGGATAAACCAGCTTGGTGGTCTTAGGTCTGTCTACACATTGATCTGATGAGAACAGAGCCTAATGTTCAAACTAGAATGGTTGCAAATTCAAATAAAATTTATACTCAGGTTTATAACAATGTTTTATTTGTTCTGGGAAAGATCTGTGATTTTTAGATGCTTGGATTATTTTAGAGAAAATGATTTAGATGAATGATGCAGTGCTGGAAAACGTTGGTTTGCCGCTCTTACTGGAACTTTAGGCCAAGTTCTAAGGGTACAAAAATTTGAGAAAACATCTGAGATGCAGGTGAGTAGGATTGTCAGCTACCCTGAAGAAATCAATATTTTATCACTCATGGTTTAGGCTACACAAATTTGCGAAACAGACGACCTATGGATTCCAGGACAGGACTATGGAATGTTATGTGAATTTTTATGCCATGATGCAATGACTCAAAAATTCAACCAAAATTTGTGGAGTCTACTGGTTATGTATTCAGTCCACTGTAAAAATATACACATTTTATCTATAAAGGTTTGGGCTACATGAAGGGATGAATGCAACTGCTTCAAATTTCCAGAACATGGTCATGTTTATTAATTAGATTGTTTCACCATGATGCAGGGGTCTAAACATTATGCCAAAATTGATGAAACTTACTGAGTTAGTCTATATGTTGTCTATGAAAATTCTCAGGTTTTTGACCTACGTTTAAGCCTATGCAAATTTAACAAGCAGTCTAACTCAGAATTTCAGAATGCAAACAACCGGCACAAGATGAAGCTTTGCTCAGGTTTTAGTGTGTCTAAATTTATTATGTTTTAAATGCATTGTGTTAGAGTGGTCCAGAAACTGTATGAATTTTGGGTGGTCCATCTAAGCAAATAATCTAGAAGCTTAAGAACAACGAAGTCTAGTTTTTTACCAAACTTCCGGTTGTAGACCGCATCATAAATTTTGAAAAGATGAGAAAAAGGTGCTCAAAATCAACCCAATTCATTTTTGGTGTAGAGGTAACATGAGAAGATGGAATCCTTATAATGTCTAACAAGTTTTAAGTTTTCTACAACCCATTTCAAAACCCATTCACTAGAGGCTATTTCTAACCCGATATTTTGCAAAATTGCACTAGCACATAGGATTAGTTTGCAAAGGGGTTTCAAAATCTTTCAAAAACTCTTTGGTGCTGATTTGTTGTGATAATTAAGTATTTTCAAACTCCTTTTCATAAAAACACATACTTCCAAAAGGTTTTGGTCCTATAGATTAAGATAAGAGTTTTAAAACTTGAAATAGAGATATAGAGAAGAATAATCTCTAGAGAGGGATGAGATATAAGATTGAATACAGTTTTCACAAATAGTTTGTAGCGAGAGCGAATCCCTCAAAATAATTTTGAGAATCCATTCTAAACAACCAACTTAAGGGGCTCCTATAGTCGGTATTTGCTTTGATACCACTTCGTCGGACGCACTCGAACTTCTTATTATATTTGAAGGAATGTATAGCATACCCCACATTTTCCTTCAAACACAATGAGACGTTCGACGCTCCGAGAGAAGGATATCGGAGATGTTGCCGGGCGTTTAGCCCGCCACCAACTTCAGCTGAGATGTGCCCGTCAAACCACTCGAAGGCGACAACCAGATGTGTTACACATTCGAGAGACTTGACAAAATAGCTAAAGATCTACAACATCTCAAATATCCTTAACTCTTACTCATATGAATCTAGTTCCCAGGATGTGCACTAGATTCACACTTTCATCTCAAGCATGGGCATTCATAGCAAACACAATTAAGATAAAAGGAACTTAAATATTTTCCTCTACTTAATTATTGCATAGGTCGACCGGCCAAATAGATATAACTAAATCAGAGAACAGCGAAAGCTTGCCTACTCAACCACAAGCACACCGACTAGGGGTTTACCCCGTTAAGTTCAAATCCTAGGAGAAGCAAATCGTAAACCCGCATCACTCAAGGATTAATTCAATACCTGAAAGCAAAGTGGATATTCCAGTGACAAGAGTCAGTACATTAAACAAGTTAATGTACTGGCAAGCACAAGTGAAGCCCGACATACTACATGTAAGGAATATAGTCGAAGGAGGGCATTATATGTAGTTCAATTTCAGCATAAAGCAAGTTTTATTTCACAAGTACCTTTGTAAAAGAGTTGACAATTCAATTAACAAAACAAATTTTAAGTTTCATCATTTACTTCATCATGATTCCATCATAATCAATAGCTTGTTGCCCTCCATGACAACAAGTCACAATATATCATCACTCTCATACAATTCAACACAATTTGTCATTTTAAAAACAAGCCACATGTCCATATTTTTGTAAATATAGAGTCTATACTCATGACACTTCACCAAAGCGCTCTTGACCATGAGCACGCTAATCGATTAGTTTTAGAGAACTCTGCAGAGTTTGTATAGCTTTATCCACATGATATGAACACTCTAGTTGGTTTTGAGTTTGCAAGACTCTACCACACTCTTTATGATGAATGTGGCCTAGAGGTCAAAATGAAGCCTTTACACCACTAAATCCCTAGCCTTGCACCAGCACGATTTGTGTTCCTCCATCCTAGACATATTGGAATATAACCTAGAACCGTCAAGTGGCATGGCCTCACCTTAAACATGACGTCGTGGTTGCGGACACGACAGGAACCCACCCACATGGCACAATATCGTTGTATTGAACAGACTTAGTCGCCTAAACTACCACTTCGGGGGTAAATAGGAAGTTTCTTTGGGTTATCCGAACCCACACACTCTAGCCTACCTTAGTGCAAGGCTAAGTGCTAAGTAGATTATTCAGCTTAGGTCATCCCATACTAACACATGTGGATGTACGGATAACTTTAAGTTGGTGACACAAGTTCGGTCCTTACGGACTCGGGCAAATATCTCTCCCCCTATCGGCATACAAATACATCAATTGCATGCCACATTTGCCGTCCAAGTTAAAATAACATTTTTTACCCATTTTGGTTCGTAAATACTCATCATATTAATTCTACCCCAGCAAGGGTTCATATATCAATAACACATTTTAGTTATCGATGGAATGAGTATTTGCATAATTCTAAGCAAGGCTAAGCAAGTATTGGCAATAAGCATATATAAACCCATTTGAGCACAAGGAAATGTACTCTAACCATTTATAGGGGTACAAAAAGCAAGGAATAAAATTATTCAAGGTAGTAGATGTAGCAAATAGGACATAAGCTGCCATATCCAAGTTTTAAATATCGATATAGTCTAAGTTCATATGCAACTTTTGCAAACAAATATTTTCATCCCTCAAAACATGGGATTCAATGTGTTGAAAGGAAAGGAGGGAAAAAACTTGCCTTGATTTTGAGAAATGTCAGCACCTAATTCACTCATTCACCGTTTATGCAATTATCTAAACAAAATACACGATATGCAATTAAACACCGAACATAGGCGGAAATCCAAAATGCTCTAAAATGCATGATTTGTGCACATTGAGTTGGTACTGATCTAAAATAAATTTAGGTGAAAGAATTACTAATTTATTTTGTTCCATTTGGGAGTTATGAATTTTAGAAATTTTATCGGTATAGGGTAGCATTTACTTAGGCGTTGTTCTAAGATGTTTCCATAATTTTATTTTTGTTAACTTTGACTTCACAGGGGTGAAAATACATGTTGTCTAAGACTAACACATTTGGTTTCATAATTTTTAGAGTTACTAAGAATTCCTTATGTATTTTACAAGTTATAACGTGTCTTCGGCTTATAGTGTTCATTATAGGCATGTCTCTGGAGTTTTATGTCCAGAACATGTTACTTCTTGATTTAGTTGGGTAAACTAAATATATTTGCTATTTATTCCACTTTAAGTCTACAAGGCTAGATCTTCTTATTATTTTTACTTCACATTTCGCAATTAAAGGTGATCTATGTCATTATATTAACCTAGATAGTGTTATATGAGCTAAATGATCTAAATCTTAGTGAATGAGGTTGAAACTATGGCCTCACTAGTTCAACAAGTTTTATTTAGGTTTAATTTAAAGCTAAAGTTCCTACGTTCTATATATATATATATATATATATATATATATATATGTATATGTATATGTATATGTATCGCTTTGCCAATAATATATGTTTAATTTCTTATTTTACCACAATCAAGGTTTTGAGCTAAGTCCTGTACAAAACATGCTAAATTTTTATTTCACAGAGTTAAAGTATGCTTTTTGCTGGTTTTATAGGAACTTAGTTCACTTCAAATGGATTAAAGATAAATTTTCTACAAATTTTACAAGTTGAAGGGTGCACTAAGTTGTTTATTCCTTAAATAATTATTTAAGAGATATTACTATATAGTAAGCAGATATTTTTATTTTATAGTTTGAAAGCATATGTCTTGGTGGTCCTACAGAACTTGAGTTTACTCAAAAGGAGTTAAGATGAATTTTATATAAACATCTAAATTTCAGGTCATCAAAATCACATAATTTTAATATTAATAGTCTTAGAGGCATTTGGTACAAAGTAACTATATGATTTTATTTTCCTAAATAGAGTGTGTAAGTGGTGTATCTATAGAATTTAAGTTTGTCCAAAAATAAGTTAATTTGAATTTTTCTATGCATTTTATAAGTTTGCACAATTCTTATGTGTGATTTTTCCTTATTTGAATTCTGGAGATAAAATTTGCACTTGTGAGTCCAAGTTTTGTATCTCTAAAATAAAGTTCATCTTTTTGTGAGTTCACAAAAATTTTCTCACCCTAAAATGAGTTATAATTTATTTTATATAGATTTTACAAGATTTGCATACTTTTCAGCTAATTAGGAAATGATTTAGTCCTTTTACTCATTATTTACCAAAAATTTAAAACAGATGGGTCCACCGTCAGTGACTTAATCATTTTGCAAATAGGCCCCTGGAATTTTAGAAATGAAACCCGAGGTCCCTAGCACGTGTTGTTTCAAATTTTATTAAGAGTACTCAAGATTTAGTGTATTTACAAATAGATCCGTGACCCCACATGTAAGCCTAGCATGTTTTGCACTTAAAACCTTACAAGATTTAAATCTTCACTAATTGAGGTCCATGTGCGCTAATTCATTTGAGCCCACATGTCAGCGAGGCAGAGGCTGGGGAAGGGAGAGCAAGGCACGACGGCGAGCTCCTCGTCGGGGTGACGGCGAACGGCGCCGAGTTTGATGATGTGACCAAAAGAATAAATGTGCGCAAGTGTCTTGCGTACACGACGGTGGTGGTCTCATCACCGGCGATGGCCGGAATCAATGGCAGCGACAACGCGAGCGACAGTGAGTCTTGGTATGCCAATGCACGTCGGGTTCCTGCTTGATGCAGTGCCATTGAATGCATGCATGGTGGCGCGTGGGCTGGCGAAGCCTGGACAGTGGCGGCGGTGAGTAGAACGGCCTGGCGGCGATGGTTCCCCTTCGGTCTTCGGCCTGCCAAGAAGAGCTGTGGCACAGGTTACTGATGTTCCAAGGTTGCTACCAAAGCTAGGTATTGCGCCGAAGCTCACCCGAGGACGAGAAATCGACGGTGGCGGCCGGCAGCCGGACTTGGGGAAGAAAGAGGGGATCTCGCAATCTACGGTCTCCCGGCTCGATTGCTTCAGGAGGCTGGCTCCTTGTGTTATGGCGACGACGTAGGCGTAGTGGTTCGGCCGGGTTTGATCCACGACGGTCAGAACGGCGATGAAGATGCCGCGGCTATGCCCAGAGCACGCTCCAAGCCAGTGGGGGCTCGTCGGCGTTCTTGTCGCTGCAGTGGGTGAAATGAAACGATGTCAAAAGGAAAAATGTGCAGTATCAAGCGGGGATGATGGAATACTTGAGGTGACGGGATGACCGGGCTCCTTGGCGGTGGCCGCGGCTGTCATCCTCACAGCCGGTGGTGGAGAAGAGAGAGGTTAAGGGTGTTGGAGTTGCTCCTCCTCGGTTGGGTCATCACTGGGATGATGAGGAAAGGGATGCGACACGGCTGGGGAAGTTAAAGGCGAGCTCGGCGCTAGACACGTCCTAGCCACGCGTCGAGCACGTCGACGACACGTCATCTTGCGCTCTCTCTCTGATCTCACTTGTTCCTAGTCGGGTAGGGGTTTGGCACAGGGTGAGGGCAACTCAAAGTGACTGCCAAGTGGGTCCAGAACGTGGTGCCACTAGTACATAATGCCTCATAGGTGCCGGTTGGGAAACCCCCTTAGGTGCCGGTTTTCCTAACCGGCACCTATTGGTCGGCACCAATGACTTTGGTTATTGGTGCTCGGTTCTTCGACCAAGCACCTATTCGAGCAAATAAGTGCCGGTTCGTGTAGAACCGACACCTATTTATCGGACACCTATACAATGAGGTGCTCCTAATCTTTTTTATGGGCCCACTCCTTTAGCCGGACCCACCATATTTACCGGACCCACCATATTTTTCCACGTGAGCGTGGGCCCGCGAGATAGAGCTACAGGCACGAGCGAGCGGTTTGGCGAGCGGTTCTACATGATGAGCAAGCAAGGCACGAACCTATTTAAGCTGGTGTTACTCTGGTTCGGCGAGCGGTATGGTACTAATCAAGGGAATAGTGTTTTTGAGAATAGGTGCCGGGTGAACAGTAAACCGCCACCTATAGTCTCAAATAGGTGCAGTGAACAGAAACCGCCACCTATACTATTGGTGGCGGTTCGTAATAAGAACCGCCACCTATTCGTGAAGAATAGGTGCCGGGTGAACAATAAAACCGTCACCTATAGTCTCAAATAGGTGTCGGGTGAACAAGAAAACTGCCACCTATACTATAGGTGCCGGTTTTTCTTGTCACCCAGCACCTATTTGAGACTATAGGTGGCGGTTCTTAACACGAACCGCCACCTATTCTTTTGCCGCCACCTATATACATTATAGGTACCGGATTTGGTTTGACCGGCACCTTTTGAGGCGACACCAATGAGCCTTTTTGTAGTAGTGTGCACTAGGCAAATGAGAGTGGTCTGGGTATGAACATGGGTGAAAGTGAGCTTAGTCGAATTTTTCAGAATATTTTCCTCCCTAATCTTTGTAGCTCAATATTTTAATTTGTGGACATGATAGTAAATTTTACTCGAGGTAGAGGAGTATATCTAGATTCCATTTTCTTTCGTTGCATTCAGAAATCAGTTGTATATTGCTCACAGAAATTTAACAAAGTTGGCCTAATTGAAAACCAGTTTGAATTTTTAGTGGGCCTAAACAGAGAATAAAAATTATATTTAGTCATGATAATTAACCTAATATTTTAATAAATTATTTCCTATATACACTTATGTGTATTTTAATGATCTTTTAAGCAAGATGTCATTTTAGCCGATAAGAATATTAATTAGCCTATTATTTGACTATTTTGTCTAATTTGTTTGGAGCATCAAACCTAGTTATTCAATTGTTCCAAAATAATATTGAGTTGCATATATTATTTGGCATCTACATGAATTTTCATATGATTTTATCTAGTATGGATTAATTTAAAAATTTTGGGTAACCTTTCTTTGTTCAGCGTTCCCTCCATGTATACACATCTAATTTGGTTATAGGATTCATAATAAATTTTCTTAAGCTGAGGAGATGAACTTATGATGAAATGAGGGTTCAAAATCCAAATGCACAAAAAGACTTATTGTCAAAATATTTTTTATGCATATGCATATGCACATGTATGCTTGTATCCACCTTCTAGCTTAGAAATGAAAAATGTTTTCTTTTGTTCTCAAATTTTAATCATGCCACTTGGTTGAAATACTTCACCTAAGTTGAAAATAAAAATTTTTGGGTCACAAAATTGAAAATCTTCATTTTCATTTGGTTTTGACAAAAAATTATTGAACCCAAAATTTGGGTATGTGACATACGTATATGGCTGATCAGATGAGATATGCTATCCCTTTGTATTAGGCAACGTCCAACTAAACCTGAGATCAAGCTATATATAAATCTAGACCCACAATGTCCGATTTGTGGCAATCTATCAACACGCAAGAGCCTTTCGGTAAGCGTTCTCCCATGCTCAGCCCTCTGAGTTTTCACATTGTACTAAAGCAAATTGCATCTAGATTAGATTAGTCGGTGCAAATGGCAAGCTCCTCCTCCACAGCCACCTCCAATCCATTGCTTGGCCTCCAAATATGGAGAATGTAACTAGGCAAAAAACCATTCCCTCTTGTTGGCCCAAGTGCTCATGACCCTACGCGCGTGGTGCACGGCTAGAAGGGTATGTGCTCGGCACTATATATCGAACTACCGGCTGCTGAGATCGACAAGAAGGAAGGAGAAAACAGAAAAGACAACGAAGGTTCCCAATCCAACGTTCAACACATGGATTGTCAGCGACCAGTAGGTCCTTGGGTTCCCTTTTGCCTCTCTATCACGGAAGGTGGTAACTCATGTGGCCGGTGCAAGGACGTCGGCTTAGGCATGGAAGATGATTGGTGACATATTCTCCTCCCGATCAAAGTCGGGCACACTCAACGTGCTCCTTGCCCTCACCACCACCCAAAAAGGTGCCGTGACAATAACTGAATATGTCACCAAGATGCGTGCACCTGGTGACAAGATGATGGCTTCAGGAAAGCCCCTTGACAAAGAAGATCTTGTTGCATATATTATTAATGGACATGATGCAGATTATGACCCTGTTGTTGAAGCTTTGATGGCTAAATCTGAACCTGTGACCGTGACTCAGTTGTACTCGCAACTTCTGAGTTTCGAGAATAGGGTTCGCATCTGGCAGGCGTATCTCAGAACAAGTGCAAATGTGACCAATCATGGAGGCCATGGTGGCGGCCGTGGCAACATGCGAGGGCCTGGCAACCGTGGTGGCTGTGGCAGCATTGGTGGGTGCAACAGAGGCCACGGCAACAACACCAGGCCGACCTGCCAAGTGCCTCACAAAAGAGGCCACACTGCCTCTGATTGTTGGTATCGCTACAACGAAACCTACATCCCGGATGAGAAGGTGGGCAGTGCAGCAACAAACAGCTACGGTATTGATACCAATTGGTATGTATATACTTGGGCAACCGACTGCATAACAAGCCAACTTGATAAATTGATGACTAAGGAGTGAAAAGATCAAATACACCCAGCACCCAGCAAGTAGTGAAGGTATGGATATTAAGCATATTGGTCATTCAATTGTTCCTACTCCTAGCCGTCCATTGCATCTTAAAAATATTTTGCTTGTCCCACAAGCATCCAAAAATCTTGTATCTGTTCATAGACTCGCTGCTAAAAATTATGCATTCCTTGAGAGGACAATTCTTGAAGGCCCATGTCGACAATTCTTGAAAGCCCAGATTTTGGGTACTCGGCAAACCTCTTTTTCTTCGTCTGTTTGATTTTTTCTTCGCACTTTGCCGAGTGCCGGACCGGAGAGGCACTCGGCAAAGCAAAATTTTTTTTAGCCACATGTCGGCTTTGCCGAGTGCTCCCGAGAGAGGCACTCGGCAAAGTGTGACTTTGCCTAGTGCAAAAAATTTACCAAGAGCTACACTAGGCAAAATAATTTCATACTAAATAAAAATTTAAAAAATTTAAAAAATTTAAATTTATGTAGAAAATCCTAAAACTTGGGATGGTGCCATGTATATTATATATTGCATCCACAAAAGGTTTTGGAGCCAAATTTTAAATTTGACCGTCATTTTGGCTCTAACTATGGGAGATCAGTATAAACTCTATTCAGAGATGCTTGTGTTTATAAGTATCGTACGTGACAAAATGTTCGAAACCTTGTAAATTTTTTTTCAAAGCCTCAATGTCTAATTTCATGCTACTCTGAAAAATCTCGTGATTTTTGGACTTTAACTTTTTTCTAATAATTTAAAAACCAACCAAACTTTATTTGACTCACGGCCACAAACGTGCTTCCTGAATAAGATCTAGGAAATTACTTTCCATTTCTTATATATGACCTCAAAATGGACTCAATAACATGAGTATCTTTTTTTAACATATTTTATTCAATTATTCGAATCACTTATAGTTCAAATTTGGCACTAGTAAAGAAATTCTTATAAATGCAAAAAAAAATTAAATATAGCGAACAACTAATAAAATACACCAAATTTTAACATGTATAAATTCATGTTGTATATGGAAGGGGAAAAAGTTTGGAGGGTGTTATGGAAGAAAATCTTAAAATTTTCCCGAGTGTCTCGGCGAAGCACTAGGCAAACTCTAACCTTTGCCGAGTGCCTTGGAGAGGCACTCGGCAAACAACGAAGATTGCCGAGTGCCTATTTTTGCCTAGGGCAGCACTAGGCAAAAAGAAAGTTTGCCTAGTGCCCCTCTTTTGCCGAGTGTCACACTAGGCAAACAAGGAAGTTTGCCTAGTGCCGTGATTTGCCGAGTGACACTCGACAAACACCTTGTTTGCCTAGTGCCCGAGGTTATGCACTCGCAAACTCCTCGGCGCTAGGCAAACTTCAAGTTTCCGGTAGTGTGATGTCTAGATGATCATCAATCTACTAGAGGATTTGTTGTTTTTATATGTCAAAATCTTGTATCATGGAGTGCACAAAAACAAACTTACGGTCTTGTTCTTGCACTGAAGCAGAATACAAGGTTTTAGCAAATGCAACTGCTGAGATCATGTGGATATAAACTTTGCTTCAAGAACATCACATTCAAGTGCCTAAAAATGCCAAGGTATGGTGTGACAATCTTGGAGCAAAATATTTGACAGTTAATCATGTGTTTCATGCTCGCACAAAGCATACAGAAGTGGACTATCATTTTGTATCGGAGAGGGTGGTATGCAAGCTACTGGAAGTAGAATATATATCTACTCAAGATCAAGTAAACAAATGGTTTCACCAAGACTTTGACAGTTCAACAGATGGAAATGTTCAAAAACAATATTCTTACAGGTTATACTGAGGGGAGTGTTAGAGATATACATGAAATATATTGTAAAAAGTATATGGCTGATCATGTTATTGGACTAAATTAGATGAGATATGCACTACTGGAGAAACTATCTTTGGTTGAAGTGACAAAAACCACAATAATCTCGGTTAGAGTTGTACCCGGGACTAAAAAATGTTTTTAGTCCCGGTTTAAAAAGGCACCAGCTCTCTAGGATCTTTAGTCCCGGTTAGATTCTTTTTAGAACCTGTCGGGCCGGCGGCCATCTTTAGTCCGGTTTGTAACACCAACCGGAACTAAAGATGGGATCTTTAGTCCCGGTTGGTGTTAGTCCCGTTTGTAACACAAATTAGGACTAAAACGAATGTGCTTATTTTTTAAAGTGAACCTAATAAAAATATACAAATTTTGCTACATGATTCAAATGGCTTGAAACTAATTTGAGAGGATATGTAATTTCAAAGGGTTGGTGTTATGTGCGGATGGGTGATTAAAGATAGAAGGCAGCTTTAATTTAATCATTACATGTAATTACGAGTAATCATATTGTTATTAACTAATGATTCTTAATATATAATTTTTATGAAATTGTTTTGTTGATAATATATAAATCGGAGGGATCTACCATATTGATAAGATCATTCAAAGCACGGCCGTCGCGTCCGGTTTATGTGCGTGTAACAAGTTTTGTGCGCATTGTTCCCGTTTTGTCCTCTAATTCGGAGTCGGTTTTAAACGGCTATAACTTTCGCATACGAGACTCCGATCGAGACATTCCATATATGAAAATCTATTGAAAAATTTCGGATGCGTTCGTCCGCGCTACGCCGCGTTCGGCGATTTTATTTTCCCCAAAAATGGCTCGGAAGGTTGCCTTCTCGAGCCGGAAGCTTTTCCCGATTATGAGCGTGTCTTCGAATTTTCTACCGGCCACGTCTCTCGTTTGTTTACACTAAAATTTTCTCGTGTTTACCTCTCGTGTGCTCCTAAATCAAGAAAAATATAAAAAGTAAAACAAAAAGTCAAATTTTTCCCAAAAACAACAACATCGATGAATAGAAAAAAAAAAATAGAGAGGGCGAAAGAGGAACAATATCTAGAGCAACATATTAATGTCTAGGATTATCTATGTTTAAATTTTAATATTATTATTTTAAACCTATATTTAATGAATTTAAATTGACCCTATTTAATAATTATTTAATTGTTAACACTAACCGGGACCAAATAAATTTGAAAAATAGCGGAGAATTATCTTTTGTCCCGGTTGTTGGCTACAACCGGGACTAAAGATGAATTAAAAATAGAGGAAAATTATCTTTAGTCCCGGTTGGTGCCACCAACCGGACTAAAGATGAACTGAAAATAGCGAAAAATTATCTTTAGTCCCGGTTGGTGCCACCAACCGAGACTAAAGATGAATTGAAAATAGTGGAAAATTATCTTTAGTCCCAGGTGGTGCCACCATCCGGGACTAAAGATCCAGTGCTATATATCCCAGGCACGCATCGTCTTCTCCACGGATCCATCACTTAGTTGTTTTCTTCTCTCCTCTCTCAGCTCTCTCTCTCCCTCAGCTCTCTCTCCCTCTCTCAGCCCTCTCTCGCTCCGGCGACGACGGTGGGACGTGAGGAGGTGGGAGGGAGGTGGAACGGCTCGAAGATGGCGGTGGCACGGCGGCTCGGAGGTGGGCGTGACGCGGCGGCTTGGGAGGTGGCGTCACTGCCTCCTCCATTTCCTCCTCTTCCTCGTCCTCTCCAGGAGCGGCAGCAGCGACGGATCCGAAGATTTTTAGAGATTTTTGTGATGTTCTAAATTTGATATATATGTGTGTATCTGTGATGTTCTATACTCGAATTTTGTGATGTTCATTACTCGATTTGTAATGTGAATTTGTAATGTGGATTTGTGTTGTGGATTTGTGATGTGAATTTGTGATGTGAATTTGTGATGCGAATTTGTGATGTGATTTGAGGATGTTAATTTGATATGTGAATTTGATTTCGGCAACAAAAAATAACGAAAAACAACAAAAAAACACATAAACAAGCAACAGGAGAAAAAAATAAAAAAATACTTTAGTCCCGGTTGGTAACACCAATCGGGACTAAAGATGGCAGAGCCGGCTACGTGGCTCCGCCATCTTTAGTCCCGGTTGGTTGCTCCAACCGGGACTAAAGATCATCTTTAGTTCCGGTTATTTCAACCGGGACTAAATATAACGATTTTTAGTCCTGGATTCATAGTTTCAGTTTGACAACCGAAACTACAGGGGTTACCAATCGGGATAATAATGGAATTCTCCAGCAATGATGCTATCCCTTTGTATTAGGCAACGTCCAACTAAATCTGAGATCAAGCTATATATACATCTGTACCTACAATGTCAGATTTGTGGCAATCTATCAACACGCAAACGCCTCTCTGTAGGCGTTCTCCCACACTCAGCCCTATGAGTTTCCACATACCCATGGATATTCAGATAGAGTCTAATACAACATGAGACAAATTATAGGCAATGTTTTCTTTAGCAGTAAAACTTATTGGAAGTCAACCGAAAGTTGGCCCCAAACCAAGATGACGATCCGAATATCATCAAATGATGAAAAAGCTCACTTTTCTGAAATGAGTTGAGATAATATTGACTGAAACCAATGTTGTTTAGGCTTGCAAGCCTATAGCATATGAAGAAGGGAACCATAGTATGTCAAAAAATTAAAAATATGAAAATACATAGGTTTCTCGGATATTTGTAGTGAGCAACATGGTTCCAACTTTATCCAACCCAAAATCATTATCAACAAGATAAAGAGATGTGCGTCACACCAACACTAATAGACCATTAAACCGTCAATATTATCTTTTGGAAAAATATACATGCAAGAGTTTAGATAATTCAGGCATTAAAACATGAAAAATTAAAAGGGAAAATTTTGCCAGTCTATTAGCAAAACTTGATAGGAAGAACCAAATATCCAAACCGGTTCAGAAAATCAAAGTAAGAATTAAGTATGTTGTATTTTTTTCTCTTGGATAAGTTTTCTTGTAGTTTCTTTATTAAGGTTTTAATGAGATAATCCGTTCGACATTCATCCGTATGCTATGTACTATTTTTCTAATTTTTCTCATTAGATTTTTTCTGAAGTTTCGACGAGGCATAGCGGTCACAGAGTGACTAGTGAGTGTCACAGGGGTCAGCCCATAGCCCAATAACACTTAATGGGCTCTCACGCTACCTTTCATATATGGATTATGGCTATAAAAGAATAGAGAGTTGCTCATTTGTACAATGGTGAAAGGATTGCAATAAAAGAAGAGAGTCTCACATTATATATTGTGTCTTCACTCTTATGTATATTATACAATTTATTTTAGACTACTTTGTAGTAGGAAAGGTTGCATAATAAATTTATTGCATTTCAGCCAAAAATTTTAGGAGTGGCACGGACCTAGGCAGGTTAACAATGAAACACTACACGTGGACCACATCGATTAATTTCCTAATAGGGATAAAAGATTTGTTTGCAAAATCAGAAAAATGGAAAAAAACCCCTCGGTCAGCTTCCTGTTGTACAGCTCGTGAATTCTGAAAAATGGTAACTGAATAATAGGTAGTTATTGCCATGCAGGTATCTTCAGTAATATAAAGAACTCCTACACATCTTTAGGAATTCTTGAACTAATCGATAATCGCACTAGTACAAAAATGATTTTTACATACTGCCAAAACCGACTTTCATAGATGACTGGATGGCCCGCATGCACCCAAGTGTTTACAAAAATCAAAATTTTTCATGCGGGCGGAGCAACCGCATGCAAAATGGGATTTTCGCATGTGGTCACCAAGTCGACCGCACGTGGAAATAATTTCAGCGAAAAATAAAAATTTCAAAAAACAAATTCGAGACCCTAGATCCTCGATTCATCCCTAAACCCTAGCTCCTGAAACCATCGTCGTCGCGGCCGCCACCACCGCCGCTCACTCCTGCCGCCTAAGGCCATCGCCGTAGCTCCCTCCGTCCCAAGACAGGCCAGATCTGCTGCTTCCATTGGCGCCGACGGTTGACCTGTGCAGTTCAAGGCCGCCGCCTCTCGAAGCCGATATCGTCGTCCCGGATCCACGCGTCGGTGCCTCTCCCGAGGGTAGGGGTGGCGGATCCACCTTGAGGCCACCAGATCCGCGCGTCCCCAAGCCAGCAGCCGTCTCCACGCACCTGCGCCGCCCGCTCCCTAGCCGTCATCTCCGCCATGTGTCGAGAAGTGGAGGAAGGAGGAGGGGAAAGTGGAGGAGAAGGAGAAGGAAAGTGAAATGGAGAGAAAGGAAAAGAGAAGAAATAAACAAAAAGGGGAGACGACGAAACGGAGGATGCAGAGAGGCTGAGAGGAGAGGAGGGAGTTTAAACTTGTAGGCGGCCTCTTAGTGGCCCGCCTGCGAAAATGTATTTTCGCATGTGGCCGTTTAAGAGGCCCATTTGGGAAATAAGTCTATTCTCGTAGGCGAGCCTTTTAAAGGATCGCATGTGCAAATACATTTTTGCTGCGGCCTCCTGAACCATTCTCTAAAGGAGCAATTTTTACAGGCGCGAGATGTTATGATCCATCTGAAATCTAAAGAGGACTCATTCGGAAAAAATATTTCTATTGTAGTGTTGGCATGGATAAAATGAGAGACCCTAAAGGAGAGATGAGCATGAGGAGACGCCAAGCAGCTAGGTAGTTGATAAACAGGGACACAACAACGGCGAGGGAGTGAACTGACAGCGGGGGACCGGCAGCGGCAATTGAGATCTAGAGTGAAAAAGGAGATCAGGCGAAGGCGAGAGAGAAGAGGCCACGAATATATATATATATAGTTGGGCTACTATGTGGCGCGTCGTACAGCCCTATCCCGTGTGGCATGGCCGAACCTCTAATTTGAAAACTCAAATTGAAAATCCGAACTGTTCAAATTGTTCTACCAAATTTTATACTTTTTAAATTTTTTACTATTTTATCGATAGGTCAAAGATGCATTAATCCAACGATTTCGGAGTATCTATTTTATTGCATCTTTGACCTATCCGATAAAATAGTAAAAATTTCAAAAATATAAAATTTGGTCGACAATATGATATTAATATGTAGAACAATTTGAACGGTTCGGATTTTTAATTTGAGTTTTCAAATTAGAGATTCGGTCATACCACATGGATGAGCTGTGCGGCGCCACACAAGCCAAATATATATATATATATATATATATATATATATATATATATATATATATATATATATATATTACCGGCAATGTAGGCAGTTACGTGCAGACGAGATCGAGCCAAACGACCTTCAACAGGAAAAGAAGGAATATCTTATGTTAATTATCTAGCATAAGTACACGTGTTTTGTAACTGGTGATCTAACTTGAACGGGTCTTCCAATTACTTGACCGTGAACACACTCATCAGCGACGTGTAACGCAATCATGATGGAACGTCATGCTCGGCTACACAGAGCGGATCGGCATGGTGAGCCACGGTGGTTGTTGGGCTGCAGTGAGTAGCGGGCGCGCACTCTGACAGTTACGGGGTAAGCCAGCATGCTTGGCGACCTCATCGTCTTGACTGTGTTAGGATCAATTCCATGTTTGCTCGATTCAATACGAAAGAAATGATGTTCGATTCATCTGTCGAAATTCTCAATAATCATATTTCAATAAAAATTAAGATCAAAAAATATTTTTAAGTCCTAATTAAAAAATATAATGAGACTTTACCAACTGAAACGATTATTTTTAGTCCGGTTTATTTCTGTTAGACTTTGTCACGCTGTCAATATCTTTGGACTGAGACTAGAGATCTTTATTTTAGTCCCGATTGATATTATCTACAAGGACTAAAGATCAACGAGACTAAAGTGAAAGTCTTTTTTATACTTTTTCTTTCTCCTCCAGCTCGATCCATTGCTAAAAGATTTGGAGGAGGAAGTAAGGAGCAGACAATATTTTTGTGAAATTATTTTGATGATAATATATAAATCGGAGGGATCTAACATGTTAGCAACTCTATCCTCTAATAATGCATGCTTAACATATCATATTTATAGGTATATTTCTATACATTTTTATCTATAAAAAGGTTTATGGAAATGATGAGAGAGAAAATTTGTTTAGAGAAAATTATGTTACTTTTTAAAATTAAAAACTTATAGATAAACATGTTGTAAAAGATATGACAAAAAATATAGAAAATTAAGATAAAAGATTAGAAAACTAAGTTAATTTAAAAATCATTAAAATAGGTAGAAATTATGTTTAGAACTTAAAAACTTTTAAAAGTAATTCTAAACCTCTTATTAAGTATAATATAATAAGTATGTGTGATTATAATATAATTATTATATGATTATTTATATATAATTATTGTATTATTATTTAATTAGTTTAACTTTCATGGATTTTTCTTTTTATGATTTTTGTGTATTTCAAATAGATGGATTGGCAATGGATGTATACCACGAACCGACGGTCGACAGTATAAGAGCTTTATATGTTGTCCATGCAAAAAGTGCAAAACCAGAAGGAGTATTCTACATCAAGAACTATTTATGTCTATTTGTTTGAGTCGGGATTCATGCCTAACTATAATTGTTAAACATCACACCGAGAGGTTGAGGTTGCAATGAAAGAAGATGAAGAAGGAGACGACAATATTTCGGACTAGCGTTAATATGGTGGATTTGAAAAAAATATAATATGCGAGACGAGCGGGGCTGTTGAATATAACGATGGTGCAGATGATCTTGATCAAATGTTGCACAACGTAAAGAAGGACTGTGAATGTGAAAAGGAGATATAGAAATTAGAGTATATGTTAGCGGACCATGAAACGTTCTTATACCCAGGTTGAGAACATGGACACAAAAAGTTGGATGCCATGCTGAAATTCTTGTAATGAAAGGCCAAAAATATGAGTGACAAGGCATTTGACGAGTTATTAAAAAACTCGTAAAAAACACTCTTCCGGAGGGAAACGAATTGCCCAAATCAACGTATGAAGCTAAGAAGGTAGTTTGTCCTCTAGAACTGGAAGTACAGAAGATACATGTATGTTGAAACGATTGTATTCTCTATCGCGGGATGAGCAGTACGAGAACCTATAAGCATGTTCGATTTGTAAAACACTATGATAAAATATTAGATGAGATAATCCAGGTAAAGTTGACGGACAACCTAGTAGCAGTAAACTATTAACATTGCTCCATGATGTGTTTATGTTAATTCAGTGGTAATAGTATAATTCAATGATGTAGGGGACCATAGCTACATTTTTTTTTTGGCTTACTACTATTTGCTTAGACATGGAACCTTTATTTGCTTGTTATTGGATAGAAAAGTAGTGGATGGACAGACAAGAGTTTCACACAGCTTTTGGGAATTCTGAAGACCATGCTTCCAGATGAGAGCACATTGCCCGAGATGACATATGAAGCAAAGCAGGTTTTGTGTCCCCTGGGGTTAGAGATCTGTAGAATTCACGCTTGTCCAAACGACTGCATATTGTATCACAAGCAATATGCGGACCTAAATGATTGTCCTGTCTGCAAGGCTTCTCGATACAAGAGAACGAAAAGTGCTAACTAACGAAAAAAGTCAAAGCGGGGTGGTCCGGCCAAGGCCGTGTGGTACCTACCTATCATCAATCGTTTCAAGAGAATATTTGCCAACCCCGATGAAGCAATGTTAGTACGCTGGCATGCCACAGAGAGAAGGAACGATGGTATGCTAAGACACCCCGTAGATTCCATTCAATGGAGGAATATTGATCGAAGATACCCAGATTTCGTAGCCGACCCTAGAAACATGAGAGTATGTTTGTGTACAAAGACATGAGCAGTTCCCATAGCACGTGGCCAGTTTTGATTGCAAAATATAACCTACCACCATGGTTGTGCTTGAAAAGAAAATACATTATGCTATGCCTGTTAATCCAAGGACCGAAACAGCCTAGCAATGACATTGATGTGTTCTTGAAGCATGTTATCGATGACCTGGAGACTCTCTGGAAAGAAGGTGTGGAAACTTGGGATGCATATGGCCAGGAGGAACTTTAACCTACGCGTTCTATTGTTCTGAACCATTAATGACTATCCTGCACTGGACAATCTTTCTGGATAAACCGTGAAAGGAAAGAAGACATTCTTCGACTGTATGGAACATACATGTAGCAAGTGGCGAAGAAATTCAGAAAGATGGTTTACATGGGTCATAGGAGATGGCTCCCTCTCCAACACACATTTAGAAGAAAAAAGAAACTTTTCAATGATAAGAGGAAATTTCAGACTGCACCCAAGGATCTGTCTGGAGATGAGGTCCACAACATGTTCAAGGACCTAACTAATGAGTTTGGCAAGAAAAGAAAATGAAGTAAGGCAACGGACAAGGGTATGTGGAAGAAAAAAATTATATTTTGGTGACTTCCTTACTGGAAATATATCGAGGTCCATCATTGCATTCATCTGATGCACGTTGAGAAGAATGTGTGTGAGAGTCTGGTAGGGCTACTGTTGAATATTCCCGAGAAGACAAAGGACGGGTTGAACGCGTGCCTTGATTTACAGAAGATCAATATTCGCAGTGAACTCCTTCCTGTAACAGATGCAGAGACAGGCAGAGTGTACCTCCCTCCAGCTTGCCACACATTGTCGAAGGATGAGAAGATCGCAATGCTATCATGCCTCAGAGATATCAAAGATTCATCAGTCTATTCAGCAAGGATAAGTATGTACGTCAAATTGGATGAGCTAAAGCTGGTTGGAATGAAGTCTCACGATTTCCACGTGCTCATCACGCAAATCTTGCCAATTGCTATCAGAGGCATTCTACCACCCAAAGTTCGTCACACGATCCAACGTCTGTGTGCCTTCTTCAATGCAATCGGTCAGAAGGTTATAGATTCTGAAGACCTAGACGGATTACAGACTGATATTGTCAATACCCTCTATCACATGGAGATGTTTCTTCCTTTATCTTTCTTTGATATCATAACTCATCTCCCTGTACATCTCGTGAAGCAAACAAACTTATGTGGCCCTACATTTCTAAGAGAAATGTATCCGTTTGAGAGGTACATGGGAGTTCTAAAGTCTTACATGAGAAACAAAGCAAAACCAGAGGGGAGCATCATTGAAGGTTACACGACCAAAGAGGTTATTGAATTTTGCGTTGATTATATAGCCGAGGTCGATCCTATCGGAGTACCAGCGTCTCGTCACGAAGGAAGGTTTTCAGGCGCTTGCACAATAGGTAGGAAAGGAGTTGTGCTTGATTGAGCCTCCTATTCACATGCTCATTTTGCTGTGCTCCAACATATGGCAGAAGTTGCCCCATATTTGATGAGCATTTAGCATAAATTCGACAGGAGAACTTGGGGCGATCAGACACGTGGATTAACAGAGAACATAACTCCAGGTTCAACGAATGGTTCAAGAAGCATATTATAATGTCGACGGATGATTCAACTGAGACAGTACGGTTGTTGGTGATGGGACCTTAACGCCAAAATTTGCTAAGCCCCGAAATCCCCATCGGTTGAGTGTTCATATTGGCTCAAGGCTAGAATTGGCTAAGAGTTCTGCGTTAGCCGATGGGGGTTTTTTCTATTGTCAATATTTCCAGCAGTCGGATTCTTGTTAAATTCGGTTTGGGGAGATCTTATCCAGAAGAGACCGAGTTCAGGAAGGATACGGCTTGTATCTATTAATTAGAAAGAGTTTGTTAATTTTATATTTTATCTTTAGAAAAGTGTGTTAGTGTCCAATAAAGACTTGGTTTGTTTCCTTTTATCTTTAGAAAAGTTTGAATTGTAATATGTTAGGATCTTTGTCAACCTGTAGGTATAAATATTTAAGCCCGAGGTCCATGTAAATAATCTCTCGATTAATACAATTCGGCACATCGCCACCCTTTTTATCTCTTCTACTTTATCATCCGGCGGAACTTGGCACCTGATGTGGGGCTGCATCGGCTTCGATCTCCGGCGAAGGGGTAAGTCCAAGGTCCCATCGGCTCAGGAAATCGTATTGGCTACGTCGACGTCGTCCAAGGTTGCATCAGTACATTCGACCTCTTGGATTGCTTCGATTCAGTTAATATCTTTGCTTGATTATTTTATCATATGTCTCGTTGAATCTAGTCCTAGTATCTCGATTTGGCTTTATCGATTGTTTCTCGTTTTATGGTTTCGCCTCTAACGCCCGAAAATCAAAGAATTTAAAACCAGAAATTAAAAATCGAACTTAGAAAAAACCTTTCGATTGTTGCTTCTTGATCGAGTTTTTCGCTTCTTATTTGCCGACTTGGTTGCATAAATTTATACGCGAGTGATTCATCTCGATGTTTGAGAAAAACCAAACGATTTGAATTTCATGGGAGAAAAATTTCGAAGTTTAAGAATTGAGAATTTTAATATAAAATGAAAAAGGGTTATGGATTTATAAAAATATATAATTGGGAGCAAAACATTATTTAGGTGATTGAGTAATATTAATTAGTGAGCAAAATGAGTAATAAAATATTTTAGGGTATATATACGAAATCTAGAAATTAATTTGAATCAAAATCGCATTTTCTAGAATTGAGGAAGAAGAATTAAATTAAATATGTAAAATATATTTTTAAAATAATAAAAGTGGGTGAAAAGGTTGAAAATATATTTTACAACTTATTTTTGGGTGTGTTATATTTTATTTTGAATTTTAGGGGTGAAAGGAAATAGAGTTGGGAAATTAGGAAATTTAATTCGGGAAAATGCGAAAGGTCACTATTCATCACGCGCCAAGTGTTCGACGCCGTACCCGGACCCCGGACGCCTCGCCACCGCGCGTCGCGCGCGCGCCGCAGCGTCGCGCCCCACACCGCCGTACCATGCCCATGCCGTGCCGTAGCGCACCGTTACGTCGCGCACACTGTACCACGTTGTGCCGTGCGTCGGCCACGCCCGCGCCCGCGCCCAGACCCCACCCCGAGCGTCACCACGTGCTGCGCTCTCGCCCAGACCCGCTGCCCTCGTGCCCACGCGCCACTCGCCGCGCCCGGCCTCCTCCCGAGCGTCGCCACGCGTCGCCCCTCACCCCAGGCCCCCTCTCCGCGCGTGCCCGCTGTTCCCATGCTGCACCGCCATTTCTGCCGAGCTCAAGCCGAAAACATCCCGCTATAAATAGCGCCCCTTGGCCACAACTTGAAACACAGAAGCTGTGCACAATCACCTCATCTAGCCCCTCCCTAAAATTCCCCAAAAATCATGCGGTGTGCGGGTCGAATTTTGAAGAACACCGAAGAACCCTAGCACCGACCGCCCGGAGCAAAGTCCAAAATTTTTCGTCCCCCGTCAATTTCTTCCCAAATTGAAGGTACTTACATGATCTCCATGCTCTAAGCTTCGTTTCCCCTAAGTTTCCCGAACCGATTAGCCGCCAGAGACCCGTCGCCGACGAGCCGCCGCATTTCCTCTCTTTCGGCCGCCGCCGTGCGCGCGTCGCCAACTCCCCCTGCTCCCTCCCCAGCCCAGCTAACCCCATAGGCAGCACCCCCTCAGCCTATAGATACTCGCAAGACGTCGGCTCAGGACAAAACACGGCCGGAGGACCGCAGCGACAAGCGCCGCCGTCGCCATGACCGCCTCGCCGTCACTGGCCCACCCCGCCGGCTCCCCGGTCTGGCCGTGCCTCGAAATAGGGTCTCCGTGGTTCGTAGATGGTGTATGGCCCTTTAGGCCCCACGCTCCGGTCCCCCCTCACCGTCGTTCGGCTGTGCCATGGCCGTTGGCCTCGCGAAGAAGAAGGGAGTGAAGAAGGGAAGAAAAAGAGAGAAAGGAGAGAAGGAAACGAGAATGGCTCGCTAGCCCGGTGGAAGGAGAGCCGAGCCGACGAGGTGAGGTCGCGGGTTTGATTCTCGGCCAAAGCAAATCTTTTGAAAATTTTTATTTTAATTTTTCTAAGGGATTAAAAATAAGAATAAGCTTGGTAAAAATCCTAGAAAAATATTTAAATTCTTTTAAACTCTTCTAAAACTCTATTCACAAAGATTTTGCATCTTTCAAGAGTTTATTTATTTACTTTTAAATTGCTTTATAAATAACTATGAAGTTTATATTTACTTAAAACTTCGAACTTTTAATCCAATAAATTTCTAAAATGTTTATATATCTTTGTGAGGCCTATTCATTCGTTTAGGTTTTATTTATAAAACAAGAATCTTTTCAAAGAATTATAAACTATCTTTATAATTCCCGATCAACCCTTTTTCGACATATATATTTTATGTTAAATCCTTCCCAACCCATTTTCGGTAGACCGCAACACCAATTAATTTTGATTATTATAAACCCTAGGGCTTCTCGACCCAACGAATATTTTTGATAAAATTTAAAGATAACTACTTCCTTTTTATTAATTGAATCATCAACTCTAGTATTTCTCAAACTTTAATCATATTAAAATAAATATCGTATCCTTCTTAACAAAATCGTATTCAATACAAAACTTCAAATCCTTATAACCCTTTCGCTCTACTCGGATTTCGCCGAAACTCGAGCCTAGGTTCGCGTAGAGTCATAGCCTAGTATTAGGAGCCGCATTCGCGATTCTTTTGGCTTTTATTGGATCTTATTGGATTTTATTTGAATTCTAATCGAATTCAAATTGGATTTCTCGCACGTATGATAGAGTCCGAGGGAACCGTCGAGAACGTCGAAGACTCAAGCCAACAAGGTCACGAGCAAGGCATGTCAACACTCCCCTTTGAACATATTGATCCTATTTTATGAAATGATGTTGATTTAAACTTCAAAACATGCATGCTATACATAAAATGAATACCTATGCTTGATAAGCCATGCCTTGATATTGATTACCTTTAGATACCATCTTTGTAACCCTCGATGTGATATAACTGGAGGATAGCTTTGGTAAAATGTTTAGCCATGCTTATACTAGAATCTTGCATACTCATATTTTTACAACGAGCTATATGCTTGGGCAGCAACCTTAGGGAAGATAGTTAAAAAAGGCATGTGGAGACATGAGCATCACATTGCCTAAAACATGATAAAATGAGTTTTTGTGAAAACCAAAAAGGAAAAACCAACGTTTTTAGACTGGGGCGGATGGATGATTTGGGTGGATTCCGGGAAAGGCTAGTACCATCCCTGGTCAATTAAGGACCAAGCCATGAGACTATAACTTAGAACGAGCCAGTACAACTGTACTTCTCGAATGGGTATAGACCTAGTGGAGTAAATAACCGAGCGGAGGCAGTATCCCTGCGTAGTGGTTCAGGTGTAGGCGTTGAGGTAAGGGCCTACCGGTGGGGGCTCACCACTGGGGGTGCCTGGACGAAAGTTAAGGGCCTACCGGCAGGGGGTGTACCGCTGGTTGGTACTGGGCAGAGATCGGGCATGCGATCAACATGAAGAAATGAAGACATGAAGAAAAGGACATGAAGATGGAAAGCTCAAGGATAGAGCAATTCTTTCTCTTACCTCGGGACGCCAGAACTCCTCTCACTGCTAGGAAATGACGGCTAGAGTGCATGAGGGCTTAAGTTCATGGAGCGGGTACTGCCAAAGTGAGGTTATTGAAAAGCTTTGCCGTGACCGTCCCATATAGAGGGATGTAAGCTCATTCAATGAGTAGCTGTGGAGTACGAGTAAAGTGTACATCCACTGCAGTGTGAGTCAATCAATCTATTCGAATAGCCGTGCTCGCGGTCAATGAGCGACATGACAAGTTTCTCCCGTGGCTAGACTCATAAATTTTAAAATGATGGGTGGGATTGCATAATGATTTTACGTGCTGGGAAACTAACTTCTCTATCTGAGAGAAGGGGGAAGACACCCCCAGAAAACCATGACGAATCGGAGGCGGGAAGCTATCCTTGGGATCACAATGGATGGTGGACAGAACCGTCGCCGACTTAATATACTATGGACCTAAAATTTGACCTGGCTAGATGTTAGGTTTGTGAAATGATTTGTGAAAATTGGCTTTGCGCAAATAAACCATAGCCATCCTTTGAATGACCCTTTCATGTGCATCATTCTGTGTTGGCTTGCTGAGTACGTTGGGTACTCACCCTTGCTATACGCACAAACCTCCAGATGAAGGAGATGAGGAAGACCCGTACACATACTACCAGGAGGAATGAAGGCATTGGAGCGCAATAGGTCTTAGTCCCTAGTCGTTGCCTGTAGACGATCGACATGTCGCTGCCTTTCGTCTGCTATCTTATCTAATTTCTGCTTTTGGTTGTATCCAGACCAGTAGGTCCTATATGTATTGGATATTGCCTTCGGGCCTATTATTGTAGTAATTTCGATGTAAGACTATTCGTGCACTTTGCACCTGGTAATTCAGAACTGTATTCGTGGGTACCAAACTACTCGATCCAGGGATATGGTACTATGAACACGAATGATTCCCGTCCTCAAAAACGGGGGTCTACACTGCCGATACCGGTTAAATCGTTTTATTAGATTAGATTAGCTTAGGCATTGTGGAGCCCCGTTTTAGGAACGGGAATCATTCATGTTCATAGTACCATTTCCCTGGATCGAGTAGTATGGTACTCACGAGATACAGTACTGAAATATCATGTGCTCGTGCATGAATAGTCTTACATCAACTACATTACATTATAGGCCCGAGGCCATTGTCTAATATATTGGACCACACTGTCCGGATACAACCAAAAGCAAAGTTAAGATAAGGCAACAAACAGAAGGCAGCGACATGTCATTGCCACAGGCAACGATCGGAGTCTATGACCTATTAGGGACCTTCGTCTTCCTCACCCTCCTGGTAGTAGGCGTACGGGTCTTCAGGGTCTTCATTATCCACATCTGAATGTTTGTGCGTATCGCAAGGGTGAGTACCAACCGTACTCAGCAAGTCAACACAACAAAGATGCATATGATAGGGGATTCTAAAAGGATGGTTGTGGTTCATTTGCACAAAGCCAGTTTTGTAATTATTTTTGCAACCTAACATCTAGCCAAGTCAAGTTTTATTTCCATGGTTCATTAAGTCGGCGACGGTCATGTCCACCATCCACTGTGATCCCAAGGATAGCTTCTCGCCACCGGATCGTCATGGTTTTCTAGGGAGTCTACCCCTTCTCGCATCTCGAGAAGTTGATCCACCAGCTCAAAAAGTCATTATGCATACCCTCCCATCATTCTAAATCTTATGAGTCTAGCCAAGAGAGAAACTTGTCATGCCGCTCCATATCCGCAAGCACGGCTATTCGAATAGATTGATTTACTCACACTGTAGTGGATATACACTTTACCCGTACTCCGTGACTGCCCAACAAATGAGCCTACGTCCCAACACATGGGACGGTCATGGCAAAGCTTTTCAATAACCTTACTTTGGCAGTACCCACTCCATGAACTTTAGCCCTCACTCTAGCCGTCCTTTCCTAGCAGTGCGAGGAATTCTGGCACTCCCGGGGTAAGGGAAAAACTCATCTTTAAGTTATAATTAGTTTCAATTTATCATCCATCATCATTCCACACACAGGCCTCCAGCCTCATCACAATCATCAGAACCACTATGCAGGGATACTGCCTCCGCTCGGTTATCAACTCCGCTAGGTCTATCCCCATTCGAGAAGTACGGTTGTACTGGCTCGTTCCATGTTATAAGTCTCATGGCTCGGTTCTTAACTGACCGGGGATGGCACTTGCCTTTTTTGGAATCCACCCAAATCATCCGGCCGTCCCAATCTAAAACATTTGTTTTGTATTTTCAGTTTTCATCAAAACTCATTTCATCATTCTCATGGCAATGTGGCGCTCATGTCTCCACATTGCGTATCTCAACTACCTTCCCTAAGGTAGTTGCCCAAGCATATAGCTCGTTGTGAAAGCATGAGTATGCAAGAATCGAGTATAAGCATGGCTAAGCATCTTACCGAAGATTTCCTTCGGACATGTCTTATCGAGGGTTACAAAGAATATATCTAAAGGTAAACAATATCAAGGCATGGCATATCAAGCATAGGTATTTTCTTGTGTAAAGCATGCATATTTGAATTTTAAATCAACATCATTTCGCAAATAGGTTCAACATGTTCAAAGGGAGTGAAGACTTGCCTTGCTCGTGATCTTCTTGACTTGTGTCTTCAGCGTACTCAATGGCTCCCTTGGATTCTACACATACGTGCGAAAAATTCAATTGAATTCCATCAGAATTCAAATAAAAACCATCAAAACCAAATGAATCACAAAAGTGGTCTCTAAGGTGAATCTATGGTCGTAAATGGATTTAAGTTCGAGTTTTGCTAAAGTCCATGTTGAAACGAGTGAGTTGCATTAATTTGAACTTTTACGTTTTCTCTGATTTAACTTATACGGGATGGCCTTATCCCCAGTTAATTTAAGTGTAGAGGCATCATAATTGACGGTCCAAAATGTTTATTTGGCTAGAGGTTAACTAGAGCGTTTACGTCGATCTTTTGGTTGAATCTAAATCCTTTTGTGAGCTTGGTGTCGTGGTCCATTGACAATTGAAGTGAGAAGGATTTTATGGAGCAAAATTAAATATCAAATTTTTATACCTATAGGAAAGAGTTGATTAGGAGTTATAAAGATAGTTTTATAGTTATTGAAAAAGTTCTTATTTGTGAGTATAAAACTAAGTGAATAAATGAGCTTCTCAAAGATATAAAACTTTGGAAATTGGATAGGTTAAAAGTTTGAATCTAATTAATTATAAAACTCATAATTATTTGCAAAGGAATTTTAGAAGTGAATAGATAATAAGCCTCTTTAAAAGATGTAAAATCTTTGTAAATAAAGTTTAAAGGAGTTAAAAGAGTATTTTTCTAGGATTTTTACTAGTCTCAACCCAATTTTTAATCCCTTAGAAAAATTAAAAGAAAAATTTTCAAAAATTTTGCCTAAGCCGGCATCAAACCCGCGACCTCTCTCTCGGCTCAACTCTCTCTCCACTAGGCTAACGAGCCTTTCTCTCCCTTTTTCCCTTTCTTTTCTTTTCTTCCTTCTTCCTGTTCTTCTCTCCCGGCGTCGGTGAGGATGGGGCTAATGGCGGCGAGGGCGGCCGGAGCTCGGAGGCTAATGGGTCCTACACCATCTATGTGACACGAGGAACCCGTTTCAAGGCGCGGTCGGGCCGAAGAGGCGGCGGAACGGGCCGGCGACGACGGCCTAGCCGCGGCGCGGAGGCGCATGGTGCCGGCGTGCTCCGGTGGGGTTCCGGCCGAAGCAAGGCACCTAAAAGCATCTACGGGACACGAGGGTGCTAATGGTGGCATTGGTTTAGCCGGAGATGCACCGGAGAGGGCTAGCGACGTGCGCACGGTGGTGGCCGAAACAGAGGAAACACAGCGGCTCGCTGGCGGTGGGCCTCCGGCAACCTTTTGGTCTGGAAAGGTTAGGGGAAATGAAGCTCTTGATGTGAGGATTGCGATGGTACCTTTAATTTGAGCAGCAATGAACCGAGAACGATGAATTCTTGAGTTTTGCTTCGGGCGGCCGATTTAGGGTTCTTCGGGTGTTTTTCAAAATTCATGCAATGCGGCGGATAGAATTTGGGGAAATTTGGGAGGAAGCTAGGTGAGAAGATAAGGAACAAGTTTTGTATTTTGAGTTTTGGCCGAGGAGCTCTATTTATAGATGTCCACGTTGGCCCGAGCTCGGCGGCCATGGCGGTGCGGCGCAGGGATGGCGGCACGCGTGGAGAGGCGGAGGGGAGACCGACGCAGGCGGGCATGGCTACAGTGCGCCGGCATGGGAACGGTGGTACGGCACTGTGTGGGCTGACGTCGGCTATAGGCGGCGGCGTTGACGCGGGCGCGCGCGGTACGGCGACACGACGGCGAGGCGACGGCAGCGTATGGCGTGGCGTGGGCACGGCACGTGGCCGACACGCGCGGCGTACGGCGCAGCGTGGGCGACGTCGGCTACGGCGGCGACGTTGATGTGGGCGTGCACGCGGTACGACGACGCGACGACGAGGGACGGTGGCATACGGTGTGGCGTGGGCGCGACGCCGTGGCCGACGCGTGCGGCGTGGGCGCGGCGTACGGCGCGTTGACGCTGGAGCGTGCCGGGCGCACGCGCGTACGGCGCGTGACATCGCGGCGACGTGCGCGCGTACGGCCCCGACCGGCGCTCGAACACCGGCGGGCGATGAATGGTGTACTTTTCGATTTTCTCTGATTTTTTTCTTTTTCCCTTTTCTTTTTAAATTTTTATTTTATTTATTCCTTTTATATTTCTCCCAATATAAAATATAATTTGGCCCAATCATAAATTTAGTTTTAATTCCAACTTTTCAATCTTTTTGTCCAACTTTATTATTATATATTATTATATACATGTTTATGTATATATCCTTTTTATTTCCATTCTTTACATATTATTTTATTGTATTTTATTTTGTATTTCCCAAAATATAGTTTTGATCCAAAATAAATTCTTATCAACCTTAGTTTTCCATGATTGTATATTTTTATGATTTTTATTTCTAATATTTATTTTGGAGTTTCCTTTTCTTTTAGGGTTTGCAACACCCTTTTTAATTTCTCCATCTTTCACTTAAATGTACCTTTATTTATAACACTTAATAAAACTTCGTAAATAAGAGGCAAATAATTATAGCAAGATGCAATAACTCAAAAGTTTTTTTGTGTGGGTTCCGGTTTTTAGATCGTGATTTTTAAGTTGCGATTTTCAGGGTGTTACAAACCTACCTCCTAACAATAAATCTTGTCCTCGAGATTTCTTACCGATCGTTAAGTAGGTGTGGGTACTCGGTCGCTAAAAAGTCTTCACTTTCCCAGGTGGCTTCCTCTTCGGTGTGGTTGCTCCATTGCACTTTGTACATCCGCCACGTCTTGGTTCGGGTCCTCTTTTCTGCCTCGTCCAAGATCTTTACTGGATGTTCAGAGTAGGTGAGGTCTTCGTTGATTAAGACGTCTCTTGTAGGGACTTGTTCTTCCAGCACTCGCAAAAACTTCTTCAGTTGCGATACGTGGAACACCAGATGTACGTCGAAGAGGTTTTCTGGTAAGTCTAGCTGATAGGCCACTTCGCCTCTTCTAGCGCTTATCGAGAACGGTCCAACATATCTCGGTGCCAGTTTTCCTTTAACCTTGAACCTCTTGGTTCCTCATAATGGCAAAACCTTCAGGTATATGTAATCGCCTACGTTGAATTCCAAGTCCCTCCGGCGAGTGTCCGCATAGCTCTTTTGTCGAGATTGGGCTACCTTAAGCCGGTCTCTAATCAGACGAACTTTTCTTCAGCCTCCTTTATGATGTCTGGTCCAAACATGGCTCGCTCACCGGTTTCTGACCACATTAGCGGGGTCCGGCATCTATGTCCAAATAAAGCCTCATTGGGTGACATCTTCAAACTGGCTTGGTAGATATTGTTATAGGAGAATTCCGCATAGGGCAGGCATTTTTCCCAGTCCTTGGTAAAATCCAGCGCACAGGCTCTCAACATATCCTCAAGGACTTGGTTCGTCCTTTCGGTTTGTCCATCAGTCTGAGGATGGTAAGCGGTACTGAAGGCGAGGTGACTTCCAAGTGCTTCGTGAACCTTTTCCCAAAAGTGAGACATGAATTGGGTACCACTATACGATACGATCCTTTTTGGTACTCAATGAAGGCACACTATCCTGGACATGTATAGCTCTGCCAACTTAGCATTGCTATACCAGGTCTTGACAGGGATAAATCGGGCAGTTTTGGTGAGTCGATCCACGATCACCCAAATGGAATCATATCATGCGGCAGTTTTGGGTAATTCGACGATATAGTCCATGCCTATTTTGTCCCATTTCCATTCAGGGATCTTAAGTGGCTGTAGCAGTCCTGCCGGTCGCTGATGTTCAGCCTTGACCCGTTGGCACACATCACAAATGGCTACGTACTTTGCTATGTCTCTCTTCATGTTGGGCCACCAGTATTCTTCCTTCAAGTCCTGATACATCTTGGTGCTGCCCGGATGTAATGAATAAGCTGACTCATGCGCTTCCTTCAAAATTAATCCCCTTAAACCTCCTTTCTCTGGCACGTAGATCCTTTTCCTATATCACAGAGTTCCATTATCGTCTGTCGAAAATTCCTTTGCTAGCCCTTTGGCCATGCGCTCTTTGATTACCTGGATTTCCTCATTATCTTTTTTTTGGCTTCCTTGATCTGAGTCCGCAGGTGTGGACCCCCATTTTCGGAATGGGAATCATTCGTGTTCATAGTACCATTTCCCTGGATCGAGTAGTTTGGTACCCACGAATACATTGCTGAATCATCTGGTGCACGATACATTTATCGACATACACAAAATATTATAATGTAGAGCCTGGAGGCAAAGTCTAGAACATAGGACCACACGGTCCAGAATACAATCAAAAGCAGAAATTAGACAAGGCAGCGGAGGTAAGGCAGCGGCATGCCATTGCCATAGGCAACGACCGGAGCTAATACCTACTGGACTCCATCACCCTCCACCCCCTCCTGGTAGTACGCGTACGCATCTTCAGGGTCTTCATCGCCCACCTCTGAATGTTTGTGCGTATAGCAAGGGTGAGTACCAACTGTACTCAGCAAGACATCATAGCAAGGATGCATATGATAGGGGAATATCCAAAGAATGGATGGGGTTCATTTACACAAAGCCAGTTTTGTAATTCTTTTTACAAACCTAATATCTAGCCTAATCAAGTTTTATTTTCATAGTTCATTAAGTCGGCGACGGTTCTGTCCACCATTCATTGTTATCCCAAGGATAGCTTCCCGCCACTGGATCGTCATGGTTTTCTGGGGAGTCTACCCCTTCTCTCGTCTCGAGAAGTCGATCCACCAGCTCATAAAGTCATTATGCATACCCTCCCATCATTTTAAATCTTATGAGTCTAGCCAAGAGAGAAACTTGTCACGCCGCTCCATATCCACGAGCACGGCTATTCGAATAGATTGATTCATTCACACTGTAGTGGACGTACACTTTACCCATACTTCGTGACTGCCCAACAAATGAGCCTACGTCCCAACACATGAGACGGTCACGGCAAAGCTTTTCAATAACCTCACTTTGGCATTACCCGCTCATGAACTTTAGCCTTCTTGCGCTCTGGCCGTCCTTTCCTAGCAGTGGGAGGAGTTTTGGTGCTCCCGAGGTAAGGGAAAACTCACTCAATCTTTAAGTTATAATAAATTTCCGATTTTGATTCATCACTTCAACACTTAGGCCGCAGCCCCATCTCAACAACACAAATCACATCTCAACACCAGAACCACTACGCAGGGATACTGCCTCCGCTCGGCTATCTAATCCGCTAGGTCTATACCCATTCGAGAAGTAGGTTGTACTGGCTCGTTTCATGTTATATTCTCAGGGCTCGGTCCTTAATTGACCAGGGTCGGCACTTGCCTTTCTCGGAATCGACCCAAATCATCCAGCCGCCCCAGTCTAAAACATTTGTTTGTTTTTGTTTTTCATCAAAGAATCATTTCATCATTGTCATGGCAATGTGGCGCTCATGTCTCCACATGCCGTACATCAACCACCTTTCCTATGGTAGTTGCCCAAGCATATAACATTTGATAAATATGATTATGCATGAATCTAATATAGCATGGCTAAGCATTGTCAAAGAACGACTCTGAACGCACGATACTGTAGGGTACAAAGAATAGACGAGTACTCAATATCAAGGCAGGGCATATCACAAGTATAGGAGTTCATATGTGCATAGCATGCATATTTGATTTTAGACAAACATAAGTCCGCAAAAAGGTTCAACATGCTCAAAGGTAGTGATGACTTGCCTTGCTCGCACCCTTGTTGACCGAGATCTTCGGCACACTGAACGATTCCCTCGGACTCTATTCAAATGTGCGAGAAATCCAATTGAATTTGATTAGAATTCAAATAAAATCACCAAAAGCCAAAATAAATCGCAAAAGCGGCTCCTGTAACTATTCTACGGTTTTAGATGAATTTAGGTTCAAGTTTTGATAAAATCCGAGTTAAAACGAGCGAGTTATAATAATTTGAAGTTCGCGTTTTACCGATTTAATTAATAATGAGATGACTAATTTCATTTTTAAATTACAACAAATATTATGGTTAATGATTCGAAAATGTAATACAGAGAAAAGAATGGTTGATTCAAAATTTTATCGCCATATTCATCGGGCTGACAAACCCTAGGGTTAGAATTAATTAAATTGAAAAATGATTTACCTTAGACCTCGACACTATACTAAATAATTTAGAAATTAAACTTTGAAGAATTCATATGATAAAATTAATATTTTTTAACAAATTAGACTATAATTAATTTCTAAATTAATTTATGCAAAAACTCTTAATATTATTTAGTATCTAACTTTTAATTGTCCCCAAATTTTATTTCAGAAAAATAATATTTTCTCCCCAAAATTCCCTGAATATTTTCCCAAAAACATTTTTCCTAATTTCCCTATTTTTTATTTTTCTTTCTTTTTCCTTTCTTTTCTTTTTTTCTTTCTCTCTCCCTTCTTCTTTCGTTTCTTTTCTCTCTCTGTTCTCTCGCTAGCGTCGGCGGCCGGTGGGGAAGAGGGTGCCGCAGCGAGGAGGACCGGACTTGGGAAACTAAGGGGCTTTTCTCCATCTATAGACTACGGGGAATCCATTTTGGGACTCGGACGGGCTGGAGAAGCAACGGGATGAGCTGGCGACGGCGAGGCGGCCATGGCGACGGCGGCGCTTGTCGCGGTGATGCTCCGGTGACGGTGCGGCCAAACCAAGGGGTCCTAGAGCATCTAAGGACTACAAGGATCACTCCTATGTGGTTGGTTTGCTCGGATAGGGCTTGTGTTGCCTCGACATCGTGCGCACGACGACGGCCGAACAGAGAAACCTCGGCGGCATTCGTCGATGGTGACTTTCGGTGGGTTATTGACTTGGGGAAGTCAGGGGAAATAGATCTCTAGGCATGGAGAGGGCAATGGTACCTTCAATTTGAGAAGAGTTCAACCGCGGGTGACGAATTTTGAATTTTCCTTCCGGCGGCTAAAACTAGGGATCTTCCGGTGTTCCTCAAAATTCGCGTGATTCGGAGTATGAAATTTGGGGAAATTTGGGAGGAAGCTAGAGAAGGAGTTAAGGAACAAATTTTGTATTCCAAGTTTTGGCCGAGGTGCCCTATTTATAGCCGTCTATTCCGGTGTGTTCGCGCGGGCGGCATGGTGATGCACGGCGACGGGGTCGGTGCGGCCGACACACGGCACAGGGCGGGCGACGCGATGGTGGCGTTGACGTGGGGAGGCGCGATGGGACGGCGGCATGGGTGTGGCGTGGCTGACGGTGGCACGCTGCGGGCACAGTGCGGCCGACGTGATGGCTCGGTACGACGCGTTGACGCAGGGAGGGCTGGGAACACGCGCGCGCGACGCGTGGCGTCGTGGCAATGTGTGTGACGTGCGCAACATGCGCGTGACGTGTGCGCGGCACGGCAAGACCGGCGTCGAACACCTGGCGCCTGGTGAACAGTGTGTTTTCTCTTTTTCCCGATTTTCTTTTTCTTTTTAATTTTTATTTATTCCTTTTTACATTCACCCATAATTTAAAAATATAGTTTTGGCCTCAATTATGAATTTAATTTAATTCAAAACTTTTAATCTTTTACCCAACTTTTTTTATTATATATTGTTTTATATATCCTTTTTATTTACACTCTTACATATTACCTTATTTCATTTTATTTTTTGTATTTTCGAAAAATACACTTTCGATCCAAAATAAATTCTTATCAACCTTAGCTTTTCCCAATTGTATATTTTTATAATAATTTTTTTATTTCTAATATTTATTTTGGAATTCCCTTTTATTTTGGGGTTTTAAACCCTCATTAGTTTTCCTTTTTAGAATAAATATTATTTTATTTATAACATGGCAACAAAAGACTTGCAAATAAGAGGCAAAAAAATACGACATGATGCAATAATCCAAAAGTTTTTTCTAAGTTCTGATTTTTACATCTCGAATTTTATGTCTTCGAATTTCAGGATGTTACAGCAGGAGATGTTGTATCTCTAGCGAATGCAGTTGTCCATGAGGAATTAGCTGCAAGTTAAGCCGAGCCATTTCTTCTTGAAGCTTGTTGACCATGCCTTTCGACCTTAAATGGTTGCATTGGGCCTTGCGGCTCAAAGCGTCAGCTACAACATTGGCCTTGCCAGGGTGGTAGTGGATTCCTAAGTCATAATCCTTGATTAGTTCTAGCCACCTTCTCTGGCGTAGGTTGAGGTCAGGCTAGGTAAAGAAGTACTTCAAGCTCTTGTGGTCTATGTATATGTCATAGTGGTTTCCGATTAGGTAATGCCTATCTTTAACGCATGCACAACTGTGGCAAATTCCAAATTGTGGGTGGGGTAATTTCCCTCGTGTGGCTGCAATTTCCTTGAGGCATAAGCCATAACTTTTCCGTCTTGCATCAACACTCCTCCCAGTCATTGCCGAGACGCGTCACAATATATGACAAAGTCTTTCTGGTTGTCTGGTAGGACTAAGATTGGAGCTGTGGTTAACTTTTCTTTGAGTAGATCAAAGGCTTTTTGACACTGTCCCGTCCATTCGAACTTCTTTTCCTTTTTCAGCAATTGGGTCATGGGGCGGGCTATCGTGGAAAATCCTTCAATAAATCGCTTGTAATATCCGGCCAATCATAAGAAACTTCTGACCTCGGTTACTAACTGGGGTTCTTTCCACTCGGTGACAGCTTCGACCTTGGCAGGGTCTACTGCTACACCTCCGGCTGAGATTATATGTCCAAGAAAAGCGACCTCCTTTAGCCAGAATTCACATTTACTGAACTTCACATACCGCTGGTGCTCTCGTAACTTCTCCAGCACCAAGCGTAGGTGTTTCGCATGCTCCTCTTCATCCTTGGAGTAGATAAGGATGTCATCGATGAACACTACTACAAGCTTGTCCAGGTATTCTATGAATACTTTCTTCATGAGGTTCATAAAATATGCTGGGGCATTGGTTAATCCAAAGGACATCACCGTGAACTCATACAAGCCGTAGCGGGTAGAGAACGCATTCTTAGGAATATCTTCAGCCCTAATCTTTAGCTGATGATATCCAGACCGAAGATCGATTTTTGAGAACACTCGGGCACCTTTGAGTTGATCGAACAAATCGTCGATTCGAGGTAATGGGTATTTATTCTTGATGGTTACTTCTTTCAATCATCTGTAATCTATGCACATCCTCATGCTTCCGTCTTTCTTTTTGACAAACAACACTGGGGCTCCCCAGGGTGAAGAACTAGGGCGTACAAATCCCTTTTCTTGTAACTCCCTGATTTGCTTCTTGAGCTCTTCCAACTCGTTGGCAGACATTCGGTAAGGTCTCTTAGATATGGGGGCTGTGCCTGGCATTAGGTTAATGATGAACTCTATATCGCGGTCTGGGGGCATTCCAGGCAATTCTTCAGGAAACACCACCGGGTAATCCTGCACTATTGGCATTCTGACCATGGGTAGCATGGTGAATATCCCCGTAGCTCGTTCACAAAGCATAGGGTCTTTATCCATGGTTATGGTCATTGGTGATCCCCATGGGGTAGATACAGTGACTTCTCTTCGGCCGCAGTCTAGGACTCCATGGTTCGTAGCTAACCATTGCATTCCTAGGATGACATCCAGGGTTTGGGGTGGCAATACCATAAGGTTTGATAGGAATACCACATCTCTTATCCAGATGGGTACATTGATGCAGGCATGGGGTATGGTTATGTCTCCCCCAGGTGAATGCACTATCATGGGTCTCTTAAGATCTACCCGATGCAGGTTGTGCTCTTTGCTTATTCGGGATGATATAAACGAATGCGATGCTCCAGAATCAAAAAAAACTTTAACCGATGCAGAGTGGATAGAGAACATACCCATCAGCACGCCTTGATCTTCTTGTGCTTCCTCAGCGCGCACATGATTTACTTGCCCGCGACGAAATCCAGTAGCAGCCTCCTTGGGTTGCGGTGTTCTGAATAAGTTGCATCCAGTCACAGGGGTGGCAGTTCCTCGTACAGCCGTGGCGTCGGCACCGGCACGGTTGGGGGTGTTGCAAGGCTTGGGGCAGCTGTTGGCATAGTGCCCAAACTCTCCACAGTTGAAGCAATTCATATTCTTGTTTCCTGGAGCTGCAAGGGTAGGTGTCGGTGTGCGAAATGGTGTGGCAGCTGACCTGTTGATGTAGCCTGGTGCAGAGGGACGATTGCTCACCACAATGGTTGGCTTCCATCCTGACGATGTTGCTCCTTTAGGAGGCTGAGATGTTCCTTGGAGTGGGCGAGTCATCGCAAGTCTCCTTTTCAGGTTATTTTCAACCATCTTTTGGTCATGTTCCAATCTTACGACCTTGTTGATCAAACTTTAGAAGTTAGCATGGTCCTGTCCGATCATTGGTCCTCGCAACTCGTCGTTCAACCCTTCAACGAATTTATATATCTTGTCTTCTTCGTCCTCCAAGTTGTTGGTTGCGTAACGGGCAAGCTGGGTAAACTTGTTGAGGTATTCCTGTACCGTGGTGTTGCCCTGACGCAATCTCCGGAATTCATTCTTCTTCATCCTCATGACAGCGGCAGGCACGAAGTTTTCACGGAAGGCTACCGTAAATTCTTCCCAAGTTGGTCCTCCAGCATCTTCCGCTCGGGTCTCCTTGTATGTGTCCCACCAATCGCTAGCGGGTCCTTCCAACTGGTTTGTGGCGAAGATAACCCTATCGGCTTCCCGCACTCGCACAAGGGTCAGTTTCTTCTCTATCATGCGTAGCCAGTCTTCAGCGTCCATGGGTTCTTCTGCCGTGGAGAAGGTAGGCGGCTTGGCTCTCATAAACTCTCCTAAACTTGAACTTCCACGATTCCCTTGGTTGTTAGCGATGGCTTGTAACAACTGAGTTTGCAATGCCATAACCTCTGTCAGGGTGGAGGGGTTAAGCTCCGGTGGGTTCTCGTTGGTCGCCGTTGCTCTATGTCGATGAGCCATCTGTAAGATGTGGATAAGGTCAGAGACTTGATCTACTAAGGTCACGATTCTAAGGGATTTTACTTTAAGTTATTTAAAGTGATCTTTCGAAGCAAGCTTGATGGAATAAGCTCATTTAAGATACACCATAAAACATCTCAATAGTTCATAATTGATACATCATAAGAGATACATTGGACTGCACATACACAGTCCCATACAATACAATACAACAACTAACATCATTCTACATCACACCATAACTAGGGGGAAATGAGGGTGTGGCCCTTGCTATCTCAACACCATCCAAAGCAAGAGCAGAACCCCTGCAGGCAACGAGTAGTCCCCAGCAGGTGCAAACTAAAGTTTCCATGACTCGAAAGTAGTTGCTTCGGAGTCATGCCTGAGCTTCCTGCCTGGTGGCCGGGTACTCTTGCGGGCTATCCTGCGGGTGATAGCTCCTCCCGCAAATGTAATGTGGTGGGTAGGGGCCTCATCCTCTTGTGGATCAGTGATACTAGGCTCCCACTCGACCTCCATGGGTTCCGACTCATTCTCCGACTCAGTGCCAATCTAAATGGGGTTCTCCACTCTAGAACCAGGCTCGGATGGAACAACCATGGTAATCTGTGGGGGATCTGACTGTGCAGCAACTGGTTGGGTCATGGTAGGGTCCACCAAATATGGTCTGGACTCGGTGCTCAGCATGTTGGCCTGCTCCAGCAAGGCGTGGAAAGTAGTTAAGCATGAAGGAGTCAAGAAGTAGTAGTCGAGCACTGATGCAGGGGGTGGTGGCGGTGTAGCCGAGGTGGAAGCGCCCTCACTGGTGATCGGGACAGCGCAAATTTGCTCCTTCAACTGGCCGACCTGCCTTTGGCTCTTCCTGAGTTGCTCCTCCAGGGTGACCAGGGCTTCTCCTCGAGCGACGTTTTGAACTGAGAGCTCATCGTATTGTGCGCTGTTCAACTGGAGCTGAGTCTTCAGGGAGTTAATCTGGCTGCCACAGTTGCGGTGCTCCTCTTCAAGGTCACTCATGCGCCTTTGCTACTCATCAATTTCCAGCAGCGCTTCCTCGTAGCAATCATCCGCAGCTTCAGCCCATCGGGACAGCCGAGTTACCATCGGGTTGTAACAGCAGTGTGTGGCCTCCACGGTGCAAACAGAGTTGCCCTCCTCTCGATATGGGTGGTGCACAAACTCGGTCATCGTCAGCTCTGCTCGGTCGATGGCATTAAGGCGTAAGAACGCTTCACGAGCAGCATCCTGAAGTGCGGCCTCCATAAAGTCTTGCCGGTAGCGGGTCTGGAAGCAGTATGGTGGCTCGCTACCGACACGGGCCTTAATCGATATAGCGGCTTCCCAGTCAGGGTGGTTCTCGATACCGTGTCTCCTGCTCCGATAAGTGGGTGTGTCTGGGTACCTCAAGCATCGCAACAGCTGACTAAGTTGCACAACATATCCCTCCTCCAGAGGGATCTCAAGCTCCCAAGCTCCGATCTGATCATGGCTTGTCATCTGCTTTTGAAAATAACTTAGAGTTAGAGAGGGGTGACATCAAAACAATTTTAGTAGAGAAATGGGGGACATGAGTATAAAGGAAAACACATTCTGTTTTGTAGACATAGTTTGTACTTGAAATAATCCTTAGGGATAGTTCCCTTTAACCAGCTCTACAGGGGGTGGGGTTCCATTTAGTCTTATCCTACAGTCGCACTGCTCTGATACCAGTTCTGTAGAACTCCATTTTTGGAACGAGAATCATTCGTGTACATAGTACCATTTTCCTGGATCGAGTAGTTTGGTACCCACGAAATACAGTACTGAAATATCATGTGCTCGTGCATGAATAGTCTTACATCAAACACATTACATTATAGGCCCGAGGCCATTGTCTAATATATAGGACAACACAATTTGGATACAACCAAAAGCGGAGTTAAGATAAGGCAGCAGATAGAAGGCAGCGGCATGTCATTGCCACAGGCAACGACCGGAGTCTAAGACCTATGAGGCACCTTCGTCTTCCTCACCCTCCTGGTAGTAGGCGTACGGGTCTTCAGGGTCTTCATTATCTACATCTGAATGTTTGTGCGTATAGCAAGGGTGAGTACCAATCGTACTCAGCAAGTCAACACAGCAAAGATGCATATGATAGGGGATTCTCAAAGGATGGTTGTGGTTCATTTTCACAAAGCCAGTTTTGTAATTCTTTTTGCAACCTAAATTCTAGCGAAGTCAAGTTTTATTTCCATGGTTCATTAAGTCGGCGACGGTTCTGTCCACCATCCACTGTGATCCCAAGGATAGCTTCCCGCCACCAGATCGTCATGGTTTTCTGGGGAGTCTACCCCTTCTCGCATCTCGAGAAGTTGATCCACCAGCTCATAAAGTCATTATGCATACCGTCCCATCATTTTAAATCTTATGAGTCTAGCCAAGAGAGAAACTTGTCGGGCCGCTCCATATCCGCGAGCACGGCTATTCGAATAGATTGATTTACTCACACCAGTGGATATACACTTTACCCGTACTCCGTGACTACCCAACAAATGAGCCTACGTCCCAACACATGGGACGGTCACTGCAAAGCTTTTCAATAACCTTACTTTGGCAATACCCGCTCCATGAACTTTAGCCCTCTTGCACTCTAGCCGTCCTTTCCTAGCAGTGCGAGGAGTTCTGGCGCTCCCGGGGTAAGGGAAAAACTCATCTTTAAGTTATAATTAGCTTACATTTATCATCCATCATCATTCCACACACAGGCCTCCGGCCTCATCATAATCATCAGAACCACTATGCAGGGATACTGCCTCCGCTCGGTTATCTACTCCGCTAGGTCTATCCCCATTCGAGAAGTACGGTTGTACTGGCTCGTTTCATATTATATTCTCAGGGCTCGGACCTTAATTGACCAGGGTCTGCACTTGCCTTTCTCAGAATCCACCCAAATCATCCAGCCGCCCCAGTCTAAAACATTTGTTTGTTTTTGTTTTTCATCAAAGATTTCCTTCGGACATGTCTTATCAAGGGTTACAAAGAATATATCTAAAGGTAAAAAATATCAAGGCATGGCATATCAAGCATAGGTATTTTCTTGTGTAAAGCATGCAGATTTGGATTTTAAATCAACATCATTTTGCAAATAGGTTCAACATGTTCAAAGGGAGTGAAGACTTGCCTTGCTCGCGACCTTCTTGACTTGTGTCTTCAGCGTACTCAATGGCTCCCTCGCATTCTACACATACGTGCGAAAGATTCATTTGAATTCGATCAAAATTCAAATAAAAACCATCAAAACCAAATGAATAACAAAAGCCGTCTCTAAGGCGAATCTATGGTCGTAAATGGATTTAAGTTTGAGTTTCGCTAAAGTCCGTGTTGAAACGAGTGAGTTGCATTAATTTGAACTTTTACGTTTTCTCTGATTTAACTTATATGGGGTGGCCTTATCCTCAGTTAATTTAAGTGTAGAGGCATTATAATTGATGGTCCAAAATGTTTATTTGGCTAGATGTTAACTAGAGCGTTTACGTCGATCTTTTGGTTGAATCTAAATCCTTTTGCGAGCTTGTTGTCGCGGTCCATTGATAATTGAAGTGAGAAGGATTTTATGGAGCAAAATTAAATATCAAATTTTTATACATATAAGAAAGAGTTGATTAGGAGTTATAGAGATAGTTTTATAGTTCTTGAAAAGTTCTTATTTGTGAGTATAAAACTAAGTGAATAAATGAGCTTCTCAAAGATATAAAACTTTGGAAATTGGATAGGTTAAAAGTTTGAATCTAAGTAATTATAGAACTCATAATTATTTGCAAAGGAATTCTAAAAGTGAATAGATAATAAGCCTCTTTAAAAGATGTAAAATCTTTGTAAATAAAATTTAAAGGAGTTAAAAGAGTTAAAATATTTTTCTAGGATTTTTACTAGGCTCAACCCAATTTTTAATCCCTTAGAAAAATTTAAAAATTTCCAAAAAATTTGCCTAAGCTGGCATCAAACCCGCGACCTCTCTCGCGACTCAACTCTCTCTCCATTTGGCTAATGAGCCTTTCTCTCCCTCTCTCCCCTTTCTTTTCTTTTCTTCCTTCTTCCTGTTCTTCTCTCCGCGCCGATGACGATGGGGCCAACGGCGGCGAGGGCGGCCGGAGCTCGGAGGCTAATGGGTCCTACACCATCTACGTGACACGAGGAAACCATTTCGAGGCGTGGCCGGGTCGGAGAGGCAGCGGAATGGGCCAGCGATGGCGGCCTAGCCGCGGCGGTGGAGGCGCACAGTGCCGGCATGCTCCGGTGGGGTTCTGGCCGAAGCAAGGCACCTAAAAGCATCTACGGGACACGGGGGTGCTAATGGTGGCATTGGTTTAGCCGGAGATGCACCAGAGAGGGATAGCGACGTGCGCACGGCGGCGGCCGAAAAAGAGGAAGCACGGCGGCTCGCCGGTGGCGGGCCTCCGACGACCTTTTGGTCCAGAAAGGTTATGGGAAATGAAGCTCTTGATGTGAGGATTGCGATGGTACCTTTAATTTGAGCAGCAACCAACCGAGAACGACGAATTCTTGAGTTTTGCCTCGGGCAGCCGATTTAGGGTTCTTCAGGTGTTTTTCAAAATTTGCGCAATGCGGTGGATAGAATTTGGGGAAATTTGGGTGGAAACTAGGTGAGAAGATAAGGAACAAGTTTTGTATTTGGAGTTTCGTCCGAGGAGCTCTATTTATAGATGTCCACGTTGGCTCGAGCTTGGCGTCCATGGCGGTGCGGCGCGGGGATGGTGGCACGCGTGGAGAGGGGGGAGGGGAGGCCAACGCACGGCGGGCACGGCTACAACGCGGGCGGCATGGGCACGGCGGTACTGCGTGGCGTGGGCTGATGTTGGCCACAGGCGGCGGCGTTGACGCGGGCGTGCGCGCGGTTCGTCGACACGACGGCAAGGCGACGACGGCGTAAGGCGTGGCGTGGGCACGACGCTGTGGCCAAGGCGCGCGGCGTGGGCGCGCCGTACGGTGTGTCGATAGGCCGATAATCAACACAGTCGATCTGTTGATAGCCGATTGTGTGATTCCAACCGATGCTGATGTCCAGATAACTCGTCGGCTAAAACCCCGATGAAACCCTTATTGGTAGCCACCAGGCAGGATAGAGACTACGGTTCTAATCACGACTTAGTAGGTCAAACTGAATTGATGCAGCACTAAGTACCAAAAGAAATACTAGATCTGTATAAGACAATGAGAACCCTTCGATACGGTAGATACGACATATAATCTAATTCAACCTCTGGATCTAACTCCATCGGCTGCTGTCTTCAGAGAGAAATCAATCGGTTGCGAGATAGATCTAGACATTGCTCTAGATTATATGCCGCATATGATAGACTATGATGTTTATAACATCGAAACTGGAGTATCATGATGATGGAAGCACTAACCCCGATGATACAAACCACTTGTAACAAGGAATTACCTTATTTGGAGATCGAAGTCGATGCAGCCCGAACGAAAGCAAGAACTTGTCGAAAGTAATAAAAGGGTGGCGATGCACCAAAGTTGATTGATTGTGTGTTGTTGATCGAGAGATGAGTTACATAAACCCCGGGCTTACATATTTATACCCATGGGCTAACAGAGATCCTAACAGATTATAAATCCTAACTTTCCTAAAGATAAAAGAAAACAAACCGAATCCTTACTGGATACTAACACACTTACCTAAAATTAAAATAGGAAACTAACAAACTCTTCCTAATTAATAGATACAATTGCCTTTTTTGGACTCTATCTTTATATGACAATCCTCATGAAGCACATCATCTTGATCCAATGGTGTCTCCAATGTTGTCACACCGGAATCGGCTACATCAGCTTGCCTTGTCTAATTCGGTATCAGCCGATGAACACCTTAGCCGATTCGGGCTCCGGGGCTCACCAAATTCTGGCGTTAACACATGACCCCCAGTTTTGGAGTATGAGAAGTCATGCTTCAAAATTATCCTTGCCTTGATCGCTCCAAAACTGGTTCTTTTCTTCTTCTTGACATCGGCTTTGATTTCTCTCTGAAGATAGGAGCCGATGGAGTTAGATCCAGAGGTTGAATTAGATTATATGTCGTATCTACCATCTCGAAAGGTTCTCATTGGCTTATACAGATCTAGTACTTATTTTTGTACGTAATTCTGCATCTAATCGACCTGTTAAGTCACTTTTAGAATTATTAAGATCTGTTCGGTTTAATGTTTATCATCAGAGACAGCGTCGGGGTTTCAGCCGGTCTTACCTGTTTTAGTTATCTTCTAGTATTAATTGCTAATAGATATATTAAAGCCTTCTTTTATATTAAGATCTCAATTTATTTAAATGCCCTAAGCCAGTATCAATCTGTCAAGTTACGTTGATAGCCGATTGATCTAGGTTTAGTGCATTTAGGATTAATATCTTTTTATAAAATGTATCAGAGTACTAGCCGATTCACATTAGACCTGCAACATCGGCTAGGTTATCAATGCAGATAATTATTCTCCTGATGTGCTTTTAGCCTAAGTGATTTATACTGTGTCAGTATACTACCGACTATCCCAATCACTTAGTATATATGTGCTTTGGGATAGCAATTATATGTTTATTGATGTCTTTAGCTGATTCGGTAGGATCTAATTTTAACTTAATGCCTATTTCTTGTTTTCTTGTTAGTTATAGGATCAAACCAACTGTCAAAAGCATGTTGATGCCTTATCAGGTTTTTTGTGTTTGTAGACGAAGAAACTGGCTGCCAAAAACAAAACGGCTCCTCCTCCCTCGGTAAGTCATACTATCCTTAACTTTTTTAAAACAACCGATTTCTGACTTTGTGCTTTTCAGCCTCCTCACGACCCATCACCTATCCCCCATGTATCGAGCGAGCGTACACCGTCGGCTGCAGATGGTGGTGATGCTAAAGATGAGGCCACCTCGATCCCGGTCATCCGAGTAGGTTTGCTCAGCTTTGTAAATCGGCCTATTGATCTTTATCAATCTTCTAACTATTCCCTGACTCACAGACTGTAGCCGATCTTCTGCCTTTCGATCTTTCAGAGTTCATAGACACTAATGAGGATGTCGACAAGGTCATCGTGCTGCCGGATGAGGACCTAAGGGCTACACTGTCGGACATAGCCAAGCAGCTAGAGTGCTCCCTCGACTTCTTGGTCACCAATTGCAGTTCCATCCAAAGTTGGTTTGAAAACATCCAAGATCGGCTGCCAGATCAGCTGGCCGATGTCATCGCACCGGCCACCTTCATGGAGGTGCATCGGCACAAGTTTGAACGAGCCAAGCAAAGAATAGCCGATCGCCGAGAGAACCAAGCGCTGGAAGCCAATATCAAAGCTAGCCAACAAGAAATCACCGCTGAGAAAGCTAAGTTTGACGCCCTGAAGACTGAGCCGACTGCTAAACTGGATCGGCTTCTCAAGCGCCGGGAAGAATTGGCGGCTGAACTTGCCAGGATTGACACCGACATAACCTCGGAAGAACAACGCGTAGCCGACCTTCCCAAGGAGATTGAAGATCAGAAGGCGAAGATCAAGGCCGCAGTGTAATATCTATCCGATCTGGCCAAGGAGGTGAAGCCGATCCCGGGGAGCGATGCAGCCAACGTGAAGGCGATTTACGACATAGATCAAATCCGCCGCAAGGCCATATCGGCCATAACTGCCTTCCTGTCTCTCTAAGCTGATTGTAACTTTTGACTTCGCGACCTTTGTACATTGAGCTCATCATGACTCTTTTGTAATCGGCTTGCTTGTGTGCCATGCATCAATCTCATCCGCGTGTTGCTGACTCGCCTGTCTGTCTATTATGTCTTGAGTACTTCAAAAATTTTCAAAAACCCAAAAAATTTCACAAAGTCTCTTGTGTCTCTTGTGTCTGATTTCTGAAAGTGTATTGTATATGCCCCCTAATTTTATCGATGATGTCTTCAGCATTGATGAAATTAGTAATCCAAACAAACCAACACCTGTCAGCTAGATTGAGCCGATTCGGGAAAACCAGGGGGAAAAACTTAGGGTAAAATGTCCGAAAGGCGATGTGTGTTTCTGCACAACACATCGGCTGGCATGAGTCAGCAACCATAGACAATTCAAGAGTTGATCCAAAAGCTGGGATAATATTTTTTCAGATATTTACCATTTAGGGCCTGTCCAAACACTTCTCTGTCCAATCCTTCTAGCATATAGGCCCCTTTGGAGACACATTTGTGGATCTTGAAAGGCCCTTTCCAATTAGTTGACCATTTGATGAATTTGGTATCCCTTGATCCAATCGGCAATATTAATTTCCAAACGAGCTCGCCCTCTTCAAAAGACTTAGGCACAACTTTCTGTTAGTGTTATGCCCTAGAGGCAACATGGAGATGTTGGATATCATGGAATGTTTATGTATTTACAAATAAAGTGTTATTCAGTTCCATGAAATAGACATCTTGTACTGATCAATAAGTACGTGACTTATTTATGAGACTCTTTATGTATGAATCTATTTCTAAATGATCCCTGATCATATGTCATATTGTTGGAACAAATATGACTCTAAGATCGGCATGTTTATTGATTGATGATCATGTCTCATAGATCATGGGTATAGAGATACCAAATAAATAAACATGGACACATGTGTTAGAGAACACATTGTTGGATAGACCCACCATGAGATACTACAGGAATTAATATGCCATTAGTTGGTCTCAAGTAGTGTTGGTGCAAAGTCCTTAGACCTGAGATCATCATGGATTTCAACATATGTAGTAGCCTACTTTGGGACTACCAAACGCTATTCCGTAACTGGGTAGTTATAAAAGTAGTTTTCGGGTTTGCTATGAAACATGGAGTGGGATGTGAGTGATCAAGATGGAATTTGCCCCTCCTTTGGAGAGTTATCTCTGGGCCCCTCGAGGTAATGGATTATAGAAATGCATGGCCAAGTTAAGTTGATTGAGGAGTCAATCAACAGACAGATAATCCAATACGGTTTGAGTGAATGGTTAAGCTATTGAAGAGATGGCACACATCTTGTCTATAGCTTAATTGGCATCGTGAGGCAAAGGGATTTGTGTACACATTACAGGTTCAGAGCCGATACTATATTCTTGTATGCTATGGTGTCAATATGTGCTACTAGGCGCCACTTTTGACAAATTGGCTGAGTTAGACTCGAGCCAAAACCAAGTATACCTGAACCTACAGGGTCGCACGCTTAAGGGGATAAGAACAGACATTCGAGTTGGACTCGGATACGGCTCGATCGGATAGGGATCCGATCGGATAGAGTCTTATGGGCGACGTATGGGCAGCCAACTCTATGAGATTGGATGGGATCCGATTCAAAATAGAGTCCTGATCGGCCACTAGTCCCAGTCGGCCAACTCTATATAAAGGGGCGAGGGGTGGAGGGTTGCGGCATCGCATTGAACCAAATCAATCTGATCACGCGTGTCTTCAGAAGTCGGCGAGATCAATCTCCACGGAAACCCTCCCACCTTTGAGCTAAACCCTAGCCTTGTATCGCGTGCTAGCACATGGGTGTTAGGCGTTCTGCCCCCGGACGTGTGGATACCGGTAGAGGCGCTGCTATGTTGCGGTGCTTTTCGTCGGCTATGAATCGGCTGTGGTGGATTCGGCTGCGATCGAGCGCATCGGAGCGAGGCGCGAGTACGTGGTCGAACGACTCGGATCGGCTGCGACATCAGCGAATCGGCTGATTGGTGAATCGGCTGTCCCCAGGAATCGACTGTCGGCAAATCGGCCAGCACTGTTCTAAATTGGATAGTTCCTTATTGGCTAATCCGCTGCACTCTACTCCAATCAGTAACTATCTATCGACCCTTACTTGCAAGTGTTCCTGGTTTGCGCGGTAGAAATGTTTTGTTTTAGGCTAGCGTAGCATCCGCGTAACCCTTCAGTGGTATCAGAGCTAATCCACTTAGTTTGGGTTTTAGATTGGATCTGGAACAAGTTTTGCATACGGGTTGATTAGATCAATCGGATTTACGGGATCTGTAGAAGAGAGTAGATAGTAATTGCGTTCCTTGATAGTGTATCGGAACGGCGTAATGTGATTACGTCGAAGCAATATCCATAGAACTCGGTTTGAGTCGGTTTCGGGATAGCGTTCCTTGATAGTGTATCGGAACGGTATAATGAGATTATACTGAAGTACCTTGTAGTCCGATCTTGTTTGCTGTCTCGCGCCTACGCAAACCATCTCCCTTGATAGTGTATCGGGACAGCATAATGTGATTATGCCGATATGGTTTCCGTAAGCGATTTCATAGATTGGATCTATGAATTTCGTGTGGTGTTCCGGGCACTGCCCGGAAGCCCGCGAGGGGGCGGCTTCCCCCTCGACCCCCTGCCTGCTAACCGGCTAGCGGGACCACCGTGTGCGTACCCCCTTATAGGTCGTCTCAATGTCGTATCTCTGTGATAGGTAGAAAATGTTCTTCGCCTAACTTGTTTTTGCACAGAATGCTTTGAGATGGTATGGCCCTATTGTATGTATGAGATGCATGTGATGCGTGTAATATTCTTTCATATGTGCAATCCCTGTAATATTCTCTCATACGTGCAATGCTTGTAATATTCTTTCACGACCTACAAGTCGATGTAATCTTCAATTAGAGCTTCTATAGTAGTACCTTAGTTTGAAGAAATCAAGCATCATGCACATTGGAAGATGGTGCCGAAGATGGAGATCCTCAGCGCCAGCATGGATATGGAGATCACCATGTGAAGGGGGCCATACTATTTCATTATATGCTATTCTACCTGCTTTCATATATGTGATGTGTTTGTTTGATAGGATAGCATCCCACACAAAATTAAGTGGTAATGATGCCCTTCGAAATGTTGCACCCATCACCGTTATGCTCATCAATGGTGGGTCTACCAAAGCAGAGTGTCATTCTCTATCATAACACGAGGGGGTATATGTCGGACATATATAGCAGGAACATTTGGTTGACTTAACAAGGCTATCAAAACAGTTTTGGGCCTTGGGGCATAGGTTGGCGCCAGGGCATAGAGATGCCACACCAACAACAAGAGTCACATAGAGATGTGATTAGCAAGTAGTTGCTTACCGATGTTATTAATCTTCTAGCCGTGATGCCAAAGCTCACTAGAAATTAATTAACATGTGGATCTTGACCCAGTACGTAACCTAGAGGGAGGTGCAAAATACGTAATGGGAGTCTTTTGTTAAATTGTTTAACAATAGACATAGCATAAACATTGTGCTAAACTTTGCTTTTTCGGTTCTAGAATAAATGGCAGCTAATACTACACCCAGTGCTTTTAATTTGCGTCTATTCTCGAGAAAGAAAAATTAAACGGAACAAACTTTATGGATTGGTATCGCAACTTGAGAATTGTTCTCAAGCAAGAGCGTAAGGAGTACGTTCTTGAAGTACCTTATCCGGATGATTTGCCTAACAATGCTACTGCAACTGCACGGAGGGCTTACGAGAAGCACACTAATGATGCCCTAGATATAAGCTGTCTCATGCTTGCTACAATGTCCCCTGAGCTTCAGAAGCAATATGAGAGCAGCGATGCTCACACTATTATTCAGGGACTGCGTGGCATGTTTGAGAACCAAGCTCGGGCCGAGAGGTTCAACACCTCAAAGTCCTTGTTTGCGTGCAGGCTTGTTGAGGGGAATCCCGTCAGTCCGCATGTGATAAAGATGATTGGCTATATCGAGAGTCTTGAGAAACTAGGTTTCCCTCTTAGCCAAGAGTTGGCTACAGACGTGATTCTCCAGTCGCTCCCTCCGAGCTTCGAGCCATTCATATTAAATTATCACATGAACAATATGGATAAAACCTTGGCCGAATTGCATGGGATGCTAAAGACAGCTGAGGAGAGTATCCAAAAAAATGGTCATCATGTGATGATGATGCAGAAGGCTAAGCGCGAACCACCTGTCAAGAAACTTTGCAATAAGAGGAAGTTAACTGCCGATGAGATCGTGAGTGCCTCTAAAGCAAAGAAGGGCAAGAAGGGGTCGGCAGCATCAGATGCTGTTTGCTTCTATTGCAAGGAGACAGGCCACTGGAAAAGGAACTGCAAGAAGTACATGGAGGATCTCAAAAAGAAGCAAAGTACGACTTCTGCTTCAGGTATTAATGTTATAGACATTAATCTTGCTACTTCACCTACTGACTCTTGGGTATTTGATACCGGATCAGTAGCTCATATTTGCAAATCGTTGCAGGAAATGAGAAGAAGTAGAGGCTTAAGAAGGGGCGAGGTGAACCTGCGCGTCGGCAATGGAGCAAGCGTTGCTACAGTTGCTGTCGGCACAGTACCACTTCATCTACCTTCAGGATTAGTTTTGGAATTAAATAATTGTTATTGTGTTCCAACACTATGTCAAAACGTTATTTTCGCTTCATGTTTGCAAGCGGAAGGATATGATTTTAGATCAATGGACAATGGTTGTTCAATATATCTCAGAGATATGTTCTATTTTCATGCTCCATTGGTGAATGGATTATACGTTTTGAATCTTGAAGCGTCTCCCATCTATAACATTAATACAGAAAGGTAACTCTCTAATGATACAAACCCCATGTTTATCTGGCATTGTCGCTTAGGCCATATAAATCAGAAACGCATGGAGAAACTCCATAAGGATGGATTGCTTCACTCTTTTGATTTTGAATCATTTGAGACATGTGAGTCTTGTTTACTTGGTAAGATGACAAAGGCACCTTTCACGGGACACAGTGAAAGAGCAAATGACTTGTTGGCACTCGTACATACTGATGTATGTGGACCCCAATGAGCTCAACGGACAGAGGTGGTTATCAGTACTTCATTACCTTTACCGATGACTTTAGTAGATATGGTTATATCTACTTAATGAGGCATAAGTCCGAATCCTTTGAAAAGTTCAAAGAATTCCAGAATGAAGTACAGAATCATTTAAGGAAAACAATCAAGTTTCTACGATCAGATCGTGGAGGGGAATACTTGAGCCAAGAGTTTGGTAATCATCTGAAAGATTGTGGAATTGTTCTACAGTTGACTCCGCCAGGAACTCCATAATGGAACGGAGTGTCCGAACGAAGAAATCGCACCTTGTTGGACATGGTGCGGTCGATGATGAGCCAAAGTGATTTTCCGTTATCCTTCTGGGGATATGCTCTTGAAACAGCTGCGCTCACACTAAATAGAGTTACATCTATGTCAGTTGAAAAGACACCATATGAGATATGGACAGGGCAACCCCCTAGTTTGTCTTTTCTCAAAATTCTGGGATGCGAAGCTTATGTAAACGTTTCCTTAGGATATCCTCTTAGTGATATGCCCTAGAGGCAACAAGGAGATGTTGGATATCATGGTCATTGTTTATGTATTTATGAATAAAGTGTTATTCAGTTCCATGAAATAGAAATCTTGTATTGATCAATAAGTACGTGACTTATTTATGAGACTCTTTATGTATGAATCTATTTCTAAATGATCCCTGATCATATATCATATTATTGGAACTAATATGATTCTAAGATCGGCATGTTTATTGATTGATGATCATGTCTCATAGATCATGAGTATGGAGATACCAAATGAATAAACATGGACACATGTGTTAGAGAACACATTGTTGGATAGACCCACCATGAGACACTACAGGAATTAATGTGCCATTAGTTGGTCTCAGGTAGTGTTTGTACAAAGTTCTTAGACCTAAGATCACCATGGATTTCAACATGTGTAGTAGCCTACTTTGGGACTACCAAACGCTATTCCGTAACTGGGCAGATATAAAGGTAGTTTTCGGGTTTGCTATGAAACATGGAGTGGGATGTGAGTGATCAAGATGGAATTTGCCCCTCCTTTGGAGAGATATCTCTAGGCCCCTCGAGGTAATGGATTATGAAAATGCATGGCCATGCTAAGTTGATTGAGGAGTCAATCAATAGACAGATAATCCAATACGGTTCAAGTGAATGGTTAAGCTATTGAAGGGATGGCACACATCTTACCTATAGCTTAATTGGTATCGTGAGGCAAAGGGATTTGGTACACATTACAGGTTCAGAGCCGATATTATATTCTTGTATGCTATGGTGTCAATATGTGCTGCTAGGCGCCGCTGTTGACAAATCGGCTAAGTTAGACTCGAGCCGAAACCAAGTATACCTGAACCTACAGGGTCGCACGCTTAAGGGGATAAGAACATGCATTCGAGTTGGACTCGGATACGGCTCGATCGGATAGGGATCCCATCGGATAGAGTCTTATGGGCGAAGGACGTATGGGCAGCCAACTCTATGAGATTCGGATGGGATCCGAATCAAAATAGAGTCCTGATCAGCCACTAGTCCCAGTCGGCCAACTCTATATTAAGGGGCGAGGGGTGGAGGGTTGCGGCATCGCTTTGAACCGAATCAATCTGATCACGCGTGTCTTCAGAAGTCGGCGAGATCAATCTCCATGGAAACCCTCCCACCTTCGAGCCAAACCCTAGCCTTGCATCGCGTGCTAGCACACGGGTGTTAGGCGTTCTGTCCCGGGACGTGTGGATACCGGTAGAGGTGCTGCTACGTTGCGGTGCTTTTCGTCGGCTACGAATCGGCTGTGGTGGATTCGGCTGCGGTCGAGCGCATCGGAGCGAGGTGCGAGAACGTGGTCGGACGACTCGGATCGGCTGCAACATCGGTGAATCGGCTGATTGGTGAATCGGCTGTCCCCAGGAATCGGCTGTCGGCAAATCGGCCAGCACTGTTCCAGATTGGATAGTTCCTAATTGGCTAATCCGCTGCACTATACTCCAATCAGTAACGATCTATCGACCCTTACTTGCAAGTGTTCCTGGTTTGCGCGGTAGAAAAGTTCTGTTTTAGGCTAGCGTAGCGTTCGCGTAACCCTTCACTTTCTGTTATAATGACGGGCTACTCGCTCCTTGTCTCCGGTCACTTTTTCCAAAGCGTGCATCCTTGATAGGACTAGGTCTTCTGATTCATCTACCATCAGATTGTAATAATCATCGGTTGTTAGCTGGTCTTGTAGTTGAATTCGTCTTGAGCCGATGATATTTTCCCATGGTAGGACTGCTTCATGTCCGTAGACCAATTTATATGGAGGCACCTGGATTGATCCGTGGCAAGCCATCTGATAAGCCCACAGTGATTCGGCTAATCGGTTGTGCCATTGCTTCGGGTACTCAGCGATATTTCTCTTTATCGGCTTGATCAAGCTTTTATTAGAAACCGTTGGCCTGAGCATAGTAGGGTGAAGAATCTAACAACTTGATCCCCATGTCGTCGGCAAACCGAACAAACTCGTCGAAGACTAAGATCGATCCCTGATCCGTAGTTATAGTTTGAGGGACGTCGAATCTGTATATGATGTTTTTTTTAACGAACTCGATTGCATCCCTAGAGTCAACCTTCTTTAAGGGAATTGCTTCCACCCACTTGGTAAAATAATCGGTTGCCACCAATATAAACTTATGTCCTTTGCTTGAGGATGGAGTGATCTGGCCGATCATGTCGATTCCCCAACCCCTAAATGGCCAAGGCTTGATAGTTGGGTTCATAGCCGATGCTGGCGCCCTTTGGATAGCTCCAAACTTTTGACAGTCTTGGCATCCCTTGTAATACTTGAAACAATCTTCCAGCCTAGTCGGTCAAAAGTACCCTACTCTCCGAAGTAGCCACTTCATCTTGTGAGCCGATTGATGTGTGCCACAAATCCCTTCTTGCACTTCTCCGATAGCACCCTTGGCTTGATCGGCACTAAGACATTTGAGAAGCGCACCATCGATCATCCGCTTGTAGATTTCTTCGTCAAGCAAAAAATATCTCAAAGCTTTGTAGCACAATTTCCTTGAAGCCGACTGGGAGGGATTTTGTAGGTAGTTATAGACATCAAATCTCTAGTCGTCGGCTAGCATCGTGGAGATTTCCACTTCAATATCCTTTGTCATCGGCCTGTAGCCTGATGCCCCCTAAACTAGATCATTGGCTTCTATGTTTTGTTCCCTGGGGATATGTTTCAATGTTACTAGTCGAAAGCTGTCCATCAGTTCTCGGCACTTTTGATAGTAGACCATCAGTGTGTCGTTCTTGCATTCATATTCTCCTGACAACTGACTGATGACTAACAGTGAGTCTCCCATTATTTCAATGGTGTCGGCTTCGACTTCCTTGAACAATTGTAGTCCCTTCAGCACGGCCTCATATTCAGCTTGATTGTTTGTTGCATGGGGTGCGATCGAAAAAGCGAACTCAAAGCTTGCCCCCCTTGGGGAAATTATTACTAAGCTGATGCCGCACCCATTTGTACAAACCGAGCCATCAAAAGTTAGAGTCCAATGCATGATGTCTATTGAGCCGATTGAATCATCTCTGTGTTCCACTATGAAATCGGCTATAGTCTGTCCTTTTACTACCTTGGGTGCCTGATATCTCAGATCAAACTCCGTTAGGGCAAAAATCCATTTCCCAACTCGTCCTTTTAGAACTAGAGCCGATAGCATGTATTTGACTACGCGGCTTTGCATACCACAGTACATTCGTTAGATAATAAATAATGCCTCAGCTTTGTACATGAAAAATACAAGCAAAGACATAACTTCTCCACTGATGAATACCTTGTTTCAGCATCCAGAAGTCATCGGCTTAGATAAAAGATAGCCTTCTCCTTCCATTGACTTCTCGTCGGCTAATAGATATAACTTGAATGGCACCCCTTTATGTGGAGAAATCAGGACTGGAGGGAACTTAGATAACTCTTAATGTTGTCCAAAGCTTTCTGTTGCTCTGCCCCCCAAGTGAATGCTTGATCCCCCCAAGTGAACGGCTCCATCTTCTCTAACAGGTTTGCTATGAATCGCCTGATGAAGTTGATTTTGCCGATCAACGGTTGCAATTCTTTCTTGTTCTTTGGAGGCTGAATCGTCTTGATTGCGTTGATGCTCCTCTATGTGACCACGATTCCCCTCTCGTGAATAAGAAAACCCAAAAATTGTCCAGCCGATACGCCAAATGCACATTTTGTAGGGTTCATCTTCGGCCATATTTTCTTGTCCGCTCCAAAACTTTCCTCAGATCGGCTATGTGGTCTTCGATCTCCTTGGATTTGACGACAACATCGTCTATATAGATCTCCACTAGAAAGCCGATCAAATCATGAAAGATGTAATTCATGGCCCTCTGATAGTAGCCCCAACATTCTTCAAGCCGAACTTCATGACGACTCATTCATATAGGTCGATTGCTCCTGGGCACCTAAAAGCTATCTTGTGGATGTCCTCCTCGGCCATAAAGATTTGATTGTAACCTGCATTGCCATCCATGAAACTTATAATTTTGTGGCCAGAGGCGGCATCTACCAGCAAATCGACTATGGGCATTGGGTATTCGTCCTTAGGGGTGGCCTTGTTTAAATCTCTGAAGTCAATACACACCCTAAGTTTGTCGTTCTTCTTCATTACTGGAACTATATTTTAAACCCACTCTGCATATCGGCAGGGCCGAATAAATCCAGCATCATATAGCCGAGTGATTTCGGCTTTAATTGCTTCATACATATCGGCTCTAAACCTCCTAGGAGGCTATTTGTATTGCGGATATCCAGGCTTCATAGGGAGCCGATGTTCAACAATGGATCGGCTAAGACTAGGCATCTCAAAGTATTACCAAGCAAAGTAGTCTTTATATTCCTTTAACAAATCAATAAGCTTGGTTCTAAAATGAGAAGACAAATTTTTACTAATATATGTCGGCCTAGGTCTATCTCCTGGGCCTATATCAACTTCTTCTAACTCGTCGGCCGACATAAAACCCTGCTCGAGTTTTTCGTCGTTGTCGTCCATGGTGTCCTTGTTGTAGATGCTCGAGCCCTCCATGACGCCTTCAAAGTAGTAATTGAGGCTCGTCGTCTCCAATGGGCTGTATATCAGAATCGAACACCTTTAAGAAATCAGCTTGCCAAACCTTACCGGACAGACAATCAATACCATCGATTTCCCATAAAGGCAAATCAGCGTTAGCGACATTGACTGACCGGTCGGCTGGCACGATTTCTATCTTGTCGCCTTGCCACTGGACTAAGCTTTGGTGCATTGTGGAAGGGATGCAGCAATTGGCATGGATCCAGTCCCTTCCAAGCAGCAGGCTATACGACCACTTTCCGTCTATGATGAAAAACGTTATGGGCATGGTTTTGCTATCGACGGTCAGCTCGACGTTTAAAACTCCCTTGGCTTCTGAAGGGTTGCCGCCGAAGTCTTTGAGCACCATGTTCATCTTGATCAGATCTTCGGCTCCTTTTCCCAGCTTCCTAAAAGTCGCGTAGGGCATGAGGTTGACAACAGCCCCTCCATCGACTAGCATTTTGGGCATCGGCTTGCCATTGACGAATCCTTTGACGTATAGTGGCTGCAGGTGCTGATTTTTGGTCCCCTCAGTTTTTTCAAAAATAGCTTGTTCTGGGGACAGAACCAGTCTAGCCAAGGTCTCCTCGACATTGTCTGCATCGGCCTCGATGGCCTCAAATTCGGCTGGTAGAATGAAAACCATGTTGACTGATGCCGAGACCACCCCTTTGCCTTTGCCGTCCTTTTGGCTTTGTCGGCTGGGCTTTCATCGGCTGGGGTCGCTTGTTTCTTGGCGCGCCATCATTTTGTGCCCTGCTGACGCTGTTGCTGTTGGATCATCCGCAGGACTTCTTCTTCCTGCCCCTCGCTCTTGAGCCTCTAAATTTTTTTTTCTGTGTTTTAGTAAAGAGGTCCAAAGGGCACCATTGGGGGTTGGCCGATTGCTCTTCATCAGCCTCTTCTTCATCTACTTCTTGGAAGAAGTCCTGGTGGATTGGGCCGAGCCGATCATGAACGAAAAGTTTCAGTTGGTTAAGTTGAATGGCTCGGGGGACAAATCAGCTAGAACTTTCCAGTGGTGGTCTCATTATTCGTCCTCCCTGTAGTCAGTGCACGTTGGGCAATTTTCAAGGGTTGGTAATCTCATTCCTTGCTCCCAGCAGAACCTGAAAAACTCGCAGTGCCAATGCGGATCACAGCTGTTGTGGCGGCGGTAATATGCCACGGCCAGTCGATCGGGTGCCCTCTGGTATGGCTTGCCGCACCGGCTCTCTTCTTCCTCTTGCACCCTGCGTGGGAATCGCAGCCGGCTGTCCTGCCTAGGCCAACGATCGACCAATCGTCCGTTGGTGTGAACCATGTTGATTGGTGCAGCTGCATCTCTAGTCGGCTCTTTGTGGGATGGTCCTGAGTCGGCCTTAACTGATTTTAGTGTTTCGGCTAAGCTGTACGTCATTCGCTGCTGCCGATCAGCTTGCTTGTGGCCGGCTTGGACCATGTTGACCAGGAAGGGGTTGCCATCGACCTTCATCGGCTTAGCCAATTCTTCGAACTTTATCTTCTCGGCTTCAATGGTCGACTGGATTTGCTGTCTGAATACTTTGCAATCGTTTGTGCCGTGGGAGCTGGTGTTATGCCACTTGCAGTACCTTTTCTTTTTGAGTTCATCGGCTGTTGGGATAACGTGGTTGTCCGGCAACCGAATTTGCTTCTCTTTCAGCAGTAGATCAAAAATCCTGTCGGCTTTAGTGATATCTAAGTCATATTTTTCCTCCTTAGCCGACTTTTTCATCCATTGGCAGGTTATCGCCTTCTTGTTTCTAGTCCACTCGGCTGCTGCCACCTCTACGTCGCTATTGCTTGAATCTGTGTCTGTTGCGTAGGCGACGTGGGCAACTTTCCTGAAGGCCTTCTTGGATTCTTGAGATCTTTGCTCGTGGGCTATCACCTTCTGGACCAAGTGGGCCAAACACTCAAAGTCCTTAGCCAAAAACCTTTCTCGGATCAGGGCCAAGAGGCCATGAAAAGCTAAATCGGCTAGCTATGAATCCGATAACACCAAGATGTAGCATCAGTTCCTCATATCTCTAAAGCGTTGAATGTAATCTTGAACTGATTCTTCGTGCTTCTGCCTGATGCCAATGAGGTCAGACAACTTCATCTCGTGGGTACCGGAATAGAAGTAGCTGTGGAATTGTTTCTCAAGATCAGCCCAGCTTTGAACTGAGTTGCATGGCAATGATGAGAACCAGGTAAAAGCCGATCCTGAGAGAGAGAGCGGGAATAGGCGCACTCTGAGTGCGTCTGTAGCCGATGCTTCTCCGCATTGAGCCAAGAATTGGCTGACGTGCTCGTAAGTGGACACGTTGTCCTGTCCGGAGAATTTTGAGAAATCCGACACTTTGTACCGGTTTGGCAGTGGCACCCTTTCGAAGTATTCTGGATATGGGTGCCGGTACATGTTGCCGAAATCCTTGGGTTTGAGGCCGAACTGATCGCGCATGACGTCGGCAATCAAATCGGCCCAAGGTCTATTGTCCTGAGCTTGAACTTGAGGCATCAGCTCGTAGTGTTCGTAGTGAATGGGTCATTGCCGATACTGGAATGGTGGCATCTACGGCCGATGCTGTTGCTCAAAGTGGCCTCCCGGATATTGGTATTGGAACTGATTTGCAGCGGGAGGTGGCCGAGACACGATCGGCGGTGATTGCTCAGGAAGTAGTCGATTGCCGGCGGGGCTATGATGTGGCGCCAGGGCGATGTTGCCAATCGGCTCATTGGACATGATTGGCCGCCGGTTGGTGTTGAACATGTTCTCCACTTGCTCCTGCGTCACTGTGGGGGCACCACGGCTCTGGTGTTGAGGTTGCTGTCGGACCAGGATCCTGGGATGCGGCTCTGAAGTCGATGCCTGTGCGTTTGGTTGGATCGAAGCCCCTCCTTGAGAATTCGGCTGTCCTAGTGGCGGGATTGGCAGACCCTGTGTTGCCAGCGTCCTGTAGCCCAGAACTGGCTGTCAGCGAAGTATGACGGCCCTCTCGACAGTTGCTCGGCTATCTTTGAGTCAACCACAATGCTTATCATGTTGCTAAGGGTGTTAACCAATATGCCACTTTGGTTGACGAGCGCATGATGGACAGCCGAGTTGATTCGGTCTTGTAAAGTGTGGAGGCTCAAATCATCTTGTTCTTGTTTAACGTCCTCCACTTTCTTCTTTCCCTTTTTGTCCTCGTCGGAAGACATGTCGAAGTCTTCAATCTTGAACTTTAACTTTTGGAGGACTGCCCCGGTCCTTGTCTAGGTGAAGGATTGCAGGTAATTAGCCTGCAACCGCTCAACCATCTGCATGTAGTCGGCTTGGTGCTCAGCCGACAGTTGCTCCATGGTGACTGGGATGATGTTCTCCAGGTCAATCCCTAAGGCCTTGGTGTCAGACATCACGTCAAACTTGGCCATCTTTATTTGTCCCACCGGGCGTGCCAAAAGCGTGTTGATGAGAAATTTGATTCCCATGTGCTGGCCCGAGAGGTTTGCTTTACTCTAGTGCAGGTCCAAGTTGGTGGCCTCTGGTGTCCCACCGGGCGTGCCAAAAATGTGTTGACGAGAAAAATCAACACGCTGGCCTGGGAGATCTGCTTAGCTCCAGTGCAGGTCCTAGAATCAATGAAGCGCGGGCGTGCCAGTCAGTTTGATCCTGCCACTCACAAGATATACAAAATAGCAGAGCATAAATCATATCGGCCGATAGGCCGATAATCAAAACATCCGATCTATTGATAGTCGATTGTGTGATTCCATCCGATGCTGATGTCCAGATAACTCGTCGGCTAAAACCCCAATGAAACCCTTATTGGTAGCCACCAGGCAGGATAGAGACTACGGTTCTAATCACGACTTAGTAGGTCAAACTGAATTGATGCAGCACTAAGTACCAAAAGAAATACTAGATCTGTATAAGACAATGAGAACCCTTCGATACGGTAGATATGACATATAATCTAATTCAACCTCTGGATCTAACTCCATCGGCTGCTGTCTTCAGAGTGAAATCAGTCGATTGCAAGATAGATCTAGACATTGCTCTAGATTATATGCCGTATATGATAGACTATGCAGTTTATAACATCGAAACTAGAGTATCATGACGATGGAAGCACTAACCCTGACGATACAAACCACTTGTAACAAGGAATTACCTTATTCGGAGATCGAAGTCGATGCAGCCCGAACGAAAGCAAGAACTTGTCGAAAGTAATAAAGGGGTGGCGATGCGCCAAACTTGATTGATTGTGTGTTGTTGATCGAAAGATGCGTTACATGAACCCCAGGCTTACATATTTATACCCATGGGCTAACAGAGATCCTAACAGATTACAAATCCAAACTTTCCTAAAGATAAAAGGAAATAAACCAAATCCTTACCGGATACTAACACACTTTCCTAAAAATAAAAGAGGAAACTAACAAACTCTTTCTAATTAATAGATACAATTGCCTTTTTAGGACTCTATTCTTACATGGCAATCCTCATGAAGCACATCATCTTGATCCGACGGTGTCTCCAATGTTGTCACACCGGAATCGGCTACATCGGCTTGCCTTGTTCGATTTGGTATCAGCCGATGGACACCTTAGCCGATTTAGGGCTTACCAAATTCTGGCGTTAACACACTGCTAGGGAATTAGTACCGGTTTACTACTCCTTTAGTCTCGGGTTGCAATTCGAGACAACAAAATCGGGACTAAATATGTCTTTCTCCATTGAAATACCTGGGACTAAAGATGGCGGCGTCACATGACCGGCTTTGCCATCTTTTGTCCCAGTTAGTGTTACCAACCGGGACTAAAGTTTTTTTTAATTTTGATCCTGCTGCTTGCTACCTGTTTATATATTATGCATATATATGTGTAAATACAAATATATATATATATGCATAATATATATATCTATACATATATATGTAGTATGCATATATATGTATAAATACATATTTTACACACATATACATGCTTTTAATTAAGTAAATATATACATGTATTGCCAAAATATGTACAAACATATAAATATACACATATATTGCATTCCTATTAATTTGTAATGTTCTATATCATATATTACAAAATTGTGGAACCAGGGTTAGCGCCCAATCCCAGTAGAACTCCCTCGCGGGATCAATAGTCTGCTTGTTGATATATCACATTAGTTCTTCTTGAGCAGCCTTTATGAATTCACTGTGGGGGAGTTTGTCCCTCACACAAATAACCTGTCATTTGAATAAATGAGAAATAAATTTATGAAATCAATAAAAAATCGAGACATAATGAATGAATGACAGTTATACGTACTTCTAGATCCTGGGGACATGTGACTTGGTGAACTAGGCAGTGAATATAGTCATAGACGTAGTAGCCACACAAGTTCGTCCCCGTGCTGTTTTGCACACTAAAGGAGAAACGATGACATATTTAATATACATTTCTATTTTAGAACAAATTAATGATTTAATATAACTTTAAAGCATGTTACTCACTGGAAATTTCATCCTCACAGAAAGCTTTTCTTTCCAAGTCACGCGAATCTTCTCATGAAGCCGTGCCCATGCCCTACATGCAGTTGCGAGCTAGTGAGTAATTATCTGAGAACCACATATATGCAATAGTAACTAAGATGGCATTACATGTTTAACACTTCAAAAATATTTACGAAGGTAGACTCTAGTTTATCCATTGAGTCATAGACATGGATCCGCGAGTGGCAAGGTCAATTAGGAAAAGGATCCAATGGAATCTGTAAATTACATGAGATGACATATATGAAGCTGTATATGCATATGGGATGGAAATTGGTATGAAATATAGTAAAAACTCACGCTGTGTTGTACAGCAGAAGTATCTAGGACTTGTAATGCTGTTGCACCAGCATAAGGACGATATTGTCCTCTGTTTCCGCCGGATATTGTTCTAACATTTGTGTGTTAATTTTGCGGGGGTACATGAGTCCTATTTTCATCCATCCCTGCTTTTTGCACTCGTGGATCCCAATTCTACAACGGATAAAAGAATTTTAGTCAGCTACATACAAGGAGCTAAGAAACGAAATAAATTTAACTGAACGATACTTACGAAATCCGTGTGGCTATAAGAGAGACGTCAAGGATGTCCTACTGGTACAGGTCGAAGATATCCTTGAAGTGAAGCCACATGAGGTCACCTCCATTGAAGAAATAGTCGTTTGTGTACCACACAGCGATCGTCTCTGTACCTTTTCTTGACGCTTTCATATATCACTTGTGGAAGCGGTACATCTGTGTAGGTAGATTCTTGAGCTGGTCGAGCTTGACAAGAGGTCGCCCGAGTGTAAACTTGTATTTCAGCTCAGCCTTCTCGATTTCGGTGCGTCCTAGCATTTGGTACCTCGTTATTCCCGCATCTTCCATAAATTTTCATAAGTCAGCTCTAGCAGGTTGCAGCAAGGGCTCAAGGGATTTTGAGGTTGATCCCCGAGCTGCGGGACATCTTTGGCCTTTTTTGTTGCCTTCCTATGCACCTTCCTGATTGTCCTAACATAGTTCGACTGTGATTCCGGTTTAGCCGGTGGAATACAGTACATCTTCTTGAAGAGGCCTTGGTCGCTACGTCGATTGGAATAGGCTTCTTAGGAGACTTATGCTTGAAATGTGCCTTCACTTCCGCTTGGACGGCCTCGTCCAACTCCTCAAGTGTCATGTCGTACGACGTTTTCTTTGGGGCTGGCGGGAACCGGTTAAGTTTTGGCATCTTGCTTCTTTGTGAACTGGTTGACCTTAACGGCCTGGCTCGAGCTCTGCACTTAGAAGGCGACGGAGGAGGCTGGGGAGTGACAGACCATTTAGGAGTCAGTGCTCGTGGAGGCGACGAATGAGGTGAACAAGGCTAGGGAGTGGGAGACCATTTAGGAGTCGGTGCTCGTGGAGGTGACGGAGGAGGCGGAAGAGACGGTCCACACGGAGGAGACGGTCCACGTGGCGAAGACGGAGGAATGAAAGTCGCTTCCCGCCTGGGAAAGATGATGAAGGGCTTGCTCCATAGAATGATCCCGTGGGTTGTGTCTCCTAGTGTCATCTCCCCGTCTCTTCCGGGGATATCTAGCTCGAGATCTTCAAATCCTCGTTCCACTTGTCTAATTTCGACCTTAGAATACCTACGCAGAATGGGCTTGCAGTAATAGGTCCCGTCTTGTTCCACTTGTATGGTCATGCCCGACGCCACTTTCACGAGAAGAGAGTTTATTAATTTGTAATCAACCTTGATTGACAAGTTCTTGAATGGAATATATATCATAAAACTACGAGCATAACTTGATTGACAGGTTCTTGAATGGAATTTGTGGCTCACAAGGTGTCCGCTGTGTGATCTCGTCAATAGGGCATGGCGGTACTGCTAGATCTTGTGGGGCCTGTTCAGCTACATGGCTTGTAAATCCGCAGTTGTTGCACTGCTGGTGTACTTGGGCTAGATCTGGTTGGCTCACATGGTGGCTCTACAGTTCGTCCATCTCTTTGGCCACCCGCTCTTCCACCTTTCTTGCCACTATGTCATCAATCTGTGCGAGTCGGAGCTTCATATTTGCTAGCTTCGCATCCGTATCTCGCTTCCTCCTCAAGCGACTCCTGTAGCTTTGTATGTCCTCTAGGAATCCGTATTTCCAGGGAACGACGCGTTTTCCTCGTGTTTGTCTCAAATGCTCAGGGTTTTGCAGTGCAAGCGTAAGCTCGTCCTTCTCTCTGTCGGGCTGGAGTGAGCTCGAGGCAGAGGCCTCCACTGCATCGTCCAATCTTCTGGTGGCTTTTTGGATTGCATCGCTGAAGATTACGAAGCCATTGACAGGATTGAGCGATCCATCGTGAGCGTAGAACCATTGCTTTGATCATTTCGGCCAGTTGGTTGTGGTCGGAACTATATCTCTTGCTAGGAGGTCGGCTTCCATCTGCTCCCATCTCGGCACTGCCTTCTAATAGCCGCTTGACCCTAGTTTGTGATGGTACTGTTTTTTTGCTACGTTGGCCTTGTTCTTCTGAATGAGTGCTTGCGCTTGCTCTCCTTTCTTGTATTGCACTAAGGCCTCCTAGTGATCTCATAGCTTTGGAAATTTATCAGTCTGGGTTCTGGCCCTCCAGGACATACTTCTTGTGTAGTTCCTTCTTAAAGTTCTTGAACAACTCGGCCATCTTTTTAAACGTCCATTCCTTCACCCTGGCCTGTTCTGTCTCAGGGATGGTGAAGGTCTCCAGGATTGTGGACCATAGCATCTCCTTCTCTGTGTCCGGGAGATAGCTTTGCTCATCCCCTCCTGTCCTTGTTCGCTGCCAGTTCACTACACTGATGGGCACGTTATCCCTCACTACCCATCCGTTGTGTGCCACAAACTTCCTTGCGACGTTGGCTGGGGCACATGGTCGACCGTCTTGTGCCACTTCCGTTATGATATGCCGACCCTCAAATTTCTTGTTGACACCACATTGTCCGTGTGCCCTCTTCTCTCCAACGGATGGGGTGCCCTCATTCCCCTCCTTGTTCCCCTCCTCGTTGAGGTACTAGTTGGGATCCTCTTTCCCCTCCTCAATGAAGTATTGGTTGCTCCCCTCTGCGATCTCGTCGAAGAGGATCTGTTTGTCTGAGCGATCTGCCATTTGATTGTTTCACTTGGACGACTGGATCAAGTAATTCTGAAAAGGAAAAAATTATTCAGTTAATACATGTATGATGTTCCTAAGTCTGATATTCAGGTAATGCATATACTCCGCTCGTTCAGTCGTAAAAGTCATTCTTTAAGTTTTCACTAAGTCGTTCGCTAAGTTCTCTAAGTCGTAAAAGTCATTCGCTTAGTAATAAAAGTCGTTTTCACTAAGTCGTTCGCTAAGTCGTTCTCTAAGTCATAAAAGTCGTTTTCACTGTTGTTCGCTAAGTCGTTCACTAAATCGCTAATTTGTAGTGGCCAATATATCACAAATATATCCCAAATATATATATCACAAAAATTAGGGTTAATAATTTGGAGTCTTTATAACAGTCAAAATAACAATCCTTCACATTCATATATTTCCAGTCAAAATAATAATCCTTCACAGTCAAAATAATAATCCTTCATAGTAATATATATGTTTCCAATTTGAGTCACATTAGAAATAACAAAATTATATTTCACAGTCCTTCACATTCAAAATAACAAAACTTCATATTCACAGTCCTTCACAGAGATTATTCAAATTAACACAGTGTGCGGCGGCCATGTGCGGTGGCGTGCAGCGGCGGCGTGCGGCGGCGACGACGTCTGACGGCAACGACAAAGACGGCCACAACGACTACGAGTGCACGGTCGATGGGCGATGGCGTGCGGCGGCAGCGTGCGGCATGCGGCGTGCAGTGACGACGGCGATGACGAGAAGAAGGAACGGCACGGAGTATATATATCGATCAACAAAGAAGAATCGTGGCCTATCTTGTAATGCGGCGACGATGACAGGAGACGAAGGCGGCGATGCGAGAAGACGTCGGCGGCGGCAGTTTAGGTTCGACACAAGAAGACGATCGAAAATGGCTAAGTGTTTGGAGCTTGGTGGAAAAGACGATGCGCACTAGGATATATATACCCCTTTATCTTTGGTCATGGTTGGTGCCACCAACTGGGACTAAGATATCTTTAGTCCTAGTTTAAGCTATCAACGGGACCAAAGATATCTTCGTCCCGGTTGGTTTTAGTAACGAGACTAAAGATATAATCTTTAGTCCGGTTGAATCCAACAAGCTGGGACCAAATATCCCCGTACCTCTGGTAGGTGAGTATATTTAGTCCTGGTTGTTGGCTTTAACCGTGACTAAAGATGTTTTCCGCTATTTTCAAATATTTTTTTGTCCCGGTTGGTGTTAGCAACCGAGAGTAAACAATAAATTCTAATAATTTCATTAATTATAGGTTTAACACAATAATAAGTAATGCGTTAAACTCTAATAATCTATATATAATTAACATCTACCCTATTAAAAAATATTTTAAATTCTAATAATCATAGAGAATTAACATATGCCCTATTAAAAAATATTTTAAATTCTAATAATCATATATTTTAAATTGTTACAATCATATATAATTAACACATGCCCTATTGAAAAATATTTTAAATTCAATCATATATAATTAACATAAGCCCTATTGGAAACAATTTTAAATTCTAATAATCATATATAATTAACATATGCCCTATTGAAAAATATTTTAAATTCTAATAATAATATCTAATTAACATATGTCCTATTGAAAACTATTTTAAATTATAATAATCATATATAATTAACATATGCGGTGTGTATGCCGATGAGACGACCAAAGTGACCTACTCCATCGACCTCGACTCGCTCGAGTGTGGCATTTGCTTCCTGCCTTATGAAGCTCTATTTATTAACAGATGGATCTTCAATAAATTCAAAATAATTTACATCATCCATACAATAGTTTACAATAAATTCAATAATTTACAATAAATTCAATAATTTATAATAATTTATAATAAATTCAATAATTTACAATAAACACAATAAATTCAATAATTTACAATAAATTCAATCAATTCAAAATAATTTACATCATGCATACAACAATTTAGTGTATGATGGTTGTCCTCGCGTACTTTCTCCTCACTAATGTTCCTTCGCTATGGTCATTGCGTGAGTAAGAGTGTCCTCATTTGATAGGAAGATGCTCGGGTCAACCATCACCGTGAACGGAGGTTGCCCATCAAATGGATCGTAATCTTTGTCAGTCCTATCCTTGACTCCCACGATTAGATGGCGTGTAATCCAGGCATCCGTCTTAGCAATGTTTTCGGAACGAACAATCGCCAAGTACTCAATATAAGGAGCCACCAAGGAAGATTTGTTGCAAAATAGTCCAATGTGCTTTCCTGAACAAGTCATTGTCTATGGTCATTATTGCCTTTCTTCCAAGAGTCCCCTTCCCCTATAGTCTCCCTTCATGGCTTGATTCGGGCACCCCGATGGGACGAAGGTCTTCAATAAAGCCGACGCAGAACTCAATGACCTCCTTTATTCCATATTCCTTGGTGATGCTGGCCTCCGGACGAGAATGGTTACGGACATACTTCTTTAGAACGCCCATATACCTCTCAAAAGGGAACATATTTTGTAGGAATACATGACCGAGAATACGGATCTATTTGACAAGGTGGCGTAGGAGATGCGTCATGATATTGAAGAAGGAAGGCGGAGAGATCATCTCAAAGCTGACAAGACATTGCACCACATCATTTTGAAAGGCTTCTAGTCTGTATGGGTCGATGATCTTCTGCGAAATTACGTTCAAGAAAGCACATAGCTTTGTTATTGTTGCCCGGACATTATCAGGATGGATAGCCTGAATTATAACGGGAAACATTTGTGTCATCAGCATGTGATAGTCATGAGATTTTAGGTTGATGAACTTCTTCTGCTTCGTGTTTATTATTCCCTTTATATTCGAGGAGTATCCAGACGGTACCTTGATGCTCTCCACGCATTCAAACATGCTTTCCTTCTTTGCCTTGCTCAGAGTGTAGCTGGCTGGACTCAAGTAGTGGCTTTCTTTCTCCTTTGGTTCCGGGTGAAGGCTGTCGCATTGTATCATATGTTTTAGATCATTTCGTGCCTCATGTGTATCTTTTGATTTTCCATATACACCTAGGAAGCCCAATAGGTTGACGCAAAGGTTCTTAGTGAGGTGCATCACGTCGATTACCGGCGGACATCCAAGACTTCCCAATAGGGTAACTCCCAAAAAATGGACTTTTTCTTCCACATCACCGCGTGACCATCTTCACTTGCTATAGATTGGCTGCCAGGTTCCTTTTCCAAATACTACTTTTAGGTCTTTCACCATGGCAAACATGACCTTTCCATTGCGATGCTTTTGCTTAGTACGGTGGTGTACCTTCTGTTCAAAATGTTTGCCTTTTCTCCGGACAGAGTGGCTTGCAATAAGAAAGCGACGATGGCCCATGTACACTACCTTCTTATAGTGTTTCAGGTATGTATTTTTGGTTTCATCCATACAGTGGATGCAAGCCTTGTACCTCTTTGTTTGACTGTCCGGATAAATTGCCAAGTGCAGGCCAATCATTGATGGTAACGAACAACAACGCTCATAGGTTAAACTGCTCCGGTTTGTCCTAATCTCACACGGGGACACCTTCTTTCTTCCAAAGTAGTTTCAGATCTTCAACCAATGGTATCAGGTACACATCAATGTCGTTACCAGGTTGCTTTGGGCCTTGAATAATAATCGGCATCTAAATGTACTTCCACTTCATGCATAGCTAAGAGGGGAGGTTGTGGATACACATCGTTACAGGCCAAGTGTTGTGGCCGCTGCTCATCTATCCAAAAGGATTCATGTCGTCCGTACTTAAACTGAATCTTATGTGTTCATTCATCCTCGCCAAAGTCTTTAAATGTTTTGTCGATATTGCGCCACTGTGACCCATCGGCGGGGTGTCTCAGCATACCGTCTTATTGGCGTTCTTCTGCATGCCAGTGCATCATTCTTGCATGCTCTTTGTTCCTGAACAAACGCTTGAGCAGTGGTATTATACGAAAATACCACATCACCTTAGCAGGAACTCCCTTCTTCGAAGGCTGTCCATCAAATTCGCCTGTATCATCTTGTCTGATCTTGTATCGAAGTGCTTTACAAACCGGACATGCTTCTAGGTTCTCGTACTCCTCACCGCAATACAGGACACAATCATTAGAACATGCGCGTATCTCCTGTACCTCCAGTCCTAGAGGGTATACTAACTTCTTAGTTTCATACGTTGATTCCAGCAATTCGTTTTCCTCCGAAAAAATGTTCTTCAGGAGTTTTATTAACTCGCCAAATGCCTTGTCACTAACACTATTTTTGGCCTTCCATTTCAAGAATTCCAGCGTGGTACCCAACTTTTTGTGCCCCTGTTCGCAACCTGGGTATAAGGACATTTTGTGGTCCGCCAACATACGCTCCAATTTCTGCATCTCCTTTTCACCTTCGCAGTCATATTGTATGTCGTGCAACATCTGACCAAGATCATCGGCACCGTCATTTTTTTCAACATCCTCGTCCCCCTTGCCTCCTATATTCTCTTCAAACCCATCGTATTGACCACAGTCCTGAATGTTGTCATCTTCTTCTTCATCTTCTTCCATTGCAACCTCTACCTCTCCATGCGATGTCCAACAATTGTAGTGAGGCATGAATCCTGACTAAAACAAGTGGACATAAATAATTCTTGATGTAGAATACTTCTTCTCGTTTTTTCTATTTTTGCATGGACAACATATAAAGCCCTTATGCTTGTTGGCATTGGTCATACTCAAAAAAGAATGCACACCTTGAATAAACTCTGTCGATCGTCGGTTCACGGTGTACATCCATTGCTGATCCATCTACATGAAATGCACGAAAATCGTAAGAAAAATCCACGAAAGTCAAACCATTTAAATAATATTACAATATTTATATATAAATAATCAGATAATAATTATATAATAATCAAACATACATAATGTGTTATACTTAATAAAAATTAGGATTATTTTTAAAAGTGCTTTTAAAGTTCTAATCATATTTTTAATGTACATAACTATTTCAATGATTTTTAAATTACCTTAGTTTTTTAATCTCCTATTAAATTTTCTATATTTTTTCCTTTGTCATCTGTTTATAACATTTTTGTCCACAAGTTTTTCCCTCATTATTTTTCATAAACCTTTTTAGAGATAAAAGTGTATGTAAATATACCTACAAATGTAATATTCTAAGCATACACAATAGAGTAGAGGATGGAGTTATGGATTTTAAGAAGTAAAATAATTTTTTCCAAACAAATTTTCTCTCTTATGATTTTTCATGAACCTATTTAAAGATAAAAATATATAAAAATATACCTATAAATGTAATATGCTAAACATACATCATTAGAGGATGGAGTTGTTAACCTTATAGATCCTCAAATTTGTGTATTATCACCAAAACAATTTCACAAAAAATTTGGTAGCACCTCTCTTCTTTCTACAAACCTTCGAAGCAATGGCTCGAGCTGGAGGAGGAAGAAGTATAAAAGAACCTTCACTTTATTCCCGATTGGTAATACCAACCGAGATAAAAGATAATATCTTTAGTCCCGGTTGGTATTACCAACGAGACTAAAGAAGATACTGCGCACGACAGATTCGACACAATCTAGCTGGGATTAAAGATGATCTTTAGTCTCGGTTGATAACATCAACCGGGACTAGAGATCCTAGAAAGCCGTTATCTTTTTTAACCGGGACTAAAAACGTTTTCTAGTCTCGGTTTCTATTGAAACCGAGACTATTGTGGATTTTAATCGTGGAGCAAAGATAATTTCTACAGTAGTGCAAGTTTTTGAAAACCATTTGTAGTTTAAGTCGTTCTCCTGGTTGATTATTAATGTAGGTTATACTATTTTCTCTATACACAGATATTAAGGCCAGGAATTCCGGATTTATATCTGATATGTGATTTACACAGCGAGCTCTAAAGGACAGTGGATGGATGGCCTGTGATGTTGGAGATTGCGTTGTTCCGTACGTTTGTTATCATGCCAAAATACGGGTAATGCCATATTCTAGGTAAGTTTTGGTAATCCTGAATTTTTGGTAGCTCATGAGTTCTACCGGTAGTAACAACAATTTGTTGCGCATATTTTGACTTTAAACTAAAATGGCCCAAATCGACATAGTGCTCTTTTGAACTTAATTCACCCAGTATTTCTTTTTGTTTGCTTTAATTTGTTTTGGAAATGACAGAACTCTAAATAGTCCCTTCAAAAGTAAACCTCCCTAATTAATTAACCTCACCGAATAACCTAGTACAGACTACATACTAATATATCAAAACGCTGCATATTTTTCATCAAAGCTGCATGATCTACATATACTGTGTTCGGCCTGGCAATGCTACGAGCTTTTCAGAGAGGTGAGTACAAAACTCTCCTCACATGCAGCTATCGTTTTGCAGGACAGGGGACTTGTGAGTACGCTGTGACATGAAACCAAGAAAAAACAGTAGTATCTTTCAATTCAACAAGTCGAAGATTAGCATATAGAATCGAACGCTACACACAAGATTACAAACCGGCTCTCCGGCCTTGATCACATGTGTGGATGTACGTACAATGGGTTAGAGTAAAAGGACCAAAAGGACGGCAGCATATGCATGCAATGCCAGAGGTTGTGTGAACCTATTATACACAGGGCCTAATATTGGGCATGCATCTGTCCAGTTTCTTGTACTTTAGCTTATCACGGTTTGCAAACATACTTCTTGATGCAGGCATGCAAAAGGATATGTAATTAGTAATTAAATTAATCCCACGTCTAATGACAAACCATTCTATTGCTTTCAGAAGTCAAGGAAGAACTCACGTGATGGAATCCTGCAATTTGTGTTGAGGAAGGGTGTGTGTTATATATATACATATATATGTGTGTGTGGGGATATTTTTTTTCATCCTGATTAACTTTTTAGGCAACTTTTGTTCGTTGAGCGATCTTGTCGCATAACACTAGCAATCACTGTATACTAAGAGGTCCCAAAATTATAAGTACTCCAGAAAAAGCTAGCAAGCTCAGCAATATATGCATACCACCTTTCTCACCGAACGGCATTCTTAAGTTTATCATGATTATAAAATCAAAGTGCGTTTGATTCTTCATTGGATGATGAACAATTGGTTGCTTGGTTATTGGTTTGTGTGTTTTGATCTTTGGAGATTATTGACAATTTAATTTTGGAGATAATTGAATTTTCGGATTATGACGGCAGCTGCCACAGCCGGTCTGACCGGGCTTATATTGCCGGTCTGACCGGAGGTGTTTCGACGGTCAGACCAGGCAGTTGTCTGAGGTCAGACCAGCCGAGCCACTCCGACTGGTTGCCGATTTCATTTCGGTTTTGGTTTTGGTTTATTTCCTTGCATATACATGAAAGTTTCGTGTTCCTATGCATGTGTCTGGTTGTTTATGCTAACAATGAGTTAAGTTTGGATAGCTTGTGCTCAGATATGGTATTCTTTGTTTAATTGTGTGCAGGTACTCTTTACGCCTCGGAAAAGTGTTGCCGGTGATCGAGTCGGAGTCAACTTGGAGATAAGGTGACGTCCAATATGGGGATCATGCGAGATGCTGAAGGGTAGAGATTAGTGCACATAATTGGGAAGTTTCCATATGGCATACAATGGAGATATTGTTGCATAAGGAAAGCGGATTTTTGGTTTTAGGAAAACCGAGTTTGTTATGGTTGGTTTATGTATAGTTCGTTTCTTATACGGGAAAGGTTTCCTAGTGGATTAGGGCTTTTTGTATGAGTAGGATTCGTGGCTCTTTGCTGCGGATCTTGGGTATAAATAGTGAGAGGAGGCGTGGCCTCTTGGTATCGCTTTTGAGTTCAAGTTTTTAGAGTTTCGAGTTAGAGTTTCAAGTTTAGCTTGAGATTTTGTGAGGAGTGCTTTGTTTGCACTTTGTAAGCACAGAGAGTTTCAATAAAGATCAATCTTCTTGAGAATGCTTTGTGTCTTCTTCTTCCTCGGTACGGGCATAATTATCGGTTCAACCAGATCTGCTAACCGTTCAGACCGCGGATACTACGACGGCTAGACCGAGCCTTTTTCCAGGTTAGACCGCAAGTATATCGGAGGTCAAACCGGCTGGCATCGGACTTCATCGGCATCGGCTACATCGAGCAATCGGCAGAGGCGATCGGCTACGGACGGTCAGACCGAAGGTCATCGGGCGGTCAGACCGGCGAGGCTACTCGGTCAGACCGGCGCGACACTGCGGTCGACCGCTTCGAAACAGAGGTAAAGTTTTATTTCGCTAAAACTTTGTTTTTGGGGTACTCAACCATTCACCCCCGTTGACGAGAAATTTCTCGACGCGGAGCCTGGGAGATCTGCTTGACTCCAGTGCAAGTCCTTCTTGGCTGCCTGTGCTGTGCAGGGCGTGCCAATTGGTTTGATCTATTAACCAACAAGAAAAACAAGGAAATATGCATTAAGCGTTAGGTTAGATCCCCACTGGATCGGCTGAGGGAATCCATGAACATATATATGCTATCCTAAAATATATTTAAGCCAAGCGACTGGAATGGATCGGCTACACCGAGACAGCATCAGCCGTTTAACCTAAATACAGTAAAGAATAATAAATATATGAATCGATAACCTAGCCAATACTGGAAAGCTAATAATGAATCGGCTAGTACTCCGACGAATCTTATGAAAAGATATCATTCTTAAATCAAACGAGCGTAGCCTAGAAATCGGCCGTCGGCTAGTACTTCGACGAATCTTATGAAAAGATCGAATTCTGTTAGCGCAAAAATCCACTTCCCAATTCTTCCTTTCAGCACTGGAGCCGATAGCATGTATTTAACTACATCGGCTTTGCAGATTACTATGCACTCGTTGGATAGCAAATAGTGCCTTAACTTCGTACATGAAAAATAGAGGCATAAGCATAGCTTCTCCACAGGTGAATACCTTGTTTCCGCGTCTAGCAACCATTGGCTGAGATAGAAGATGGCTTTTTCTTTGTCGTCGACCTCTTGGATTAGCACAGAGCCGATTGATATGTCATCGGCTGATAGGTACAGCTTGAACGGTATTCCCTTTTGTGGAGGCATTAAAACTGGAGCGGAACTTAGATAATCCTTTATGTTGTCTAACGCCTTTTGCTGCTCTGCCCTCCATGTGAATGCTTGATCGGCTTTCAGCCGAAGCAGTGGTGTGAACGGCTTCATCTTTTCTGAGAGATTGGCTATGAACCGTATGATGAAGTTTATCTTGCCGATCAATGACTGGAGTTGTTTTTTGTCCTTCGGAGGTTGGATTGTCTTGATAGCATTTATGCTTCTTGGTGTAACCTAATTCCTATTTCATGGACAAGAAATCCCAAGAATTGCCCGGCCGATACGCCGAACGTGCACTTAAGCGGATTCATCTTCAGGCCATACTTCCTCGTCCGCTCTAACACTTGTCTCAGATCGGCTATATGGCCCTCTATCTCCCTTGACTTAACAACTAAGTCATCAATGTATATCTCTACTAGCGAACAGATCATGTCATGAAAAATATAGTTCATGGCCCGTTGATATGTTGCCCCAGCATTCTTCAAACCGAATGTCATTACTACCCACTCGTACAAGCCGATTGCACCGGGACAACAAAAAGCGGTCTTGTGGATGTCCTCGTCGGCCATAAATATTTGATTATACCCTGCATTGCCGTCCATGAAACTGATAATTTTGTGGCTCGAAGCAGCATCGACAAGCAAATCGGCTATCGGCATTGGGTATTCGTCCTTAGGGGTGGCCTTGTTTAGATCTCTGAAATCGATGCACACCCTAAGTTTACCATTTTTCTTTAGTACTGGAACAATGTTTGAGACCCACTCGGCGTATCGGCAAGGCCGAATGAACCCTGCATCGTATAGCCGAGTGATTTCGGCTTTAATTGCATCGTACATATCGGCCTTAAACCTCCTGGGAGGCTGTTTGAACGGCCGATAGCCCGCCTTAATCGACAGTTGATGTACCACTATTGATCGGCGAGGCCGGGCATCTCGAAGTACTCCCAAGCAAAACAATTTTTATATTCTTTTAATAATTTGATAAGCTGGGATCTACAATGTGGAGACAAATTTTTGCTAATGTACGTCGGCCTCGGCTTGTCACAAGAGCCGATGTCGATTTCCTCTAATTCGTCGGCCGATGTGAAACCTTGCTCGAGCTTGCCACCATCTTCGTCTACGGTGTCCGTGCCGAAGACGCTTGAGCCTTCCACCATGTCTTGTTCAAAGCAGCAGCTGTGGCTCGTCATCTCCAATCGGCTGTATTGTGGAATTGCACACATTTAGAAAATTGGCTTGCCAGATTTTTCCCAGACAAACAATCGATGCCTTCAATTTCTCAAAGTGGCAAATCGGCACTGATGACGCTAACTGACCTGTTGGCTGGTATGATCTCGATCTTGTCACCGTCCCATTGGATCAGGCTCTGATGCATTGTGGAAGGAATGCAGCAGTTGGCGTCTATCCAGTCCCTTCCGAGCAACAGGCTGTAAGACCCCTTCCCGTCGATGACAAAGAATGTTGTGGGCACGGTCTTGTTGCCGATGGTCAGTTCGACGTTGAGGACACCCTTGGTCTCTAATGGGTTGCTGCCGAAATCCTTAAGCACCATGTTGGCCTTTATCAGGTCTTCGGCCCCCTTGCCTAGTTTTCTGAATGTTGCGTAAGGCATGAGGTTAACTGCAGCTCCCCCATCAACTAGCATCTTGGAAATCGGCTTGCCGTTGACTAATTCAAGTGCCGATTTTCAGTCCCCTCGGGTTTGTCGAAGATAGCATGGTCCGGTGAGATTGCTAGCTTCGCTAGGTCGTCCTCAATGGTGTCTACATCGGCTTCAGGAGTACGGAACTCTGCTGGTAGTACGAATACCATGTTAACTGATGCAGAAACTTTGCCTTTCCCTTTGGCCGCCCTCCTGGCCTGATCGGCTGGGCTCTCCTCGGCTTGCTCTTCGTCGGCCGCGGTGGTTTTCTCTTTGGGTACCCATCGCCTTTTGATCTTACCCAGCCGACGGCGCTGTTCGTAGATCATTTGCAGAACTTCGTCTTCTCTCCCTTCACGCTTAAGTCGTTGAATTCTTCTTTTCTGCGTCTTTGTGAAGAGATCGGACGGGCATCATTGGGGGTTGGCCACTTCCTCGTCGTCGGCCTTTTCATCGTCACGGTTGTTGTCGTCGCGGTTTTCATCGACGAAGAAGTCTTGGTGGATCGGGCCGAGCTGATCATGGACAGACCGCTGCCTTTGGTTTAGATGAACGTCTCTGGGGACGAACCGGGCTGGGCTTGCAGCCAATGAGCACCTGTGCTCGTCGTCGCGGCGATCGTTGCATGCTGGGCAATCGTCCAGTGTTGGCAGTCTCATGCCGGATTCCCAACAGTACCTGAAAAAATCACAATGCCAATGTGGATCGGCACTGTTGCGGTTTACCTCGTATCGGCGGCCTTGGGTATTCGGCTCGCGCCGACGAGGTGCTTCATTGTAAGCTTCTTCCTGCCGAGACCGGTGCTGATGACGGTGTCGGCTATCTTCATGGATCGGCTGTCGGTCAGCCGATCTGATAACTGGGCGCACCATATTAATTGGCGAGGTGTGACATCCAATCTGCTCGTCTTCTGCCTTGGCTCCGATTGATGTATTGACTAAGCCGTGCGCCATTCTGTTCTGTCGATCAGCTTGCCTGGGGCAGGCTTGGACCGTGTTGACCAGGAAAGGATTACCGTCTACTTTCATCGATCGATTTGAATCGGCAAACTTTAACTTTCCGGCCTCAATTGTCGATTGGATTTGCTGCCTGAAGACTTTGCAGTCGTTGGTGGCGTGGGATGTGGAGTTGTGCCACTTGCAATATTTCTTTTTCTTCAATTCTTCGGCCGACGGGATCACGTGATTTTCGAGCAACCGAATCGCTTCTCCTTGAGCAGCAAGTCGAAAATCCCGTCGGCCTTGGTGATGTCGAAATCGTATCGTTCTTCCTTGGCCGTCTTCAGCAGCCATTGGCAGACGATGGCCTTTTTGTTCTTGGCCCATTCGGGTGCCGCCACTTCTCCGTCATCGTCGTCGGACTCGTAGCCTGATTCGATGACAACCTAAGTTATATTTTTGACGGCCTTCCTGGTGTCTTGGAATCGCTGCTCGTGGGCCGTCACCTTCTGCGCCAAGTGGGCTAAGCTATCAAAGTCCTGCGTAGAGAATCGCTCTCGGATCGACGCGATTAACTCATGAAAGGCCAAATCGGCCAGCTGGGCGTCCGATAGCACCAGGCTGTAGCATCGGTTCCTCATTTCCCTGAAGCGTTGGATGTATTCTTGAACCGACTCGTTGTGTTTTTGCCTGATGCTGGTGAGGTCCGACAACTTCATCTCATGGTTGCCGAAGTAAAAGTAGCTGTGGAATTATTTTTCAAGATCGGCCCAGCTCTGCATCGAGTTGTAGGGCAATGAGGAGAACCAGGTAAAAGCCGATCCTGAAAGAGAAAGAGGGAACAATCGGACTCTCAAAGCGTCTGTAGCCGATGCTTTGCCGCACTGTGCCAAGAATCGGCTAACAAGCTTGTAAGTTGAAACGTTGTCCTGCCCTGAGAACTTCGAGAACTCTGGGATCTTGTATCGGTTGGGCAATAGAATCCGCTCGAAGTGCTCTGGATAGAGATACCGATACATGTTTCCTGAGTCTTTTGGCTTGAGGCTGAATTGATCGCGCATGACATTTGCAATCAAATCGGCCCAAGTCCGGTCGTCCTGCTGTATCGGCTCGTATGGGTCATACGGCGCGGGTGCTTATCGATACAGCAGTGGTGGCGTCTGAGACCTGTAATAATGATCTTGACGGCCTCCTTGGTACTGGTAGTGGTGATCAGCGGGAGGCGGCCGATGCGCCGGTGGTGGCGTTGGTGATCCTGGGAACAACTGTCAGCCACCGGCGTTGTACCGTCTGTTTGGATCAATCGGCTCTGACTGCCGATTATCGTTGAACATGTTAGCAATCTGATCTAAAGGCAGCGGCTGCTGTCGGTTCAGCATAGTAATTGCTGGCCTTATAGCCGATCCAGTTGGATTTGGCTTACCGAGGACCCCTCCTGGCGGCCCTTGTTGTGCTAGTGGCGGGATCGACCGATTTTGTGTGACCAACGTCCTATAACCAAGAAATTGACCGTCTGTGAAGTACGTCAGCCCCCATTGCAGCTGGTCGGCTATCTTGGCGTCGACCACGGTAGCGATCATGTTATTGAGAGTGTTGACTAGGATGCTACTTTGGTTGACTAGCACGTAATGGATGGCTGAGTCGATCCGGTCCTGTAGAGAATATATAGCCAAATCGTTATGTTCCTGGGTCGGCTCCTCCATCTTCTGCTTGCCTTTTGTATCACGAGAGGAGGATGCCTTGAGGTCGTTCACGCTGAACTTATATTCTTGGTGCACGGCCCCGGATCTTGTTTGGGTGAAAGATTACAAGTAGTTGGCCTGGAGCTCTTCCACCATCTTCTTGTAATCGGCCTGTTGCTCAGCCGATAACTGCTCCATCTTCACAGGCACAATGTTGTCCTGGGAAACATTGGGGCTCTTGGAGTCGACCATCTTGCCGGCTGAATCTATGCGTCCGAGTCAAGCCGACAGAGAAAGTCCCACCGAGCATGCCAAGAAGCGTGTTGACGAGAAATTTCTCTCACGCGCTGGCCTGGGATATCTACTTGACTTCAGTGCAGGTCCTTCTCGGTTGCCTGTGTTGTGCAGGGCGTGACAGATGGTTTGATCTGTTAACCAACAAGAAAAACAAGGAAATATGCATTAAGCGTTAGGTTAGATCCCCACTGGATCGGCTGAGGGAATCCATGAACATATATATGCTATCGTAAAATATATTAAAGCCAAGCGACTGGAATGGATCGGCTACACCGAGACAGCATTAGTCTTTTAACCTAAATACAGTAAAGGATAATAAATACATGAATCGATAACCTAGCCGATACTGGAAAGCGAACAATGAATCGGCTAGTACTCCGACGAATCTTATGAAAAGATATCATTCTTAAATCAAACGTGCGTAGCCTGGAAATCGACCGTCGACTGCTAATGGCGGGCCGATTTCGGCTGATAACATCCGACAAGAATGCGATCTTAATATAAGAGGCAGTCCTAATGTAAAACTAATAATAAATATATTAAAAGAAACATATCAGGGCAGATAAGGCTGGCTGAAACCCCGGCACTGTCTCTAAACAACATAAATCTAGCCGAACAGATTATTGGCAATTCTAAAAATGACTTAATAGTTCAAACCTGATGCAGCATTAAGTATAAAAAGAAAAACCTGATCTGTTGCAGCCTATTTATATCTCTCGAGACGGTGAATACCACATATAAACCAGCCAACCTTTAGATCTAGCCCTATTGGCTGCAAGTTCTTGATAGAACTAGCCAATGGCAGGATGGATCTAAACATCGGTCCAATTTATATGTGTTATATGATAAATAGCGTGGTATAAACTCCTAAATCTAATGTGTCATTACGATAGAAGCACTAGAAACAGCAGATCATGCCACTAATGATAAGCATTTACCTGGATTTGGAGGTCGAAACGATGCAGCCCGTAGCCTAACAAATTGCTCGTCTGAAGAAAAGGGTTAGTGATGCGCCGAAAGTTTGATTGATTGTGATTGTGTTGTATATCATTTACAGGGAGTCTCGGGTCCTATTTATACCCAAGATACAATTATCTGTACAAACCCTAGACTCTATCTAAACTGCTATTTAAAATATGTCGTTATCCCGGGAAGGACCCACGCCACATTACAATTAACAGTTTAAACAAACTCCTAAATTACAGATACAATTGCCGTTACAGGACTCTATCCATAGATGGCAATATCATTTAACGCGCAATCGAATAACAAAATCTTCTATTTATCTCCAAACTGCTATACCAGAAACGGTTTTATCTCTTCCGAACTTGGAATCGGCTATCGACCACCCTTGTCTGATCCATCCTTAGCCGACTGGCCTCGCAGCCGATCGCTTCTCAGCCGATGCGGCCTCTGTTCCTCCGCCAAGCCAGCCGATCCGACTCTGCTTCGTCCTTGCTAGGACTTAGGGATTTAATTACCAAATTTAGGTGTCAACACCCCCCTCTGGTTGGCGTTTCTTTGGGCATTCGATTCTACAAGTGGTATCAGAGCCACATTTTTTTGCTTTAGATTTTCTTCGATCTAAAGTTTTTTTATCATGTCGGATAAATTTTCAACTAAGCCACATGTTTTTGATGGAACCGATTTTGCTTATTGGTGTAGTAAGATGCAATCCTACATCATGGCTCAAGACTATGATGTGTGGCAAAAGGTTGCTCTTCCCTACACCATACCCGATGCAATTAATACTGATGCTTTGAAAATTGAATTTAATAATAATTGCAAAGCTCAAAATATTTTGTTGAATGGAATTTCGCGTTTGGATTTTGATCGCGTTTCACATCTTCAAACTGCCAACGAGATTTGGAATGCTTTGAAAAAACTTTCATCAAGGAACTACCAACATAAAAGAACTTCGTCGAGATCTTTTCAAAAAGGAATATATAAAATTTGAGATGAAACCTGTGAAGCTTTAGATGACTATCTTGGTAGGTTTAACAAAATTTTGAGTAATCTTAGATCTGTTGATTCTTCTTATGACACTAATCATCCACAATCTGAGATTTCTCGCCACTTTTTGAATGGTCTTGACATGTCTATTTGGGAGATGAAAGTTACTTCAATGCAGGAGTCTGTCAACATGGCTACTTTGACTTTGGATTCTCTTTACACTAAACTCAAAACTCATGAGATGAATATTCTTTCTCAAAAAATTGATTCCATGTCAAGTGCTTTGGTTACTTCCTCTTCTGTTGTTGCTTCTTCATTGGCTGCTTCTTCATCTGTTGTTTCTTCATCGGCTCCCACTATTCTTTCTTTAATTAATGCCATCTCCGATGAACAACTCGAGCAATTCGAGGAGGAGGACTTGGTTCTTGCCGCTAACAAACTCTCTCGAGCTGTGAACAAAGTCAGGTTCAGGAAAAGAGGAGGACCAGCTTGGTGTTTTGAGTAAGGTGCCTTGGATCACATTCGCTCCAACTGCCCCAAACTTGGGAGAAGCAAGAAGGAGGATAAGAGCGCGGAGAAAATGGAGGATGACAAGCCCAAAGTGAAGCACTCCAAGGAGATGATCAAGAAAGTACTGAGTCAAGTCTATGTCGCTTTTGAGCCACTAAGTGACATAGATTCTGATAGCAAGGAAGAGAAGGGGAAGAGCATCTCCGGCGTTTGTCTCATGAAGCGTGGAGATGAAAACTCTGAAGATGAGGACAATGAGGTAAGCTCACTTGAGGATGCAATTCTTGTTTTAAGTGCTAAAAATAAAAAATATGAAAAAATGTTTAAAAAATAAGAATTTGTCATTGAATCTTTGAATGATGAAATTGCTAGATTAAAATCTCTTATTCCTAATGATGATGATTGCAAAAATTGTGAGGTTTTAATGCTTGAAATTTCAAAGATTAGAGATGTCAATAATTCTCAAGTTTTGGTGCTAAATCTTGTTTAACTTGTGATGCTAATGAATTGAAATTAAAAGATGCTTTAGCTCGTGTTAAGCATATGGAAGAACTAGTTAAACAAGATCGGTAGCTTCTTGCACTAGATGTCGCAAAGGTAAAGAAGTCATGTTAAGTTGTGATAATTGTGCTAATCTTAAAAAAGAAGTTTCTTACTTGAAAAGTTCTTTGCAAAAAATTTCTGATGGTAAGAAACAACTTAACATGATTTTGGACAAATCTAAAGTGTGTTGCGACAACAAGGGAATAGGTTTTGATGCTCATGATTATTTCACCAAAGGTGTTTTGAATTTGACTGAAAGTGGTGAAATCTTAACAAAACCTAATACTTTGAAAACAATTTTCAAATCTACTGGAAATTTGTCATCTCTTTCTGTTTGTTTAAAAGAAATTAAACCTAATATTTCAAAACCATCTGTTTCTACTTGTACTTCTAATTATCATAAGAGATATACTTGTTCGTATTGTGGAAAAGATGAACATTTGGTTGGATTTTGTTTTAGACTTGCCCGTAAACAGAAAAAGAAAAGAGAAATTGCTTTTGCAAAGCAACAATGGCAAAAATCAGGTTTTGGTTCGAGGAGCTCAGTCATACCGACACTGACTAGTCGATCAGACCGGCCACGACCAACGGTCGGACCGCAGTGAACGGGCGGTCGGACGGCGGCGGGCTCGGTCGGACCGCGAGTACGAGCGACGGTCGACCGGCCGCGGGGCGTTTTGTGCATAGTTCAAATCAGGTTTTCGTGAAGCGACAAGGTAATGTTTCAGGTAAGTCTGGTTCTGATTTTGTTTGCGCATATGTACCTACTAGTTCTACTAGTTGTGTGACTCAGTGTTGGGTTCCAAAATTTCTTATTTCTAACCCCAACACGGAGACCTCGACATCTTCTTGTTTGTAGGTATTTTGATGGCATACTCCCCATATGTGTGTAATGTGGAGACAATGATTGCTTTTCACGATGACATCAAGGTAATTTTGGATTGACATATTTTTTTTACTCTCTTGATTATTAGTTTTTATATGCTAGTATTTGAGGTAGTAGTTGTGTTAGTATAAGTGAATATGTGTCATTTTATGAGAACCTTGGTGATATCATTTGCAATTGGATGTCTTCTTCAAAGATCTTTAATTTCTTCTTTATTTTTCGTTGGGAAAATTGGACGTTAATTTGAGCGGGAGTTTATGTTTTTTTTGTGCATTCGTGTTTGATTCTTCTCGTTTTTCTTTTCTTCGAGGGGAATTGGGAATCATTTATCCTTTTGGCATGTTTTGAGGGGGAGTTTTTGTGCTCTTTGTTTTATCAAGCTACATGATTAAAATAAATTGAAAAAGAGAGCTTTATCCATACATATTGTGTTCATGTGCATGCTAGCAATATTATGAATGTTTATTTGTCATTAGCATAGCTTGTATGTATTCTAGTATTTTTATGTGATCTAGATTTTATATTTAAGTGAAATAATGCATGACACTTTAATCATACTTGAATTAAAGAAATATGCAACGTTGATACTAGAACTTGTGTTGGATTTTAAATACTTATATATATATATATATTATGTTGTATTAATATTCCTCAAATTACTTTAAAATTGCTCATTGTGAAAAGAGAATAAAATATTATCTATGAGAGAAAAATGAGTACCGAATCCTTGGAAACAGTCTTGACGACAAGGACGTATTCGATGTGAGCAAAAATAATGAGTACCGAATCCTTGGAAACAGTCTTGACGACAAGGATGTACTCGGAATAATTGAGAGAAAAAATATATGAGCACCAAAGATGGCTCGAATCAAAATGAAAAATTTTTCTCTTGAATTATATGTGCAAAAAGGTAAATTTGAGAAAGAATAAAGATTGCAATAGGTATATATATTTGGGTTTATCTTTCAACCTATGTGCTTGTAAACATGTTGCATTATAAATCATTGGAATCCATGAATTTGTATTGTGTTATTGCTCTTAATTATAAAATATTTGATTCATGATTATACTCTAGTGCATATTTGCTATATAATTGATAAGTTTATCTTCTTCTTATTGCAACACATGACATGACTTGCTTTATGTATGGTGTTAAGCTCTTGAATATTTATAAACATAATTCCTATACTTGATGAATTCATTGTCAAAAGGGGGAGAGAATAATGTTGTTTGGGAGAACATTTGCATTTGCATGGGAAAACAACAGTGCAAGTTTTTTTAAAGAACAAAGTTTTTTTTGGGGTCAAGGGATTTTCTTTCTTTTAAAAAAGGGGAGAAATTTTCTTTGATTTTTGAGCACTCAAATGCTTTTTACCGTTTTTGTTTTTAATTTTCCAAACACCAAAACAACACTTTTTATTTGTTTGCCAATGTGTTTATCAAGGGGGAGATTGTAACCAAAGTGTGTTTGATTCTTCATTGGATGATGAACAATTGGTTGCTTGGTTATTGGTTTGTGCGTTTTGATCTTTAGAGATTATTGACAATTTGATTTTGGAGATAATTGAATTTTTGGATTATGAAGAGTGTTCAGTCGGCTGCCACAGCCGGTCTGACCGGGCTTATGCTGCCGGTCTGACCGGAGGTGTTTCGACGGTCAGACCGAGCAGTTGCCTACGGTCAGACCGGCCGAGCAAGTCCAACTGGTTGCCAATTTCGTTTCGGTTTTGGTTTCGGTTTGTTTCCTTGCATATACATGGAAGTTTCGTGTTCCTATGCACGTGTCTGGTTGTTTATGCTAACAATGAGTCAAGTTTGGATAGCTTGTGCTCGGATATGGTATTCTTTGTTTAATTGTGTGCAGGTACTCTTAACGCCTTGGAAAAGTGTTGCCGGTGATCGAGTCCGAGTCAACTTGGAGATAAGGTGACGTCCAAGATGGGGATCATGCGGGATGCTGAAGGGTAGAGATTAGTGCACATAATTGGGAAGTTTCCATATGGCATACAATGGAGATATTGTTGCATATGGAAAGCGGATTTTCAGTTTTAGGAAAACCGAGTTTGTTATGGTTGATTTATGTATAGTTCGTTTCTTGTACGGGAAGGTTTCCTAGTAGATTAGGGCTTCTTGTATGAGTAGGATTCGTGGCTCTTGGCTTCGGATCTTGGGTATAAATAGTGAGGGGAGGCGTGGCCTCTCGGTATCGCTTTTGAGTTCAAGTTTTTAGAGTTTCGAGTTAGGGTTTCAAGTTTAGCTTGAGATTTTGTGAGGAGTCCTTTATTTGCACTTTATAAACACAGAGAGTTTCAATAAAGATCAATCTTCTTGAGAATTCTTTGTGTCTTCTTCTTCCTCGGTGCGGCGGCGTAATTGTCGGTTCAATCGGATCTGCTAACCGGTCAGACCGCAGATACTACGATGGTTAGACCGAGCCTTTTTCCAGGTTAGACCGCAAGTATATCAGAGGTCAGACCGGCTGGCATCGGACTTCATCGGCATCGGCTACATTGAGCAATCGGCTGAGGTGATCGGCTACGGACGGTCAGATCGAAGGTCATCGGGCGGTCAGATCGGCGAGGCTACTCGGTCAGACCGGCGCGACACCTGCGGTCAGACCGGCTTCAGAAAACAGAGGTAAAGTTTTATTTCCGTTAAAACTTTGTTTTTGGGTTCACCCCCTCTGGTTGACGTTTCTTTGGGCATTCGATCCTACAATGATGACATCTTTTTCAATCAACTTTTATGTGACACGACACCATTTACTTTCATGAGCTTTCTTCTTAATTATTCGATATCAAGTTTATCATGATGTCTTGTGTTCAATACTCAACACATTATTCGATATCAATTTCCTCCTCGGTGTTTACGTTTCCTATCAAAGATTTTCAATAGAGGCCACCCATGTCCATTGCAGATATAAATCAATGTAATATTTCTCTATTCGGAACAGCTCAAATTTTCCATCCTAGCAAGGTCGGTCTGAAAAAAAAAACTAGCATTGATAGGGGGTTTTCCGTCTCTCGAACACATGTGTACCCCTGGTAGGCAAAAACTAGCAATAATAACTCCACATCAGTGCTGCCGATTTTTTTAATGAATCAGCACCAATATGTTCAATAGCGGTTTTTTAAGAACCGGCATAGAAAAATTACTGTTACTACTGGTTTTTAAGAAGAACTAGTAATCCAAGTTGACCCACACGCAGGCCAAACCTTATCGTCCTCTCTATCCCTCACTCTCCACCTCACCCTCTCCCCACCACCACCGCACCCACCCATCCTTCTCTCCACAGCATCGCTCTAGCTCTCCTCCATAGTATCCTCGTTCGTCCCCATCCTCCTATCTTATGTCATCGCGCGTCTCCGCCACCTGCCGTCTTTGTACCTCGCACCACTCATCTTTTCTGACTCTTCGTATTCTTTCTCTGCCATTGCCCTCGACTTCGCTGAGTTGGGCACCACGTATCGGAGTATGACCAGGATGATGGAGAAGAGAAGTACACACCAAAGGAGGGGATAGTGGACGAGATATCAGCACGGCCCACAGGATCTAGCTCACTGGCGGACCTAGGGCCCGACGACCATAGGCCGCTGCCCAGGCTCCCTGACCTGCAGCCCCTTAAGGTCCATTAAAAAATACAACCACCACGTTATTTCATAAGACAGACCACCAAGTTGTTCCAAGTAATAAAGTTATTTCTTGTTAAAGCTCTGTGAAAGGAGACATTAAGTAGATGGATGCTTATTTCTAACTATGTTAAGCAATGTTGGAAACTGTGTTTTTAGCAGGCTATTTTCTAGGTACCTATTTGCCAAAAATATAATCTGAGAACCATCCTTGAACTGAAAAGACCTCGATTGACAATAGTTCCTAAATTACCTCGTCCTCGTAATCTTTCATAAGGTATGTATATTAAACAATGATATTAGAATCAAATATCAATAACTTCGTTTATTTTAACGATCAACATGTTCTTGTGCTTTAAATTTCGCGGTTCGCCCAGGCTCCCATATAATTTTGGGTCCGTCAATGATCTAGCTGCCATGAGCTTAGGGATGACTGATCCCACAAGGGAAATTGGTTTTTGTGGCAATTAATTTTGACACAAAAAGCATTATTATCGTCACAAACAAACGACCGTGGCCAATTCTGAAGTTGTCACTAGTCGTCACTAATAATCGAGCCACAAATAACATAGTGATGGTCAAATTTATCAGTGATAACAGTTACATCAGAGACGATATATGCTGTCACAAATAAGTTTAAAATAGTGGCGAGAGTTTCATCACTTAAGATGTTTATGGTGGCACCAAAAATTGCCACATTTAGTATATAATTATGACTGTAAAATTGTCACTATCGTGATTTATATGGACACTTCTTCCATTAGATCTGTGGCAGTGGTATCGTCACTTGTGATGTTTTATGTGGTGAAATTGCTTCTCACATTTGAATTTTTGCACCATTTGCGCTCATTGGAACACTCCATTTTTTAAATAATAGTGATGTGTTTAACACCACAAACATACGATAGATCGTAGATGGTGTGTGATGGTAAAGACTAAACCTCGTGATCTGTATGACGTACTGTATGACTGGTGGTATTTCTTATGATCACAAATAAATCCGCGAGCGCATGGATATACCGTTGTAGTATTTTATCTAGGAGTATTTTAGGGTATCATAATTTATACCAAAGAAAGACGACGGTCGAGAAGATAATACTAAGTTACTATTAACATTCATATGCAATAGTTGAGCTACCAAAGTCTACAGGGGTAAGTGGTAAATGATAAATGGGTAGCGTGACACACATACAAGAGTTCTAATAAATGATATATTAATGCTAAGTGAAGAGTATAGTATTAGAGCTAAGTTTCTAATATACTTCTAATATAATTACACAGATTATACAAACAATTATGTTCATGGTTAGGAACCTAGTTCTATATTCCCAGGCCTCCGGCGATACCGCCTCTAGTAGCCAGGCCTGCCACCTAGTGTTGATATCTTACCGTTCGCTCTATGCCATACCTAAACGTGGAGGATTACAAAGGACAAACAGGTTTATCACCACCTGCCGCCTACCTCTACAACCCATGGGATACGACCATAACCAATGCCTATGGAACAATCTAAGCACCAAACTTACATTGCCATAGATACTCTTGCATCCCTAGGCGTCAATGACTAAGACAAGAGCATACCTACATCCTAATAGCACATTGGACTGTGACCGTGGCAATAGAGTTACTCGTCTAACCATTATATATTTTTCATATAATCTATGGATGGAACATATAACTAACCAACTAGCATATGAGCCACACTCAACTATACGAGAAGATAATTATATTGAATAGAGAAAAATTGTACAAGATAAGTAGGATATAATAGTCATACCCCACTCACCTATGACGACTTGGAAACCGAGTAGAAGCTCTAATCTAAACCTAACTCCACTAGCCTAGAGACTAAGAATGGAAGGTAGGAAATATCTCTTGTGGTGTGTGTGATGAAGTGAAGCCTCCTCCTCTATTTATACTAGTCGCGATGGCACTTTGGTGCCAATATTAGCACGCGAATCAGTTTCCACCGCCATCAGGGAGTAATCCAGAGCGTCCACGTGCAAGGACACGACGATTGGTGCCCTGACTGGGTCGGCCGAACTAGTGCTTTGGCCGAACCACCAAGGTCTCCTCTCGCACCCATCTTTTGTTGGGTGGCTGATCTATGGGTCTTCTCCTAGGATACCCTTGGCCCGCGGTTGAATACGTCAGTGTAGTCCTGTTTGTGGGCCCTTTGATCCATGGGAGGATGACGTGGCGATCGTTGATTGGTCAGAGTTGTGTTTCTTCGCCACGTAAGTGTGCTTTCACCTTATTTCTGTGTATAAGTACCCGCACTCAAATAATCTACATGGATATGTGGAACTTTATTAATTCTAAACCTATATGGGTGTAAGAAATGCTAACTCCCCTTTATTTCCGAGATATGTGATAGTCGGAATTGGTACTTAACGACCGTCAACAAACTCCCCCCAAGCTTACCCTTTGCTTGTCGTCGAGCAAAGACAAGACTTAGGCTCGGTGGATCAGGAGTTTCTACTATGTTTTATCTCTCTAAAATACCATGCCTACAACAAAGTATTCTGCCTTGAATTGAATAAGTTAGCAATGGTAATCTCACCCTTTTTACCTTAGTCTTCATGAGGTTTTTGGCTTCTCCTTGTCTTGGGTGGTTGAAAGATAGAATGGCGATCGTGAGAGTACTACTCTCTCATTCCTTGTTTCATTTTCGTCCATAGGTTTTTAATAATTTTGAAAACAAAGCAGAGTTCCTTGAATGATACTCTTGGATCGCTCAATGTGTTTGATTCCTTACCAATGCATTGCTTTGCCTCTTTTCTCCTACTTCTAATAAGGCTTATGTGGAGCTAAGGTAGGAAAAATAATGATGCATACTTGTATCACATTTGTTGTTAAGTCAAAAACTGGATCCAAATAGATAACAATTCATACTAACATGATCAAGATGTGCGTAATGGAAAATGGACTTTATATGTCCGAGGTGTATACTCTCTTTTGCTTTCATGATCTCTCTTTTTATTTGGGAGGAATGGCTACTCCCTTTTTCTTACGAGAACCCATTCCTCCTTTGGACTTTAGAGAGATCACAAAGAGTTTGTAGAGTACTTGAATGGATGGATGGGTGGATGGTTAGCAGCCACCTCCAAAGTGGAAGTCGAATATACAGACACACTTTATCTTGATCATGAGAGTAATAAAAAGCAATCTAACAAGGGTCTCAACAATTTGACAAAACTCAATGTAATGACCAGTAGCATATGTGTAGGATTTTGCATGTAATCAACATATGGCTTTGGTAGGAATTTATCATAATTGAGGAACTCATTATTTTTTGCTTTTTGAACATAAAAACTCTAGATTCAAGTTTAACTTAGAACAAGACCATAGCAGCTCTACTTTACCATATCATATCCCACAACATCCTTGGCGACGGGATGGTCGGCAGTCCTCCGAGGGGGCTACGCAAGGAGGTAAATGAGAATGGTTAGGGCGTATTACCGATGGATCTGATGGTCGACTCAAGTATCAAACGAGCCAAAGACAAGAAGATTTATATTGGTTCAGCCATCCCGAAGGATAATAGGCCTACGTCCAGTTTGCGATGTTCTTTGATGGGGTGGAGTATGAACTGGGGCTTAGGAATAAGTTGGCCAAGAACAGTCTAAGAGATTGATAGATTCTCCCCCTCACGGCCCGTCCTGCCCTCCCTTTTATAGTCCAAGAGGGGTAGTCACAAGAGGACTTGGGGGCCAAGAAAGCTAAGACTAAATATCTAAAAAGTAAGTACAAACATCATCTGAAAAGATACATAGAGATCCCTCCAAGTCCTGCGCACCGTGCGCGTCTTATGCCTTATTTTGCCTTGGGATCCGTCCTCCGCAGGTACCATTTGTTCAGCCTTGTCGGGTGATATCAGCTTCTATCGGGTTGTCCCCTCTTTGCCTCCTCTGCAAGCCTTGCAAAGCAAGCCTTTTTCCCGAGGAGGTCTGATGTCGGGCCGATGAATTGAGGTCGAGAAAAAGGACGCGAAGGTCGGACCTAGGGGGAGGTCAGGGTGTCCGACCCCAGGATATGGTCGGGCTGCTGACCCCGTCCGAGGACTTCCGGTCCGACTTCAGTTACCCTTGAGTCCGCTCTGTGAGGTACCCCGGGGCAACACCCCCACAGCAGCCCCTGAGCCTAAGGGTGAATGAGACATCCATCCTTAAGGTCCAAGTTCTTCATGGCCGCCATCTTCAGCAGGTTCCCAAAGCATTTCGATTGGGCGTGCACCTGCCAGGTGCACCACCTAGGTGCACCTGCCAGGTGCAGCCCCCGAGCCTAAGAATGAACGTGACCTCCATTCTTACGATCCAAGTCTCTTCTTGGTCGCGGTCTCCAGCAAATTCTTGAAGCCTCTTGACCATGCTTCGGTAGGTGCACTTGCCAGGTGTAGCCCCGGAGCCTGGGGTCGGATGGGACATCCGGGCCTAGGGTCAAGCCAGATGTACTATTTTTTCTTTATTTGTTCTCAGACTAAATCTCTCTGTCCGGAGACTGATGGTAGTCGACAAAGTCAGCCCGTCATAGCTCGGTGGCAGGTGGTAACTTTGGCGAGGCCATAGCCAGAAGGCTGATGGTGGCTGGTAGGCTCGGGAAGCCCACTGCCCGGAGGCTGAAGGTGGGCGCCGAGCTCGTCGGGACTATGGCCTAGAAGCTTATGTAGTCCTGAAATTGACTTAATCATAACTCGGAGGCTAACAACTGAGTCGGTGAAGCGATAGCCCAGAGGCGATGGCGGTCAACGAGATTTGAAGGAAGATTCGGAAAATTTGGTCGTCAATTGGTCGCCCAACCCCGAGCGTGTGATGCACACGTGGGCCCTTTTCAGTTTGAACAGAGTGCCAGTCATGTCTCATTAAGGTCGTCAAAACCAAGAGCATGTAACGGCTGATCAGACCGCAGATTCCCCACTTTCCCCAACGGTTTGCGGATCCAATGGTCAAGATGTTTTCTTCGAGGAAAGTGGTGTGTGGAACTACAGTTTCTCTAGGGCGCGCAACCGAAACCGAGCGGGCGTCGTTAACCGCCTCCAAATAATCGACGGCTCTGATCCTCGATTAAGATGACGTGATGGTTAAGGATACGAACAGGCCGCATCGTCTCGAATGCCCCACGCACGCCGTTAATGGTGCCGCACATTTTTCGAAGGAGGCGCTGCCAGGCCCATCATTGCCCCCTTTTTAAACTAAGTCATCTTGCATTCTTCCTTCTTTATGCCTTCAGTTTGCCAAAAAAAATTTCCAAGACTTCTACCTCCGAGCTCCTACATCTGCTCCTTAGCCTTCCACCGCCTCAACCCTAGTGTAACTCATGGAGCCCTCGCAGAGTTCTTCATGGAGTGAGAGTGAGGACTGGAGCGGGAGCGGCAGTGATCATCCATGGCCGGTAAAGTTCTGGATTCCGATCCTTGCTCGAATGCGCCTTGCTTTCAGCTTTCTTTCATCCTTTTTGGTTTTACTATTGAAGCCTCACCTGCGAGGTGTTGACGTCATGGCAGGATTTGGGCACTCGTGCCATTCTATTGGGGCTGGACGTTGTAGAGCTCTGACTCCCCGTCATGATGACTGACCCAAGGGGGAAGCGAAAGATAACCGCTTCCTCCGAAGCAGGGCCAAGTTCTCGCGGGGTTCCGAAAATGGTATCGTCGGAGCTCACGAGGAAAATACCACACCGGGGCATTATTAAGTTTACAACGTCCACTAGGAGAGACCCCGCGTTTTACTGTGTACTTCCCTTTATTAATGTTGAATTGGCTGACTAGCAGCTTGGAACAGGGAGGCATCGGACATCGATCCCCACTCTGAGGGGTCATCCTCCCGTGCGGTGCCAAGGAGCTTGTGGCTCAGCGGCAACATGCCGAGGGCCTGCTCCAAGACTTGGCCGCTGCACTTGATGACGCCGAGGCGAAATTGGTGGCATCGGAGATGGGGAGAGTCGAGCTGGAGCGAAGGTTGGCGACCACTGAAGCGGCAAGGGCCGAGGCCACCACCAAGCTGGCCGAGGCGAATGCAGCGCAGGAGGAAGATGTCCGTAAGTATCGACCTGCTTTCATCATCATTTTTTTGGGGGCATGTTTTGATCGGCCCCCTTTTTGAACAGGTCAACTTGTGGCCCTCCATCGACAGGTCGACAGACTAAGGGCTCGTGCCAAGATGGCCGAGACGCGCTGGACGCACTGCGCGGAAGGAGTTCAGGAGCTCCTCGCCGAGATCGATCCCGAACCATCGTCCCCTAAACGCGAAGACCGCTGCAGCGCATGTCCTCAGGGTGGTACACAAATTGTACCCCCGCGCAGAGATCGAGGTTGCCGAAGGGTGGCCGGTCGATGTTGCTGAGGCTGACATGGACGACATTTATGCCACGATGGAGCTGACGATGGAGAAGATCATCGCCGACATGGATATGTAGTTTAGGGGACCTCGAACCCTATGTATGATCTTCAACCTCGTTTGTAGTAAAGACTTTATTAGTCCTTTTGAACACAATCTTCGATTCGCGAAATGTCTAATACATACTTTTTTTGGACAATCGACCTTCCACTATGTGGCGGACTGCGCTGAGCGACCTCGGCATTCAATGGAACGAGTCCAAAGGGCTCCTGGTCGAGCTCGAGCAAGTCTATCCTTTTGGATAGATCATGCCGGGCGACCTGGTGTTAATGCCAAAATTTGGTAAGCCCCGAAGTCCTTATCGGCTGAGGGTTAGTATCGGCTCGGCGAGAATCGGTGAGTTTTGCGGCTGGCCGATGGAGGGTCCATATTTCCAGCGAGTCGGGTTCTTGTTAGATTCGGTTTGAGAAGATCTTATCCGAAGAAACCGAGTCCAGGGAGGATACGGTTTGTATCTACTAATTAGGAAGAGGTTGTTAGTTTCCTATTTTATCTTTAGGAAAGTTTGTTTTGTAATCTGTTAGGATCTTTGTCACCCACGGGTATAAATATGTAAGCCCGGGGTTCATGTAAATTATCTCTCGATCAATACAATTCGGCGCATCGCCACTCTTTGATTCTTCATCTTCGTTCAACATCCGGCGGAACTTGGCATCCAGCGCTGGGCTGCATCGGTTAGGTTCGACCTCTAGCAAAGGAATAAGTCCGACGTTCTGCTGGATCAGGTGATCATATTGACTACATCGACGTTGTCCAAGACTGCATCAGTACGTTCAATCTCTTGGATTGCTCCGGTTTAGTTAGCATGCTTGCCTGACTATTTATCATATGTCTCTATTAATCTAATCTTAGTATTTCAGTTTATCCCTATCGATTGTCTCTCGTTTTAGGGTTTCTGCCGATACCGGCTAAATCTATTATACTAGATTAGATTGGTTTAGGCCTCTACCACCCTGAAAATCAGCCAAGGGATTGATTGTCTAGGTATTGCTTTTCTTTTCATACTTAGTGCTGCATCAGTTTGATCTACTAAGTTGTGATTAGAACCGTAATCTCTAGCTTGCCTGTTGACTGCCACTAAGGGTTTCATCGGGGTTTCAGCCGATGAGTTATCTGGATATTGCATCGGCTTACAAGGATTGTATACAAGTTAGATCCAGCCGATTGTAGCAGAGGCTTCATTGAACATTTGATCATTTGAATTTTATGACATCGGACTCCCAACCGATGTGTGCTTTAGTTTAAATCAATGTCTATTCTACTGTGTGATTGGTTCGTGCAATGTTATATATATCGTGTTATTGTCAGCCGATCACCTTTATATATAAATGTTTGTTCAACACACAGCCGATGGATTCAAACCCTAACACCATCGGATGGCATCGGGATCGGCTGGAATTGCACCATCGGCTTATCAGCCGATCAGTTAGTTTTGGGGTATCGGTCTACCGGCCAATATGATTTATATTCTCCTATTTTGCATAACTTGTCAGTGGCAGGATCAAACTGACTGGCACGCCCGCGCTTCATCTATTCTAGGACCTGCACTGGAGCTAAGCAGATCTCCCAGGCTGGCGTGTTGATTTTTCTCGTCAACACCTGGGCCTTCAACGGATCGAATCCGGATGGCTCCTGGTCGAGCTCATGCAAGTCCACCTCTTTCATAGCAGGTCGACGCGTGAAGAGGCTGCCTTCCATTCACCTCGTGTCCGACCCTTGAAGACGAGTGACTTAGGGACTCAACAGACGGATCCGGAGAACTACCCAGTCAAGCTCGAACGACTTAGCCAAACACATTGGGCGAAAAGGTTGACGGGGGAGATCGACAATCACTCGACACGCATATGACCATCGTGGCTAAGCGGCTGGAGCCAGCGGAATGGATTCCAGGGGATCTCCAGTCAAGCTAGGGCTAGTTAATTGTTTACGTGACAGGTGATCGTGAGGTCGACGCCCGACTAATCACTGCGTGTCCGACCCTCAAAGTAGAACAGCTTGGGCCATCAACAGAGCTTAGTCTGGGTGGTCACCGAGTCAATCCCTTGGTGTCTTAGTCATTTACACAGGATATAGTCGTTGAGAGCCCTGAGCTCATTCGCCTGGCACTTGACCAAAACACGATAGGCCTCGACCCTGGCCAGCCTCGGGAATGGGATTGGCCCTTGGCCCGAGGGACGTCAGGCCGAGCCATCACGTTCAGTCAAAGTGGGCAAAGAATGAGCCCCCAAGTAGCTCATGCGCAACTGGCGAGCTCCTCTTCCTAAGAACCCTTGGCTAACAAGCGGCGGCCGCATTGCTCAGGGCTTAGCCGTGAGCATTTCGCGAGGAAGGGGTCGGCCTGGCTGCTGATACTACTTAGGAGGGCTAGTGAGCCCTAATCCATTCGGGGCTCGGGAGGAATTGATCTGCAGAATGGTTAATAGAGGATTGATATTGCTTTATTGAAGGGATTGAGGGTCGGGTACGTAGCTGCTCAAGTGTAGAATTGGCGTAGGTGCTCGATGTTCTATGAGCTTAGCACCTCTTGACCATCCTCACTAACTAGCTTGTAGGAGCCCGGGGGTGTGATGGCGGAGATGATGAAGGGGCCTTCCCAAGGGGCCGACAACTTGTGCATGCTGACGGTGGACTGCACTCGGCAGAGTATGAGATCGTCGACCTTAAAGGACCTCCCTTGAATGTTCCTATCATGGTAACGGCAAAGGGCTTGCTGGTAGCTGTCTGCCTGGATCATCGCGGCCATCCATGCTTCTTCAAGGATGTCGATGTCCTCTGGCCACGTCTATTTACCCATGCCTTCATTGTAGTGGTGAATTCTTGAGGATTTGTGGAGCATGTCGACCACCGACAGGATAGCCTCCAAGCCGTAGACCAAGAAGAATGGGGTTTGACCCGTGGCCCAGCTCGGTTGGTTGTGGAGCCGCCAGAGCACAGCGGGGAGCTCACACAGCCAACGGCCTCCGTAATTTTGGAGAGGATCGAAGATCTGAGCCTTCAGGCCTTACAGGATCATGTCGTTGGCATGCCCGCACTACCCGTTTGCTCAAGGGTGCGCCATCGAAGCATACTTGACCTCGATGCATCTATCTTAGCATAACTCCCAAAAATCATTCCCGGTAAACTGCGTCCCGAGGTCAGTAATGATCTCCCTCGGGATGCCAAACCGGTAGGAAATATCCTCAATGAATTCCGTCGCCTTCTTAGCCATGCAGGTATTTAGAGTTTTTACCTCAATCCATTTCATAAACTTGTCAATTGTGACAAAAAGACGATCGAAGCCTTGCGGTGCCTTTGGGAAAGGGCCGACCATGTCGAGCCCCCAACACGTGAATGGCCACGACGGTGGGATTGTTTGGAGAGCCTGAGCCGGAAGATGATGCTGCTTGGCAAAGAATTGGCATCCAGTGCAACACCACACCAATTCCTTGGCATCTTCGTTGGCGGTTGGCTAATAAAAACCCAAGCGGAAAGCTTTTCCGACCAACGTCCGAGCGCCCTCGTGGTTGCCACAGATGCCCAAATGGATTTCGTCGAGGATCTAGACTCCACGGTCCCGGAGGACACACAGTAGGAGTACTCAGGTGGAGGCCGCATGCTTGTATAGCTCAGAGCCAACCACAACGTACTGCTTGCTGTGTCGAACGAAATGCTTGGCCACAACCTTGTCGGGTGGTAGCATGTTGGTGGTGATGTAATCGATGAGCTCCAGGCACCAGTCATCCGTGGAGCTGGTGATGGCAAGCACCGAGCTTCCTGGTAGTAGAGGGGTCAGCTCAGGCTGCTCTGGTTCCTTGATCGACGGTTTTGCATAATTCTTGAACAAAAACCCCGTGCAGAACGGCCGCCCGAGATGACCCGAGCTTGGCCAGCTGGTCGGCCGCCGCATTTGCGTCACGGAGGACGTGATGGAACTCGAGGCCACTTAACTGACCCTCGAGTTTCCTGACCTCGGTGCAGTAGGCGTCCATCTTCTCGCTTGAACAGGTGCAGTCCTTGTTGACCTGGCTGATTACCAGCTTCGAATCGCCGTACACGATGAGGCGTTCGACGTCAATAGATTTGGTGATACGAAGACCATGGAGTAGGGCCTCGTATTCGGCGGCATTATTTGACGCTTTGAAAAGCAACTAGAGGGCATACTTAAGATGTTCTCCATTCAGAGAGATCAAAAGCACGCTGGCCCCAGCGCCGTCGATACTGAGTGAGCCGTCAAAATACATGGTCCAGGTCAGCCAAGTTTTGGAGGTAAGCGGGAGTTGGATCTCTGTCCATTCGGCCACAAAGTCGGCTAGAGCTTGGTGTAGGAAAAAAAGTAGGCTACGATAGCATAAAACAAATTTTTTCTACCATGCAATCCAGGAAAGCTTGCAAGTAAGGATCTATAGAATATTACCAAAAGACGCGCAGTGCAGTGGAAATAGCCGATCAAAGTCTAGCCGACCTCGAGTAACACCTTGCCGACCTCGGACAGCACCTTGCCGACCTCGCCGACCTTGAGTCCGACTCGCCCGAATCCGTCGACCTTGGCTCGTATCGTCTGACCTCACTGACATCGCCGACTCCAACCCGATTCGCCTGACCGTGCCAACGCCGCATTGGTCCGCCCGATCTCGCCGAAGTCGTTTTGATTCGCTCGATCGGTCCGACTTCCAACTACTGAATAAAGGGGTCGGCTAGTTGGAACTCGGGGATCTTCCGATGTCACCGACTTACACCACAATGTAGTGATGTCTCTACCGGTATCCACGCATCCAGGGAGGGAACGCCGAACACACATGTGCTAGCACGCGATGCACGACTATGGTTTTGGCTTGGACATGGACTAGGGTTTCCGTGGAAAAGTTGATCTGGCTTAGAAGTTGCGCACCTTGAACTCCACCCCTTGCCCTCCTTATATAGAGTTGGCCGACTAGGCCTAAAGGCCCATCGGGACTCTATATTCGATCGAATCCCTATCCGATTGAGCCAGATCCGAGTCAAACTCGAATTATCTGTTCCAACCTGTTAAGTGTGCGACCCAATAGGTTCGTGTACACTTGGTTCCAGCACGAGAACACCTCTCGGCCGACCCTGTCAACAGCGGCCCCTAGCAGAACATATTGACACCAAAATATACACAAAGATCATATCGGCTGAACCTGTAATGTGTGCACAAATCCCTTTGCCTCACGATATCAATTAAGTTATAGGCAAGACTCGTGCCATCCTATCATTAGCTTAATCATTTACTTGATTCCGTATTGGATTATGTATCTAATGATTGAATCCTCAATCACATCAGCATGGCCATGACTTCCTTAATCCATTACATCGAGGAGCCCAGAGATATCTCTCCCATAGGAGAGGCAAATTTCATCTTAATCATTCATATCCCACTACATGTTTCATACCAAACCCGAAGACTACTTTTATAACTACCCTGTTATGGTATTACGTTTGGTAGTCCCTATGTAAGCCACTACACATGTTGGAATTCATGATGACCTCAGGTCTAAGGGCTTTACACCAACACTACTTGAGACCAACTAATGACACATTAATTCCCTGTAGTGTCTCACGGTGGGTCTATCCAACAGCATGTTCTCTAACATGTGTTCACGTTTATTGATTTGGTATCTCAATACCATGATCCATGAGACATGATCATCTATCAATACACGTGCTGATCTTAGAATCATATATGTTCCATAGATATGATATATGATTAGGGATATTTTAGAAATAGATTTATATTACATAAAGAGTCTCATGAATAAGTCAAATACTTATTGATCAATACTAATTATCTATTTCATGGAACAGAATAACAGTTTATTCATTAATACATAAACATTGACCATGATATTCAACATCTCCATGTTGCCTCTAGGGCATATTACTAACACTTCGGACTTGATGGCGTTGCGCAGCTTGTAGTCAATGGAAAATTCACCCATTTGCAAGGCCCATTTGACGCGGTGACTACCGGTGGCGTATCCAAGAGGCGCTTGAGGTCGACGAAGGCCTCGCTGGCCTCGCCCGACCATTGGAAGTCCTTGTCCTTCCTGACCAACTTGAAGAAAGGCGCTCCGCGCTCGCCGAGTCGGGAGATAAACCTCCCGAGAGATGTCCTACATCCTGTGAGCTTCTAGACGTCTTTGACACAGGACGACTTACCCATGTTCAGGATCATCGAGACCTTCTTGGGGTTTGGCTCAATCTGTCGGCTGAAGACAATGAAGCCGAGGAGCTTCCTGGATGACACGCCAAAGACTCATTTCTCAGGATTAAGCTTCCACCAGAACGTGAGAAGATTTGCGAAAGTTTCAGCTATGTCGGACAACAGGTAGTTGGGGTTCCCTGTTTTAATTACCACGTCGTCTACATAGCCTCCATGTTGCGGCCGATCTGGCTCACTAAACAACGCTGAACGGCTCGCTGGTAAGTCGATCCGGCGTTCTTAAGGCCAAAGGCCATTGTGATGTAATAGAAGGCCCCGAACGGCATGATAAAAGACGTCTTCTCTTGGTCGGATGCTTTGAGGCCAATCTGATGATAGCCCGAGTAGCAATCCAGAAAACATAGGAGAGAACAACCCGTAGTGGAGTTGATGACTTGGTCAATGCGTGGGAGAGTGAATGAGTCCTTAGGGCAATGATTGTTCAGATCGGTATAATCAACACACATCCTCCATTTCCCATTTTTCTTTCTTACAAGAACCAAATTGGCTAGCCACTCATGATAATACACTTCTTTGATGAATCCCGCATCTAAAAGCCTAGTCAACTCCTTCCTAATCTCGTCCTTGCATTCTTGAGCGAATCACTACAACCTTTGCCTGACCGGCTTGGCATCGGGGGGAACGTGGAGCTCATGCTCGATCAACTCCCTGGGCACTCCCGACATATCTATTGGTTTCCAAGCAAACATGTCAATGTTTGTATGTAGGAAGTCGACAAGCGCGCTTTCCTATTTGTCCCCGAGGCCTGTGCCTATCAGCGCCATCTTGGAAGGGTCGGTGTCGAAGAGGGAGACAACCTTGTACTCAGCGGGGCTGGCGACGGATCCCGATGTGCGCGGCACCGAGCTCGAGGCTTCCTCGACCTCCGGTACCTTCCCTTTGGGGTCGGCACGTAGGGGGGTGAACCCTCCGATGTGGGTCGAGGGCTCGATGGCCTCACTCAGGGTAAGGCTTTCCGTTTCGCAAGCGTAGGAACTGGCAACGCCACCCCGGATGGAGAACTCACCCGCGGGTCCCGGAACCTTGAGGACCAGGTACGTGTAGTGTGGGATCGCCATGAATTTAGCGAGGGCCGGGCGCCCGAGCACCGCGTGGTAAGCTGTCTCAAAGTCCGCCACGTAGAACTCGACGAACTCGGTGCGGTAGTTCTCCCACATTCCAAACATCAAGGGGAGGGAGATCATGCCAAGGGGCAGGCTCGCCTTGCCTGGGATGATGCCATAGAAGGGCAAGTCAGTGGGCTCAAGGTAGAAAGGAAGAGCCCGAGCTCACGCATTGTCCCACGGAAGAGGACGTTGATGCTGCTCCCCCATCGATGAGCACGCGCTTAAGGTGCACCTTGAGCACCATTAGGTCCACCACCAGTGGGAACCAGCCTGGCTTCGGGACATCGGTCCATTGGTCGACTCGGGAGAAGGAGATCAGGATCTTTGACCACCGGAGGCGCTCGGATGGCTCAGTAGAAATGGTGTTCACTTGACGGGAAAGGAGTTTCTATTGATGGTGGCTTTCCGAAGTCGCCTTCCCGCCAAGGATCATGTTAACGGTGCGGGTCGGCTCCTGGAAGCCGTCTTCCCTCCTATGCTCTTCCTTCTGGCATTTTGCATCACCACCTCTCCCCTTTCACCCCCTCGGGGGTCGGGGGTTCTGCGCCTCTAGGACCATCTGATTCTGGACGACATAGCACTAGCGGATGGTGTGATTACCATCGGGGTGCAGGAAACACGGCTTGTCTAATGCCTCCTGAACTGACTCACCCGAGGCCTCTCCCCCGATCTAGGCCTATCAGTGGCTATGACCTCGAGGTTTTGCTTTCGCTTCGCCTTGCCTCACTGAGACTACCCAGGCAGTCGGCGATCCGGCCTTCTCGGTGAGTGTCGGTCGGGCTCGGCCCGCTCCTTTCCACGGGACTCCCTCGGGGCGCGGTGCTCTGGAACAAGCATCTCCTCCCGTTCGGCGTCCTTAGTGTCGGCGAAGCGCTCGGCGATGGAAATCATGTCTAACATGGAAGTCGGTCGATTCCTGAAGAGGTAGAGGAATAGCTCAGAGGGCTTTCAAAGGCCCTCGGAGAAGATACGCATGATATCGTCATCGGTGATGCTCGCAACAATGTTGTGGCGCTCCGAGAAACGTCGGATGTAGTCCTGGATAGATTCGCCGACCCCCTGCCGAACCTGCGAGAGGTCGTAGAGGGAGGCCAGACATTGCCAGGTGCCTTGGTAGTTGGAAACAAACCATCACAGAGTTTGTCCCAAGAGTCGATGGAGCCCTCAAGAAGCCCTACGAGCCAATTAATGGTGGTCGGCGCCAACATGATGGGGAGGTAGTTCGCCATCAAGTGAGCGTCGCCATTTGCTGCCCGGACAACCGTGCAACACAGCTGGAGCCACAGAGTGGGGTCAGTCTTGCCATCGTAGGGATCGATTCTAGTCGGGCAGAACCCCTTGGGCCACGTCACCTGCCGAAGACCGGCGATAAAGGCCGAGAAGCCATTGTGTTGGGGCTCGACCTCGGCTCCAACGACGCCATTAGGAGGGTAGTCCTATCGACGCTGCACCTCCCGGCACCTTCGGTTAGCGACCCAGCTCTCGATGGTGTTCCGGGCATCGACCTTCTGCGCTATGATCTCGCGCATGTCCCCAGTGTATGAGTTGCCCTAGTGCTCTAAAGTTCAGGCACTTCTCCAGCGACCGCCCGAGCCAGCGGACACAACTCCAGCCCCATAGCTCGGTGTTTGGTGTCGCATGGCGAAGTAGAGTGGCCTGCACTTTGCTGCTGCTGAGACCTCATTCGACTAGCACTTCCCTTGGGGTGCTCGGACGGGCCCGGGATGTTGAGCTGAGCGGCAGCCGCCTAGGTCATGGCCATCGCCTTCCACACCTTTGGGTAGTCGGGGAGGGCGATGAGCGTACGCTCAATGGCCACCAGGTTAGCCGCAGTCGTCCAGAAGACCTGGTGTCCCTCGAACTCCATGGTGAAGTCAGGCTCCAGGCTTCAGGGTTGGACGAGGGGGCGTCGGGCCTACTCTGTGTTGCGGTGGCGACGGGCATTGCGATGCGCATCGGACTCCTGTGAGCCCGTGACCTCATCCTTAGAAACCACATCCGCCATCATGACAAAGTTCATCGACCAGCGGTTTCCAGGAATGAAGACAAGCCCGTGCAGGCATTTGGTCGGAGCTGTGCAAGGAGGAGGAACGCGGCGGCGGATCTTCTTGAAGCTCGCTGCCCTAGGAGGCGTGGGAGCACGCCCGGTGATGAACGAAGCAGAGGAAGACACCTCCCATGGCGGGAAAGCCAGGCGCGTGAAGCGGTGCCCCCCAAGGCGCGTGACCCGGACCCACGCAGAGTACGTCCCAGAGACTGCCGAGTAGGCAGTCGGGGGCTTGGGCCGCCAAACCTTCATGGTCGGGCAGACCGTGGGAGTCGAGGCGGCAGGGCTCGAGGCCGCATGCCTCGGCCTTCCCATTGCATGTCGTTGCACGATCACGCGCTCCAGCTTGCTGAAAACCTCTCGGGAGAAGGTAAGGCGACTGAAGTCGTCGGCACGGAAGACCAGGATCCCAAAGACGAACGTTGTCCCCGCGGGCGCTGTGAAGTCGGTGGGGAAGAGAACATCTATCAGATCGCTCAAAACGATGAAGAGGCACCCTTACCTGGCGCGCCAACTGTCGACAGGATGGTCGGCAATTGTCCGAGGGGGCTACCCAACGAGGCAAATGAGAATGGTCGGGGCGTCTCACCAATGGATCTGATGGTTGACTCAAGTATCAAACGAGCCAAAGACAAGAAGATTTATACTGGTTTAGCCCTCCCGAAGGGGATAATAGGCCTACGTCTAGTTTGTGGTGTTTTTTGATGGGGTGGAGTGTGAACTGGGATTACAATGATGAGTGTTCTTGGGGCTTAGAAAGAAGTTGGCCAAGAACAGTCTAAGAGATTGATCGATTCTCCCCCTCTCGGCCCGTCCTGCCCTCCCTTTTATAGTCCAAGAGGGGCAGTTACAAGAGAACTTGGGGGCCAAGAAAGCTAAGACTAAAGATCTAAAAAGTAAGTACAAACATCATCTGAAAAGGTACATAGAGCTCCCTCCGGGTCCTGCGCACTGTGGGCGTCTTGTGCCTTATCCTGCCTTGGGATCTGTCCTCCACAGGTACCATCTGTTCAGCCTTGTCGGGCGATGTCAGCTTCTGCCAGGTTGTCCCCTCCTTGCCTCCTCTGCGAGCCTTGCAAAGCAAGCCTACCTTCCCGAGGAGGTATGATGTCGGGCTGATGAGTTGAGGTCGAGAAAAAGGACGCCAAGGTCGGACCTAGGGGGAGGTTGGGGTGTCCGACCCCAGGATAAGGTCGGGCTGCCGATCCCGTCCGCGGACTTTCGGTCCGACTTCAGTTACCCTTTAGTCCACTCTGTGAGGTACCCCGGGGTGACACCCCCCACAATCCTAGAATTAGATTATGCACTTGCCACCCATAAGTTTTCAAGTTCAAGGTAATATACTCGAGCCAACAAACTAAAAACTTGGAGAATGCTAAGTTGTAAACTAGACACAAGAGAAAAATAAAACAAAGCAACTATTCATCATTTCCAAAGTGAGGGAATTAAACATTCTTACCGCGCATAGCTACCTTGTTAGTGTTTTTAAATTTTTAATTATTTTTTAGATGCAATGCAAGAAATAAAATATACAAGTTACCTCACATGGGGACCCTCCCCCAAGCTTGTTTCCTGTTCACTGTCTGCTATAGGGATTGAACCCTTGCGAACGGAAGTAGGCCATCAAGTCGGATTGGCCTTGCTATAGCGTGGAGTTGATTTCCCTGAGCTATTCGACAGTTTGATGCTGCCATTGTTGAGTTTCTTGGACATGTTGATGGAGTGCATCTTGGATTTCAGTGGTTCTCATGTCCAATTCACCCATTCGTTAAGTGATATCTGCAAATCCTTGATCACAATAACCTCATGCCAAAAATGAGCATTGAGCACCAACGATGGAGGTAAACCATTACAGCTTGATGATTCAGTGGGCTGTTCATGGTACCAACTCGGTCCTTGTGCCCATTGTCCACTACTAACTGATTGTCATGAAGAACCTCCAGCCTCATAACTGCATGCATATCTAGTCGGAACCCACCCCGGCTGATGAGTGTACTACGGGGGTTGTTGTGGTTGTTCCTCCATAGCAACCTTTCTTAACCTGCTTCTTGTGATCCTACCAGAAACACTACTCCTGCGAACAACCTCTTTTGGCTCGAGAGGTATGGTTAGCGCCCAGCACTTATACAAATGATATTTTGGGTTAGGTAAAGGAATGTCATTCGTATATCCCAGGAATAAAAATACAAGGGATTCCTTGGGACCATGTTTCAAGGTGTGGGGGGTATTACCCCGTGGTAGCCCACAGAGCGAAACTAAGACCAGCTAAAGTCGGACAGGTAGTCCTCTAGAGGGGGTCAGAAGCCCGACCTCTTCCTGGGGTCGGCTGCCCCAACCTCCCTTGTCTTTACTCCAATGTCCTAATCGACTATGACTCGTCAGCCCAACCCCAGATCTCCTCGGGATAGAAGGCTTGCTTCGCAAGGATCATAGAGAAGACAAGGAGGGGACAACCCGACAGAAGATGACGTCACCCAACAGGACTACGTAGAAGGTACCTGCGGAGGATGGAGCCCAAGGCAAGATGGAGCACGAGATACCCACGACGCGTAGGACCCGGGGGATCTCTATGAACTTTTCAGATGTTGTTTGTACTTGCTTTTTAGTCTTTAGTCTTAGCTTTCTTGGCCTCCAAGTCCTCTTATAACTGCCTCCTCTTGAGCTATAAAAGGGAGGGCAGGTCCGTGGGCGAGGGGGATGGGATCTTTGGAAGCTAGATCTAATCTCTAGAGCCCCAAGAACATAGACCATTGTACTCTGATTCATACATCACCCCAACAAAGAACACATGACATAGGCTTATTATCCTCCGGGACGGCCAAACCTGTCTAAAATCCTTGGCTTGTATTCTGTTCGAGTCAACCATCGTATCCTTTTGATAGACATTCTCGACCACTCTTTCACCTCCTCGGGTAGCCACCTTGGAGGAATGATCAACCACCCATCGATAGTTGGTGCGCTAGGTAGGGGCTCGTCTTCAACGATCTGATTGGTACGATGGCAGTTTTCTTCCCAATCGACTTCACGGCACCCGCGGGGACGACGTTCATCTTTGGGAGCCTAGTTTTCCGCACCGATGACTTTAGCCCCCTCACCCTCTCCTAGGAGGCTTCCGGAGCACTAGGGCGTGTCGCTGCTCAGCGGCGCATGACGGTGGGGATGAGGCACACGGCACCGCGCCCAACGGCCCCGGCGTCAGCGGCTCATCCTGTCATGAAGGTCTAGCTGCCAAGCCCCCAACAGCTCGCACGGCGGTCTTGAGGGCAGATTCTGCATCAACGCGCATTGAGCGTGCTGAGGGATGCCGCTCTGCACGCCCAGCTTCTTCGCCACGAAAGGCATCGTTGCCTACCCCCACCGCCACTGGATGCGTATCCACCCTCACCGGGCTGGCGGGCTCCAAGAAGCCCGCTCGAAGAGCTTCTCCGTGCCTAGCCACGCCGGCCAAGAGTTTGTGTCATGTGGAGTTCTCTCCTGCCAACCGCTGAACGGCAAACTTCGTCATGATGGCGGAGGTCATTTCCAACGATGAGGCAACGGGCTCCCAGGAGTCCGACGCCCATCGCAACGCTCGCCATGGCCGCAATGTCGCTCGGGTTGCGCAGCGCGATCAGGCCCAACTGTTGACGCGAAAAACACACACTAGCCTGGGAGATCTGCTTAGCTCCAATGCAGGTCCTAAAATCGATGAAGCGCGGGCGTGCCAGTCAGTTTGATCCTACCACTGACAAGATATACAAAGCAACAAAGCATAAAGCATATCAGCCGACAGGTCGATAACCAAAACAGCCGTTTCGTGTGTTTCCAGCCGATGCTGATGTCAGCCGATAACCAAGATAGCCGATCGGCCGATAGGCCGATGGCGCAATTTCAGCTAATGCCGATGGTTAAATCCTATATCGGTTAGTAATCTGATGTCATTAAGTCCAAATAATTAGAAACCTTTGTTGCAGTCGGCTAAAACCAACTTTGTATATAATCCTTGTAAGCCGATGCAACGTCTAGATAACTCATCGGCTGAAACCCCGATGAAACAATGATTAATGCCCACTGACTTAAATAAATCCAACTTGCAACCACAACCTCAAAGGTCAGACCTAACCGATGCAACATAAGGTTGATAATTGCCTGATAGATTTAAACCAGCCGATATGACACCGATCAAAGTGGTATGTGTTAAATTTAACCAAGACAGCAAAACTATCATAGAGAAATTTAACACATCAGATAAGATCGGCTAACCCTCCAACAGAACATTAGCATAAACCTATTGGCTTAACAAGACTTAGATTATCAATAACAATCTAGTAGATCGGACCTAACCGATGCAGCACAAGATTGTATATGATAATCTAATACTCAATGAGCCAATAGATCTGTCTAACATGATGGATATAACAAATCTATCTAAAGCGACATTATGTTTAAAGAAATATCAACTTTATTAGAATATCGAACCTAACCGAGAAAGTCCTAACTAAGCCGATGTGACTATCAACAGTAATGGAACTAAAGATAGAGATGATATACCAGATAGGCAACACTTGCGTCAACCCAATTAGAATATCAGACTCAACCGAGGAAGTCCTAGCCACGCCAACGCAAGTGAAGATGACGGAACTCACTTCTTGCCGGAGGTCGAATTCAATCGATGCAGCCCATGCTCCAAAACAAGAACTCATCGAAACAAACTAAAGTAAAAAGGTGGCGATGCGCCGAATTGTATTGATCGTGAGATATATTCTTCACATGAACCTCGGGCTTACATATTTATACCCGTAGGCTAATAAAGATCCTAACAGATTACAATCCAAACTTTCCTAAAGATAAAAGAAAACAAACCAGTCCTTATTGCACACTAACACACTTTCCTAAAGATAAAATAGAAAGCTAACAAACTCTTCCTAATTAATAGATACAAGCCGTATCCTTCCTGAACTCGGGTTCTTTTGGATAAGACCTTCCCAAAAAGAATTTAACAAGAATCCGACCGCCGAAGATATTGATAACAAAAAACCCCCATCGGCTGATGCAGAACTCTAAGCCGATACTAGCTTTGAGCTAATATGAATCTGTTAACGCCAAAATTTGGTAAGCCCCGAAGTCCTTATCGGCTAAGGGTTAATATCGGCTCGAAGCAGAATCGGCTGAGAGTTTTGTGACAGTCGATGGAGGATCCGTATTTCCAGCAGTCGGGTTCTTGTTAGATTCGGTTTGGGAAGATCTTATCCAAAAGAAACCGAGTCCAGGGAGGATAGGCTTGTATCTATTAATTAGAAAGAGGTTGTTAGTTTTCTATTTTATCTTTAGGAAAGTCTGTATTGTAATCTGTTCGGATCTTTGTCATCCCACGGGTATAAATATGTAAGCCCGGGGTTCATGTAAGATCATCTCTCGATCAATACAACTCGGCGCATCGCCACCTTTCTTTTATCTGATCTACTTTGTCATTCGGCAGAACTTGGCACCTGACGCGGGGCTGCATCAGCGTAGATCTCCGGCGAAGGGGTAAGTCCAAAGTCCCGCCGGCTCAGGCAATCGTATTGGCTACGTTGGCGTCGTCCAAGGCTGCATCAGTAAATTCAACCTCTTGGATTGCATCGATTCGGTTGATATCTTTGCCTGATCATTTACCATATATCTCTGATTGAATCTAATTTCAGTATCTCGATTTGGTCCTATCGGCTGTCTCTCATTTTAGGGTTTCTGCCGATACCGGCTAAATCGTTATATTAGATTAGATTAGCTTAGGCATCTACCACCCTGAAAATCAGCCAAGGGCTTGATTGTCTAGATATTGCTTCTCTTTTCATACTTAGTGCTGCAACACTTTGATCTACTCGGTGAGTTATCTGGATATTGCATCATCTTGCAAGGAATATACACAAGTTGGATATGGCCGACTGTAGTAGAGGCTTCATTGGATATTTAACCATTTGGAATTTATGACATCGGACTTCCAGCCGATATGTGCTTTAACCTTTAAATCAGTATTTATTTCATCATGTGGTTGGTTCATGCAATGTTATATATATCATGTTATTGTCAGTCGATCGCCTTTATATAAATATTTGTTCAGCGTATAGCCGATGGATTCAAACACATTTTACACCATCGGCTGGCATCGGCGTCGGTTGGAATTGCACCATCGGCTTATCAGCCGATCAGTTAGTTTTTGGGTATCGGTCTATCGACCGATATGATTTATGTTCTGCTGTTTTGCATAACTTGTCAGTGGCAGGATCAAACTGACTGGCACGCCCATGCTTCATCTATTCTAGGACCTGCACTGGAGCTAAGCAGACCTCCCAGGCCGACGTGTTGATTTTTCTCATCAACAAAATCTTGAGCCGATAGGGACTCCGGGGCTTACCAAATTCTAGCGTTAACACCAACCTACTCGTGTCTAGCCACGGAACTTAGGGCCCGCCTTCACCATGGAGTTTGAAGGGCACCAGATATTGCAGACCCCCACGGCCAACCTGGTGGCCGTCGAGCGTGCGCTTGTCATGCTTCCCGACTCCCTGGAGGTGCGGAAGGTGATGGCCATGACTCAGGCGGCAGCCGTGCAGCTCGACGCTCCGGGCCCATCCAGGCGCTCCCCTAAGAGAGCTCGTCGACCGAGATCATGACGACAGCCGAGCGCAGGCCACTCTGCCTCGCCGCACAATGTTCAAACCCAAGCTGCGAAGGCCAAAACCACCGTCGACCCGAAGTGGCGCCCGAAGACAGCTGTACTCGAGGAGCAACAGGGTAGCTCCTTCACTGGGCACACACATGAGATCATCATGTAGAGGCTTGATGCCGCAACACCATCAAGCGTCGAACTGCCGATCAAAGGCATCAGGAGCTGTTGCATCGTGGTGAGTATGATAGGGAGCACAGCGCCCCCGAAGGGGCCGATGGCGCCGCGTACGCGCCACGCCACAATGGGTTCCCGGCCTTCACTTCCCATCTCCGTCGAGTGACATGGCCCAAGGGCTTTCGCCTGACCGGGATCGAGCCTTACAACAGCAAGACCGATCTGTTATGGCTTTGACTATACTGTACAGCAGTTTCAGCAGCCAGCGGCGATACCATGTGATGGCAAACTACCTCCCCATCATCATGGTGCCGACCGCCATCAACTGGCTCGCTGGGCTCCCCGAGAACTCTGTCAACACCTGGGATGAGCTGTGTGATGCCTTCATCGCCAACTACCACGACACCTGGCAACGTCTGACCTCCCGCTACGACCTCCGCCAGGTCCAGCAGGGGGTCGACGAGTCGATTCGGGGCTACGTATAGCACTTCTCCGAGCGCCGTAACACCGTTGCGAGCATCTCCAATGGCGATATCATTCAGAATTTCTCCGAGGGCCTCCGCAAGCCCTCTGAACTATTTCGGTTCTTGGTCATGTACCCACCGACCTCTCCCACCGACATGATCTCCATCGCCGAGCGCTTCGCCAATGCCGAGGACACCAAGCAGGAAGAGATACGTGGTCCTGAATGCCAACTGATGAAGGACTACCAGGGCAAGGAGCCAGCCGAGCGCAGCCGTCGGTCCCCGAGGAGGGCCGACCACCGACCTCCTGAGCACCTCCATCGGGATGATATGAAGCGAAAGCCAAACCCCGAGGTAGCAATCATCACCAAGCCAAGACCGAGGTCGGGTGGTGAGATCTCGGGTGAATCGCTCTAGGAGGCACTAGACAAGCGCTACTTCCTACACCCGTGGGGCACGCACACCATCCGGCAATACTATATGCTCCAAGATCACCTGATACAAGAAGTACAAGACAACCCCTGGCCTCCAACGGGTCAGAGGGGGAAGGACGACGACACCAAGCGCTAGAAGGAGGACCACCCCAAGGGAGATGACTTCCAGGAGCCAACCCGGATGATCAGCATGATCTTCTGAGAGGAGGCTGCCTCGAAAAGCCGCTGTCAGCAGAAGTTGCTCTTCTGACGAGTGAACGCCATCTCTATGGAGCCATCTGAGCGCCTACAGTGGTCAGAGGTCCCGATCTCCTTTTCCCGAGCCGATCAATGGGCCGACGTCCCAAAGCCTAGACTTTTTTCGCTGGTCGTCGACCCGGTGGTGCTCAAGGTGTGTCTTAAGAGCGTGCTCGTCGATGGGGGGAACGGCATCAACGTTCTCTTCCGAGGGACGATGCACGAACTCGGCCTCTCCATCACTGCCCTTGAGCCCGCTGACTCCCACTTTTATGGGATCGTCCCGGGCAAGGCCAACATGTCGCTCGGCGTGGTCTCCTCCTAGTGACATTTGAGATGCGGGAGAACTACCACACTTAGATTCTCAGGTTTTATGTGGCGGACTTCAAAGCTACCTACCATGTGGTGCTCGGGCAACCGGCCCTTGCCAAGTTCATGGCAGTGCCACATTACACGTACCTAGTTCTCAAGGTGTCAGATCCCGCTGGCGTGTTTTCTGACTGAGGTGATGTGGTCACCTCCCATGCCTGCGAGAGCGAGAGCCTCTCCCTTGGCGAGGTTGTGGACCTTTCGATCCGCATGCGCAAGCTCTCCGCCCAAGTTGTCGACTCCAAGGGCAAGGCGCCCATGGATTCCAAACCTCCAAACTTGGTCCCGGCTGCACCAAGGCTCACCGCCGCACCCGCCGAGTACAAGGTCGTCTCCATCTCCAACGCCGACCTGTCCAAGACCGTGCTGATCGGCACGGGCCTGGGTAAGAAATAGGAAAGCGTGCTCGTCGGCTTCCTACGAGCAAACATTGATATGTTCGCATGGAAACCGACTAACATGTCGGGAGTACCCAGGGAGCTGGTCGAGCATGAACTCCATGTCTTCCCCGATGCAAGGCCGGTCTGGCAGAAGCTTCGACGATTCACCTAGGAGCGCAAGGATGAGATCAAGAAAGAGTTAGCTAGGCTCTTAGATGCTGGTTGAGGTATACCATCCGAAGTGGCTTGCCAATCTGGTCCTTGTAAAGAAAAAGAACGGAAAATAAAGAATGTGCGTTGGTTACACTGACTTGAATAAACATTGTCCTAAAGACCGATTCTCTTTTCACCACATAGATTAGATCGTGGACTCCACCGTGGGTTGCTCTCTCCTATTCTTCCTGGACTGATATTCGGGCTATCACCAGATCAGCCTCAAAGCAGCCAACCAGGAAAAGACGTCTTTCATCATGCCGTTCGAAGCCTTCTGTTACACCACAATGGCTTTCGGACTCAAGAACACAGGCTCGACCTATCAGCGAGTCGTTCAGCGCTACTCAACCAGCCAAATCGGTTGCAATGTTGAGGCCTATGTTGACGACGTGGTAATCAAGACCAAAGACCCCAATGACCTGCTCGGCAACATTGTTGAGTCCTTTACAAACCTCAATGCGTACCGATGGTAGCCAAATCCTGAGAAGTGTGTCTTTGGAGTGCCCTTGGGAAAGCTTCTCGGCTTCGTCATCTTTAGTAGAGGGATCGAGGCCAATCCTGAGAAGATCTCTGCTCTCCTGAAGATGGGCAGGCCATCCTATGTCAAGGACGTCCAAAAGCTCACCGGGTGCATGACATCTCTCGAAAGGTTTATCTCTCGACTCGGCGAACATGGAGCGTCGTTCTTCAAGTTAGTCAGGAAGGACTCGGACTTTTGGTTGTCAAACGAAGCCGGTCAGGCCTTCGCCGACCTCAAGCGCCTCCTGGCTACGCCTCCGGTGCTCGCCGCACCAAACCCCGAGGAGCAACTCCTTTTGTACATCGCCGCAACCACCTCGGTCATAAGCACCATGTTGGTCATCGAGTGCCCGGAAGAGGGCCATGCCTACCCGGTGCAGAGACCAGTCTACTACATCTCCGAAATCCTTGGGCCCTCCAAAATTCGGTATCCCCAGGTGCAAAAGTTGTTGTATATCGTCCTAATCACCACCCAAAAACTGAGACACTACTTTCAAGCCCACAAGGTGGTGGTGGTGACCAGGTACCCCCTCGGGGACATCACTCGGAACCGTGACACCACAGGGTGTGTTGTCAAGTGGGCGGTCGAGATGGTGAATTCTCCATCGACTATAAGCCGCGTAATGCCATCAAATCCCAGGTCCAAACTGACTTCATGGCCGAGTGAGGACTGAACTCCAGCTTCCGCCAACCCCCGAAACCCGTCCAACTTGGACCATGTACTTTGACGGCTCACTCAGCATCGACGGAGCAGGGGCCAGCGTGTTGCTGATCTCCCCGCAGAGTGAGCATCTCAAGTACGCCCTCCAGTTGCTCTTCAAAGTGTAGAACAACACTGTCGAGTATGAAGCCCTACTTCACGGGCTTCGGATCACCCGATCCGTCGGTGTCGAAAGACTCATGGTGTACGGCGATTCAAAGCTAGTGAAGATGGACGCCTATTGCGCCGAGGTCCGAAAGCTAGAAGGCAAGTTCAGTGGCATTGAGTTCCATCACATCCTTCATGATGCCAATGCGGCCGTCGATCAGTTGTCCAAACTTGGATCTTCTCGGGCGACCGTCCCTCAGGGGATCTTTGTCTAGGAGTTGCACAAGCTGTCAATCAAGGAGGCTGAAAACGCCACGGTCGACCACTTCGCCACCAGGTGATTCGGCGCTCGCCATCAACACTGCCTCAGAGGACTAGCGTCGGGTCCTGATTGATTGCATCACCACCAATACGCTGTCGACCGACAAAGTCACAGTCGAACGCTTCATCCGACGATGCAAGCAATACGTGGTGGTCAGCTCCGAGCTATACAAGCACGCTGCCTCCGCCCGAGTGATTCTGTTGTGTGTCCTCTGGGACCGTGGTGTTTAGATCCTTGATGAGATCCATTCTGGCATCTATGGAAACCATGGTGCTTAGACATTGGTCGGCAAAGCTTTCTGCTCGGGATTCTACTGGCCAACCGCTAACGAGGATGCCAGGGAGCTGGTCCGGCGCTGTGTCGGTTGTTAGTTCTTGCCAAACAGCACCATCTCCCAGCTCATGCGCTACAGACGATTCCTCCGTCGTGGCCATTCTTGTGCTGGGGGCTCGACATGGTCGGTCCGTTCCCCGAAATCCTTATCGGCTAAGGGTTCCAATCGGCTCAGAGTCAGTATCGGCTCGGAGTTCTGCATCAGCCGATAGGTGTTTTCTGTTATCCATATCTCTAGCAGTTGGATTCTTGTTACATTCGGTTTGAGAAGATCTTATCCAGAAGAAACCGAGTCCAGGGAGGATACGACTTGTATCTATTAATAAGGATAAGTTTGTTAACTTTCTATTTTATCTTTAGGAAAGTTTGTTTAGGTCCGATAAGGACTTTATCTATTTTCTTTTATCTTTAGAAAAGTTTGGATTGTAATCTGTTAGGATCTTTGTCACCCTACGGGTATAAATATGTAAGCCCAGGGTTCATGTAACATATCTCTCGATCAATACAATTCGGCGCATCTCCACCTTTCTTTTATCTGTTCTACTTTGTCATCCGGTGAAACTTGGCACCTGACACGGGGCTTCATCGGCTTCGATCTCGGACGAAGGGGTAAGTCTAAGGTCCCGCCGTCTCAGGCAATCGTATTGGCTACATTGGCGTCGTCCAAGGCTGCATCAGTACATTCGACCTCTTGGATTGCTTCGATTCGATTGATATCATTGCCTGCTATTTATCATATGTGTCTGTTGAATCTAATTTTAGTATCTCGATTTGACACTATCGGTTGTCTCTCATTTTAGGGTTTCTGCCGATACCGGCTAAATCGTTATATTAGATTAGATTAGCTTAGGCATCTACCACCCTAAAAATCAGCCAAGGGCTTGATTGTCTAGATATTTCTTTTCTTTTCATACTTAGTGTTGCATCAGTTTGATCTACTAAGTCATGATTAGAACCGTAATATCTAGCCTGCCTGTTGACTGCCACTAAGGGTTTCATGGGGGTTTCAGCCGGTGAGTTATCTGGATATTGCATCGGCCTGCAAGGATTGTACACAAGTTGGATCTAGCCGATTGCACCAGAGGCTTTATTGAATATTTAATCACTTGGATTTAATGACATCAGACTTCCAGCCGATGTATGCTTTAATCTTTAATTCAGTATTTATTTTATCATGTGATTGCTTTGTGCTATATTACATTGCTATATCGTCATGTTATCATCGGCCGATCGAATTTATATAAATATTTGCTCAGCGCACAGCCAATGGATTCAAACCCTGACACCATCGGCTGGCATTGGCATCGACGTGAATTGCACCATCGGCTTATCAGCCAATCAGTTAGTTTTTGGGTATCGTTCTATCGGCCGATACGATTTATGTTCTGCTGTTTTGCATAACTTGTCAGTGGCAGGATCAAACTGACTGGCACGCCCGCGCTTCATCGATTCTAGGACCTGCACTGGAGTTAAGCAGATCTCTCAGGTCGACGTGTTGATTTTTCTCGTCAACAGTAGGCTAAGGAGCCTAGGTCACATCAGAAGTCCAAACACATTATTCGGTGATACCATCTCATCCGCGAGATAGTGGATAGAGGTGATGTGAAGATATGCAAAGTGCACACGGATCTAAATATTGCTGATCCATTGACAATGCAACTCCCTCAGCATAAGCATAAGGCACCTACGCCCTTAGCCTAAGCATGAGGCACATACCAGAGCAATGGGTATTAGACTCTTACATGATTGACTCTAGTGCAAGTGAGAGATTATCAGTGATATGCCCTAGAGGCAACATGGATATGTTGGATATCATAGTCAATGTTGATATATTAATGAATAAAGTGTTATTTCATTCCATGAAATAGACAACTTGTATTGATCAATAAGTATGTGATTTATTTATGAGACTCTTTATTTGATATGAATCTTTTTTTAAATTATCCCTGATCATATATCATTTGTATGGAACTCATATGATTCTAAGATTAGCACGTGTATTGATTGATGATCATGTCTCATGGATCATGGTATGGATATACCAAATCAGTAATGTGAACACATGTTAGAGAACATGTTGTGGGATAGACCCACCTTGAGACACTACAGGGATTTAATGTGTCATTAGTTGGTCTCAAGTAGTGTTGGTGCAAAGTCCTTAGATCTCAGATCATCATGGATTTCAACATGTGTAATGGCTTACTTGGGGACTACTAAACACTACACCATAACTGGGTAGTTATAAAAGTAGTCTTCGGATTTGCTATGAAACATGTAGTGGGATATGAATGATCAAGATGGAATTTGCCCCTCTTATGGGAGAGATTTCTCTGGGCCCCTCGATGTAATAGATTATGAAAGTGCATGGCCATGCCGAGTTGATTGAGGAGTCAATCAACAGATATATAATCCAATATGAGATCGAGTGAATGATTAAGCTATTGATAGGATAGCACGTGTCTTGCCTATAACTTAATTGGTATCGTGAGGCAAAATGATTTGTGTACACGTTACAGGTTCAGCCGATATGATCTTTATGTATATTTTGGTGTCAATACTCTCTGCTAGGGGCCGATGTTGACAGGTCGGCCGAGAAGTGTTCTCAGATCGTAACCAAGTATACATGAACCAAAACGGTCGCACACTTAACGGTTTGGTGAACAAGTATTCGAGTTGGACTCGGATAAGGCTTAGTTTGGATAAGAATCCGATTAGAGGTGACTTCCGATGGGCCCTCTAGGCCAAGTCAGCTAACTCTATAAATAGAAAGGCAAGGGGTGGAGATTGTAAGAGAGGAATTCACGTTAGACACGAGTTGAGATCCGCCACGAGCAAACCCTAGCAACCATCTCTGAGCCAAACCCTAGCCACGCGCCGAGTGCTAGCACACAGGCAATCAGCGTTCCACTCTTGGATGTGTGGATACCAGAAGAGACACTGCTACGTTGCGGTGTAGATCGGTGAGGCGAGTCGGCGGTTGGGCAATCGGATCATGGTGATCGGCTACTTCCGCAACCTCCCCGACGCGCATACATTTGACCGACTTCTCCAACACATACATATATACATATAAATATATATATACACACATACATATTTCACCCAATTTATATTGCCGTTACGATATAAGATTACTTAATTAGCACTAGTCACATTATTCCTTTTTCTCATTTCTCTTTGTATTTAATTAATTATTCCTCTTGTTAATTAAATTGAAATTACGGCAGCACTGTCGTTTGCATGCTTAAAAAATATTTATCCACAGCACTCAAGGCCATTGAATATTTAGCTCTTCCCTAGTATATATACCTTTGGAGCTCAGGAATTTTATATATATTTTGTAGGATTTGCTTCAATTCCTCTAAAATTTCTCCATTTCAAATGAGGTCACTTGTGCGCATTTCTATTCGCGTCCGCACATCCACCATGTCACATTACTAGAGAAACCATCTTTGGTTGAAGCGCCAAAATTCACTATAGTCTCGGTTGGAGTTGTACCCCGCGCTAAAATCCAAAAAAGTTTTTAGTCCCAGTTAAAAAAGGAAACGGCTCTCTACGACCTTTAGTCCCAGTTCGCGTCACGAACCAGGACTAAAGATCATCTTTAGTCCTGGTTCAAATCCTGTCAGAACCTATCAGGGCGCCTCCGGTCTTTAGTCTTGGTTGGTAACACCAACCGGGATAAAAGATGAGATCTTTAGTCCCGGTTGGTAACACCAACAGGGACTAAAGAAAAGATGCTTATTTTTAATTGAAATCAATCTTTATAAATTTTTTTTGAAATTGTTTTGGTGATAATATACAAATCGGAGGGATCTACAATACTGATAAGAACATTCAAACCTTGGTCGTCGCAACTAGTTTGTGCACGTGTAAAAGTTTTATGCGCATTGTTCCTATTTAGTTCTCTAATTCGGAGTCGGTTTTAAAACGGTCATAACTTTCACATATGGACTCCGATCGAGACGTTCCATATATGAAAATCAATTAGAAAAATTCCGGATGTGTTCGTTCATCGCCTTGTCGTGTTCGGCGATTTTATTTTTCCCAAAAACGGCTCAGAAGATTGTCTTTTCGAGCCCAGAAGCTTTTTTTTCAATTATGAGTGCGTCTTCTGAATTTTCCACAGGCCACGTCTTTCACTTGTTTCGGCTTAAATTTTTTGTGGTTACCTCTGATGTACTCCTAAGTCAAGAAAAAATATAAAAAAATAAAAATAAAAAGTCAATTTTTTCTTGTCTTGGTCAACATCAGATGAAAAGGAAAAAAGATAGGGACAAAAGAGAAACAATATCATGTATAGGATTATCTATGTTTGATTAAAATTTAATATTATTGTTTTAAACCTATATTTAATGAAATCAATTTAACCCCATTTACTAATTATTTAATTGTTAACCCTAGCGGGACCAAATAAATTTTAAAAATAGTGGAAATTATATTTAGTACCGATTGGAGGCTACAACCGGGACTAAAGATGAATTGAAAATAACGAAAAAATATCTTTAGTCCCGGTTGATGCCACCAACCGAGACTAAAGATGAATTTAAAAAGCGGAAAAATTGGATCTTTAGTCCCGGTTTATGCCACCAACCGGCATAAACAGGGACTAATATATCTTTAGTCCCGGTTGATGACACCAACCGGGACTAAAGATTCACGGGTATATATATATCCTGGTGCGCATCGTCTTCTCCACAGATCCAACACTTAGCTCATTTTTCAGATCTCTCTCCCCTCAGCTCTTTCCCTCTCCCTCTCCCTCTCCCCTCGGCAAGCAAGGAGAGGAGATGGCGGCGGCGGGGAAGGAGGTGGCGGCAGCGGGGCGCCATCTCCTCACCGACGGCGAGCGGGAGCCGGCGGCAGCGGCGAGCGAAAAATTGATGTTTTTTTGTATTTTGTTGTATATATAGTGTGAATGATTTTGTTTTATATATGTGTAAACAAATTTATGGACAATTTGTTATATATATGTGTAAATTTTGTTGTATTCGATCGTTGAAAATTTCAATGTTGTTTGTATATATATGTATGTTATGTGTGTTATGTATTTATATATATGCATATATATATAAATGTATATATATGTGTAAACAAGTAGCCAGTTAAGAGCAGTAGCAAATTAAAAAAATAAAAAAATCTTTAGTCCCGGTTGGACTAGTGTGGATTTCTCCAGCCGTGGCAATCACTCGAGAACGTTGTTATCTGCAAAATAAGCATCGCGCCAAATGAACATTGTATTTTAGATTATCAGGGAAACACTTCCCATGTACACTCTAAATTATGCAATACACATACACTCAAGGAACTGATCAAAAGAAAAGCAGCACATGCATGCAGCCTAATTGTTTCTATCAATATAATAGTAGTACTTTCTCGCGCCAGCTCGATCATTCTACTTAATTAATTTGCACCTTAATTTGTCAAAGATTATCATATCCATTAGGCGTTACTGCAGTACAGATTAGGCAGGTGCCAAGTTAGGCCTTGGAACAGATTAAACGACTTAATTGCAAAGCAAAGCAACGGATGCAGTAATTTAATCCATGTAATTAACCGACGCCAAGAAACGGAAACAACACCCTGCACGCAAGTTACATGGAATCAATCGATCTAATCTAATCTCGAATATATCGATCGAAATCGTAGCAGAAAGGAAAAGAACATTCCATGGATGTGTTTAGACATCACAACCAGATTAGTCATCTCTCCTAGTACGTGTAGCACAGTACTGTAGCACACGGAAGAGCCGTGAGGTCCACGTGGCGCGCTCCCATTGGTCGGGAACGCCTATTTAGGCGCCCCGCGCGCGCGCGCCATGTCTGTCTGAACACCCTCGCCGCCGCGGCCTTTCACTCGCGACAACACGTCGCCGTCGTCGGAGGAGAACACCATGGCGGCGGCCTTCTCATGCTGCCACGGCGCCGACATAGTGGTGGTGGTGGTGGTGGTGGCGGCGGCGATGGCGATGGGAGGGGTGGCCACCGGGGAGCCGCCGTTCTCGTGCGGGGCGGCGCCGGCGGGCGCTGGCGAGCAGGGGTATGCGTTCTGCGACGCGACGCTGACGGCGGCGGAGCGGGCGGCGGACCTGGTGGCGAGGCTAACGCCGGTGGAGAAGGTGGCGCAGCTCGGGGACCAGGCGGCGGGCGTCCCGCGGCTGGGCGTGCCGGCGTACAAGTGGTGGTCGGAGGCGCTCCACGGGCTGGCCACCTCCGGCAGGGGGCTCCACTTCGACGCCCCCGGATCCGCCTCGCGCGCCGCCACCAGCTTCCCGCAGGTGCTCCTCACCGCCGCCGCCTTCGACGACGACCTCTGGTTCCGCATCGGCCAGGTACGCGTATACGCAACTGTGGCACGGCGATCGACGGCGTGGCGGCCGGCTGCCGCCGCCGCCGGCCGTTATGGCTCGCCGGGCCCATGGACGAAGGCATGCGCGCGCGCCATGCACTAGGCATGAGCATTTTTTAGGGTTTTTTTGTTTATTTTTTTAAACTCGTTGCGGCCTCGGTGGGTTTTGTGATCCGTGACAAAAAGGACAAATTAAGTGACGAGCGGTTATGTTAAGAATACCTATGCCTTGTCGACGTGACTGTGGGATCTGGATCGATCTGTCGAGAGTAATTGTAAATTAGTGCAAATTAATTATTAGGTACTCCTTCCTTATTTAAATTTGATTTTATTTATTCAAACTTTTAAAATTTTAACCATTGATAGCTCTTAAAGTTTGATAAAATTTCCTTTGCAAATACTTTTACAATATTATAATTTTTTATATATTATCACTATAGTCTAATAAAAAATAGTGGTTAAAATTGTAAACCAAGACAAGTGAAATCAACAATATCATATATATTTGATATAGAGGTAGATATAAATTCTATTGACATGTGCGCATCAATGGGTTTAATCGCGTAATAAGTACATGTACGTGTTAGGAACAGTAAGCGCACCCACGTGTGTGTAAAATTTATCTAGCATTTGAACCCCCTGGATAGATTGAATTCATACACCTCAGCTCTGTGGTCACATCAAAAGCGTTTCTCCTGTAAATTTCATAAAACTGAGTCGTGGAACTTGGAAGTGTTGAAATTGCTCACACAATTTAATTTGTGGAAACTTGCAAGTCAACCTCTGCGACTATTAAGTTGATCAACGTAGCTCAGCTAGACGCCAGTTTGTGCTTGTTTTTTCTTCATGGAGGTTTGGTGGAAGTGCACTTAGGTTTTGGACCAAAGACAAAATAAGGAATTCGCCCCGTTAAGAATGTATGATTGTTCTACGCCCAAATTTGTTAGGGTGTGGTCAGAGGTGGTGGTCGATCGGGAACTTCACACATAATTAATTAAAGTATTAGTTAATTTAAAATGAATTAATATGTATGTCTTGTATACTTTTTTCTATAGAGACATTTTTCACATAAAAAACAGGGCTTTACCTAGTCTAAATAATTAACCATTATCACTACTATTATTCCATATCCAAAAACCTTGGGACAAACTGCTGGGGTCAGCTAGGAATTAAAGATGTAGCGCCCACACCACACGTGAATATGGGCGGTTCGTGCCAAAGACAAGCAGCAGAATGTTTCTGCGAGAAAAGAGGCGACTTTTTTTCGTGTTGGGACGTCACATGTGACTGGTACATGCATCAGTATGAGTATGTAGATCGGACCTTTGCAACTGTACCTACCACCTAACCTTTTTGTTGAGTCCTCTCCGTGGGTATGGAGTGACCACACGCTATGCATCTTTAAATTCTTTCCTAATTAAGAGCTGACAATTGCTTATTTATGGCTTTATTAATATAAGTAAACATTAACAAGTTTCTAAAGTTGCAGAACGACGGGCACCTCGTTGCTGGGCTAGAATAGAACTGACGTATGGAGGATTTGTGAGGTCTTTCACTCAACAACGAAAGCTTTGAAGACGTCAGCGATGTGTTATAGAGACGTCCCGTTATTCAATATGTCAACACATGGCGTAGAAAAACTATATATTAGGACAGGCATTTGTGTTCTTTCTTACCATCGATCTAATCGGTTGAGATAGGACTAATAAACCGAAGTCACGTAAATGGAGCAACTAAAAATAACTTATGAGTGAAACTTTTGAAGAGAAATATTTATTTTTGAAGAACATTCGTACAATTGAAATTATGTCAAACAAAATGAACATGCTCTTCTTTTCCAATTTGGCCATTAAAGCCATCCCAGCACTTACACAACCAATACCCTTGGGCCTCACGTTAGTGCCGCATTGGCACCTTAAATATTTCAGAAAGTTTCATTTCACTTCCATAGCTTCATCGATCAGGTGTAAGCAAAAAGCGAACAGATAGCGCTTCATTATTAGCTTCACTAATACTTTCGGTATTCTCTTTGCAAAAGGGTCTCACCATGTGGTCACCAATCGTGCGTTGCAAGCATGCGTGCATATACCAGCTCATATCACTCACTCTGGATTATTGCATTTTGCATGCCATGTGAAATGCACACATTTGGCCGAAATATAATCATCACGAAATGGCATATTGTGTGCACCATCATGTGTAGGCCATCGGCACGGAGGCGAGAGCGCTGTACAACATAGGCCAGGCGGAGGGGCTGACCATGTGGTCCCCCAACGTGAACATCTTCAGGGACCCGCGGTGGGGCCGTGGCCAGGAGACCCCCGGCGAGGACCCCACCATGGCTAGCAAGTACGCCGTCGCCTTCGTCAAGGGGATGCAGGGGAACTCGTCGGCGATCCTCCAGGCCTCCGCGTGCTGCAAGCACGTCACGGCGTACGACCTCGAGGACTGGAACGGCGTCCAGCGCTACAACTTCAACGCAAAGGTGAGTCCCGTCACACTACCATATAGACGGGTCAACGGTAACGGTTCGAAACAGGGATTATTGGTATCGTTCTTCTTTTTTTTTTCCCTTTAGGTGACGGCGCAGGATCTAGAGGACACGTACAACCCGCCGTTCAGGAGCTGCGTGGTGGACGCCAAGGCGACCTGCATAATGTGCGCCTACACCGGCATCAATGGCGTCCCGGCCTGCGCGAACGCCAACCTCCTCACCAAGACCGTCAGGGGAGACTGGGGCCTGGACGGGTACGCGAGTCAGTCAGTCATGTGTCGGTGTCGGTGAATTAGTTGTCGCATGACATGCGACCCAGCATCCTCCCGGTCATCACGAGCGCTGATGCGTCTTGGGTTTTGGCTGCTTGCTTGCTTCAGGTACGTCGCATCGGACTGTGACGCGGTCGCCATCCTGCGTGACGCGCAGCGATACACGCAGACGCCTGAGGACGCCGTCGCCGTCTCCCTCAAGGCTGGTACGTGCTGGCTGGCTTGTGATGATGATCAATTGATCGCTTTCTCCATTAGCATTTACCAAAAGACGACAAGTTTATCAAGTGAAAGCTGGACTAAATCATTTGACTGAACCCAATTGGACAGAGAACTAAATTCAGAAGCTTCATTGTTCCAAAAACAACATGGACAGATTCGGGTTGATTTTAAATGATTTGGGAATTTCAGGATTGGACATGAACTGTGGCACCTACGTGCAGCAGCACGCCATGGCGGCCATCCAGCAGGGGAAGCTGACGGAGGAGGACATCGACAAGGCGCTCAAGAACCTCTTCGCCATCCGGATGCGGCTCGGCCACTTCGACGGCGACCCCAGGAGCAACAGCGTGTACGGCGGGCTCGGCGCAGCTGACATCTGCACACCGGCGCATAGGAGCCTCGCGCTCGAGGCAGCGATGGACGGCATCGTCCTGCTCAAGAACGACGCCGGCATCCTCCCTCTCGACCGGACGGCGGTGGCCTCTGCGGCCGTTATTGGCCCCAATGCCAATGATGGCCTAGCCCTCATTGGCAACTACTTCGGCCCGCCGTGTGAATCGACAACGCCGCTCAACGGCATTCTGGGTTACCTCAAGAACGTGAGATTCCTCAATGGTTGCAATTCGGCGGCCTGCGACGTAGCCGCCACGGACCAAGCTGCTGCGATAGCGAGCTCTTCGGATTATGTCTTCCTGTTTATGGGGCTCAGCCAGAAGCAGGAGAGCGAAGGGCGCGACAGGACAAGCCTGTTGCTCCCCGGGAAGCAGCAGAGCCTCATCACTGCCGTAGCCGACGCAGCGAAGCGCCCTGTGATCCTGGTGCTCCTCACCGGTGGCCCAGTGGACATCACATTCGTGCAGACGAACCCAAAGATCGGCGCCATCCTGTGGGCTGGTTACCCAGGGCAAGCTGGTGGTCTCGCCATCGCCAGGGTGCTCTTCGGCGACCACAACCCCAGTGGGAGGCTGCCGGTGACATGGTACCCAGAGGAGTTCACCAAGGTGCCCATGACTGACATGCGGATGCGTGCCGACCCGGCCACCGGCTACCCTGGCCGGAGCTATCGCTTCTACCAGGGCAAGACCGTCTACAAGTTCGGCTACGGTCTCAGCTACTCCAGCTACTCTCGTCAGCTGGTCTCCGGTGGTAAGCCAGCAGAGTCCTACACCGACCTACTTGCTAGTCTGACAACAACAACATCAGAAGGTGATGAGAGCTACCACGTCGAAGAGATTGGCACTGACGGCTGTGAGCAGCTCAAGTTCCCGGCGGTTGTGGAGGTGCAGAACCATGGCCCCATGGACGGCAAGCACTCCGTGCTCATGTACCTCCGGTGGCCAAATGCTAAGGGCGGCCGCCCGACAACCCAGCTGATCGGTTTCAGGAGCCAGCATCTCAAGGCAGGGGAGAAGGCCAACGTCAGGTTTGACATCAGCCCATGTGAGCACTTCAGCAGGGTAAGGCAAGACGGCAAGAAGGTGATCGACAGAGGGTCTCATTACCTCATGGTTGACAAGGATGAGTTGGAGATTAAATTCGAGGCCTGAGTTTTAGATGGAGGGAAAGAATTACAGGCGGTGCATACGGTGCAATTCTTTCACTGTATAATTTATTTGTTGCAGTGGTTATGATTCAATCGCCTCAGAAACTGAGGTTTCTAGGCTCCAGGAGATGTGTTTAGCACCTTTTCAGGTATAGCTCACAAATTATTCTGGACCAGAAAATGCCTCCCGGACTCCTGGTATCTTTGAAATGGATAGTCTGGGGAACATGTAAAATGGATTATTGATTTACCACTTCACAATTAACCAGCAGCAATATTTTATACCCTTCTCTGTATTTAGAGTGCAATGCAAACTACATGCAAAGTGTCATTCTAACTTGTGTTAATTACTAAAAGCTTACTATGCAGCACCATGTCAGATATGCACTTTTCTTGATCAATTCAGCTTGCCTCCTATAAGAGGAGTACAGACCAAAAGCTACCATGCCTCGTACATATCAACACAGCATGTGGTATCCTACTACATAAATAAAGGTAGTCGAGACAAACCAATTGGAGAGACGAGATCTTCACAAACTCTTCGGCCTGAACATAGCTTCATATAGTTGTGCAAAAGTAAGCACAAAGGTAGTTAGCAAAGGTGGTTGTTTATATTTAAATAAGTGCGGCCTGATTTTACTTTGCTTACCATGACCAAGACATTCTTTAAGCATGCATGCATGTAGTGAGCACTTTCCTTGCTCAAACATCCTTGAAAAGGAGCTGGAATCTGGGTATCCTCTCTGGTGGAAGCGGGCAAGAAACTATCAGTTTGCCTTTCATCGCACCCCTAAATATTGCCTGCCATCAAGACATCAGAGGGCTGAAGTCAACTACTGTTTTAACATGTTCTTCATGAACCAATAAACTGCTAAATTGAGCAGAGTTGAACTTCATAAATGTCAATCGTCATGACAGACCAGCTGCGATTAATTGACTTAGCTAAACTAGCAGAGAGGAATGCAACAGATGATGATAGATCCCACATGACAGCAGTGTTAAAATTGACAATTTATCTGCTAAACTACTTTAAAATGTTAGGATTACAAGAACAGGAAAATCATACCAAAAGATATGCTACAGTGAGAAAATATTCCTCTGCCTCCAAAACAGAACAGTGCTAAATATAAATCTCAAATGACACATGATCTGAAAGGATCTACGTATTGTAGTTTTCATGAAACAGAAGGGAACGCTGGACCACTTGTTGTATTACTGCCCATTGCTTTCAGGCAGAAAGCAATCCATACCCTTGCCAAATTGTTCATTATGGCACATCATGACCTTCCTGGTGAACAAGTACAAACAAGAGCGTATTCTTACTGCTGTATGGTTGTACCTTAGGCCTTGTGGACTGATATAAACAAGAACATTCTAAAGAGTAAAAGATCAAGCAACCAAATGAAAACTTTGAAAGAACATGTCTTTCAATGTTATCTTGGGCGAGTACTCAAAAAGGTGTTAAAGGGGCATCCTCAAATAGTAGGTACAGAGGTGATAAGAAAGGCAGTCAAAGATAATTTGGCCTCCCAAAACAACCGTAAATCGATACCCCTGTAGTGAACCATCTGAGATTTCCTTCACCTTATCGATGTCCATTATTGTTTTCCATATTCTTTTGTTCTTTAATCTATGAATCATTGTGAAGAGAAAGTAAATTTCAGAACAACAATTATTTGATTTTACATAAGAAATAACTATTAGTTTATTGGCCTCATTCATACGCCATCATCTTTTTTTCTGGCCTAACCTGGACTGGGATGGCAAAGATAATGAAAAAGAAAAAGAGCAAAGTCGAGATTTACAACATTGGCCTATTGACAAAGAAAAATGTGGTTCTTAAATCTTAATCCCATGAAAAGCTCATTGGCCCACTCACCTCAACAACATCAATGAAATCTTGCTTGCTGCTGAAAGAGCCAATCCATTTTGTGTGATCAGGTGTCCTGCGTATATACATTACAATAAGTTTGGCATATTTGTGATGCAGCTATAGTACACCCTAAAACAACTAATAAGAAAAGTGCAATGAGAAAAATATCTTTGTTGGTGAATATCACTCAATATCAAAGAAATCAACATTATTTACAAAAACAAAAACAAATGACTCAGAGGAACTGAATTTGTTCTGAATTGCATCCATTACTACATTATTCACTTGTTTTACAATTTAATTCCATACGTTTCATTAATAAAAGTTTAAAGAGAATAGAATACTTCTTAAAGTTGACATTCAATAAGGAAGCAGAAAAATTCATCAAAACTCCATAGTCAGTAGCTTTCAATTTTCTAACAAGCATATTCAAATTTTATAAAGAAATACATGTTCAGGGTGTTATTTAGGTTAACCACACAATTCCCATAGAGCATTCAAATATACAAAATACTGTAGATCATGTTTTTGTTAATAGATCTTAAGGTCTCAAAAAATGTTCCAATATCTTCAAAAAGTCCTGGTCATCAGTAATCATGCTAAAGTAGAGCTTTATTTACTGAAGCAAGGACACACTGATTGATTCTTACTTTTTGCTCGATATGTTCCGCCGAGTTTTTTTGCTTATAAATAAAGCTTTCGCAAATTCATATTTAAAATTTTATCCATAGCAATTCCTGATGCTAACACTTTCAACATAAATTTATAGAGTAGATTGTAAACTAGCTTTTCAACCTTCGTTGATATGACTTATGGATGACATGTGAAAACCGAGTATAATGTACATAAATAGCTGATAAGAAATTATGTCCACAGTGGATTACTAGAATTTAAGAGACAAGACTTGAACGATGGTAAGGAACTCAAGTGTAAAATAAGGCCACTTGCAAATAACATTATACCACCACTATAGTAAACACAAAACAACAATATTATACCCTGAGTCCATCTTCATGTGTTGGGCGTTGAAGAAAAAAATGGTAGCTGGAACCAAAGTGATATCAAAATAGTCGATGTAGACTTGCATCTCCTCAGAATCCATATCGACCAATGCTACCGTCGCAAACTTTGATATGTCCCAAGAAGATTTAGCGAGCTGTTAAAAAAGGAAAAACAGGGCAAGATAAATAAATAACCAGCACGCAGAAGCCATGCAACTCCCATATACATTTTTTTTATAAATAAAAATATAGTAACAAATCTGCACACACTATCCCACCCCACAGTGTAAGACTGGAACAATAAGGTCTTATTCGTTTAATCCCCATGAGACTGGAACAATAAGGCATTGGGTGGGGGATTAAACGAACAAGGCCTAACGAGGATATGCACCGCTCTCTTTTCCTCTCCATTCACATGCTTCAAATTCATTCCATCAATGGTTGTAACTAATAGGCATGCATAATCGTAGATCAATTTCGTCAGTAGCTCTGCTAGGTTTACCAGCCTCCCACAAGTAAATACTGTTCGAGCAATCAAATCCTCCAGGACCATGGGCGGCCTAAAACCTACTGCACGGGCAGATGAACAAATCAATCCCCATAGCAAGCGGCAATCGCATCGCATGGAACCGACAGGGGAGGAGAGGTCGCTCACGATGTCGTCGAGGTGGAGGCAGGCGGCGTCGGCGGCGCGGCCGAAGCGAAGGACGAGGACCTTGTCGAGCGTGTCGCGGATGGCGGCGTCCACCTCCGGCTTCCGCCGCAGCGTCGGCAGCAGCACCGACCCCATCCCCTCCCCCTCCCCTCCTCACCGGAATCGGAATATTTCTCTTCCTTTCCTCTCCTCTCCGCGCATCGTCGGCGGCGACCTTGCAAGCGGCGGCCGGGCGGGGAAGGAAAGGAATATGGGCCGGTTACATGGGCTCTGCATAAGCTTGCACTCCGTTGGGAATCTTTTTGTACTTCTAATTTTTTTATTAAAAGATTTTCAAAAAAATTCGTTTTGAAAAATTTGCAAAAATTCTCCCCGTTTGAGAGGGAGAAATTTAAAATTGTTATCTTAGAGAGCGATTCTGTGACGTGGCGACGACCCGCCGCCGTCATTTTGCATTTAAGTCCCGTGTCGCCCTCGGCAAGGGCGATTTTTCCACTGTTGAAGTAGGGAGCCGCCGTAAAATGGTGGTCGGCCGACAAATTTGCAGAAAGCCCCCTCGTCGCCGTTGTAGAGAGTGATTTTCTTAAATCTTGCCCTCGCAAGGGTGTTTTTGGCCGGTTGGGTCCCGAAAAACAATTTGCAAATCTTTTTTAATAACTTTAAAAAATAATAGTAGAGTTTGTGCAATTCTTTTAAAGAAATATATAACTAGTAAAAATAAAATTAGAGTTTTTACAATTCTTTTAAAGTAATATATAACTTTTAAAAATAAAAGTAAATAGTAAACAATGAAAAAAATTAGAAAATATGAATTAAAAAAATATAAATACATTTGAAGGCAAAGTTAAAAACTTATTTGTAATCAAAATAGAAACATTTTGAACTCAATTAATGAAGCAATTCACATGGTAGGCAACGTGCGTAATAATACATGCATAACTCATATTTCATTGGTGGTACAAACCATGACATATGTTTCATAACATTATATTCTCAGAATTGAGCCATGGATACATGATACGGCGTGCAACGTGTCTTGCATTTTTGCGTCCTTCAATCGCTTGTACTCTGCTTGTATTTCGCACTAAGTTATCTTTTGGCCATTATATTGTGGATTGACATTGTCGATCCACAAAGTGAATCCGCACCTCCTTGGAATGCCCTGAGAAAAAACGTAGGTGGTCAGTTAGAGTGACAATATTATGAAGACGTTAGCGGAATTCAACAAACATAAGACATACAACGAAGTCGTCGTCTAAGTTGGGGCAAACGAAATATCTCCTGTCATATGTTTCTGGTTCAAAGGAGGTAGTCATTTGGCAACGATCCCTACAACCACACCTAGGACGCTTCGACCATTCAGGGTAACCCAATGGATTGTTCCTCCAATCTAAGCTTGCAATTTTCGTCCGACGTTCGTACTCCATCCATGCCTGGATGAATTGTTCGGTCAGCTCAGGTTGCGTGACCGTTGGACCAATGGAAGTAGGTCTCACCGTATCGATCCATTGTTCGAATCCACCTACCGTACATCCTCCTGTTTGTACATTTGTTGCAGTTAGACAATGAAACAAGTGATTAGTTTTACCAAAAAAATCAAAACTCATGACAAAATCATTGTCGACAATCTCAGGACACACGAAGCATCTTTGTCCTAGAGTTGCTTGTCTAGTGGACCTTAAAACGGAGACCACAATGACACTCTGGATGTTCCCGCCATGTGGGTAGGCCCAGCGGATCTACCTGCCAATCTAAGGCTTCTGCAGCAATTCAACGTTGATACTCAGCCTTCCGCCGAAGGTAGTCCGACCTTGTTTCGCTAAGTGGGTAGGAACGTGTTTCGTCGGCTCGTGGGTTCTCTCTATCTATCCACTCAAAGAAGTTGCACATCCGACGGTATGCCTGCATAAGATGGTACCATGTTGTAGGAACAAGTTAGCGCTTTGTGTATTACAACTCGGAGGAGATTAGTCATACCTTATCCATGTTGGCGCATTGGAAGAATCTTCTCCCCCGAGTTTGTTGTGTTGAGGGATGACGTAAGTATGCAGCCATCCCCACAATGGCACAACGGACGGTCACACCATGGTGGAATCCAACCAGTGGAGGGATGGCTTTGACAGTTGAGACGCTTAGAAAATGGATATTGCATTCTACCAAGATGTGTAAGAAACTAAAAGAAGATATGAAGAGTTTGTATTCGGGTGGTGTAATATATTAGTGGTGCAAGCAGATGGACATCTCAACCTAAGGGGAGTTAATTCATTCAATGGATGTGACAACACGTCCACGCGACTGCACAAAAAGATTCATTTACTCTTAGAAAGCAGTGCCAAAAGCTGAGAGCAACAGCGTGAACACACCGAAAGGAATCTCACGCGCCGAAAGCTTTTCGTTGTTTGGTTCAGTAGATGTTGCGCAGGCCGTGAACCGTACGAACGAGCAGATCACGCGCGAGTAAGAATGGCGTAAAAGGTGGTCGTGACATGTAACTAGGACGACCCAACACGCTTAAAACATAGAACATAATCTGAAATCGACGAATATATACAAAAACTAGCATGAAGTTACTAAGGTTAAATATATACAAACAAGTAGCACGAAGATACTAGTGCCGAGGCCTCTTAACCCTCTCCCTCCTACCCTGCGCCCTAACGTGCCTCTGGGAATACGTGAGCCGGCCCAGGGGTACAGCGTGTCCTGCCCACACATCAGGTGCCGGCGTCACCAGTGGCTCCTGGCTCTACGGAGGAGGTGCTCCGCTAAGCTATGAGCCTCCGATGATGTCCTGCTCTCGGTCCTCCAGATCGTCGAAGTCGTCGCCAAAACCTGACCCGCCTGCCTGCGACGAAGAGGCACTTGTACGAAAAATCCCCGCCGAATTCCCTGATGGAGATGTACAATATTACACAATAGTTATGGGAACTAGTACACAACTAGTAAGTACTACATCGACGCATGCTCACCCAGAGGGTCCCACGGCTGCAAGAACAGATGAGGGATTGACTAACCGCTCGGTCCAGCAAAGGCCCCAAAGGGCAGCGTAGGACCTACGTGGCATGCAGTTTGTGAGACCATGCGGAAGGTTTGTACAATAAACCATATGATAGGAAACTAATGAAGGGTTACGCGGAGGCTACGCTAGCCAAAAACAAAAACTTTTACCGCGCAAACCATGAACACTTGCAAGTAAGGGCCGATAGATCGTTACCGATTGGAGTAGAGTGCGGCGGAATAACCAATCGGGGCAATCCGATCCGAAGCAGTGTAGCCGATTCTCGAGAGACGCCGATTCGCCAATCAGCCGATTCGAGTCGTCCAGCCGCGTTCTCACGCCTCGCTCTGATGCGCCCGACCGCAGCCGATTCCACTACAGCCGATCACTCCGATTGCAGCCGATCCGAAGCCGATCAACAGCGCGCAACGTAGCAGCGCCTCTACCGGTATCCACACGTCCGGGGACGAACGCCGAACACCCGTGTGCTAGCACGCGATGCAAGGCTAGGGTTTGGCTCGAAAGTGGGGAGGATTTCCGTGGAGATTGATCTCGGCGACTTCTGTTGCACGCGATGCAATTGACGTCTATTCAGCTCTCCACCCCTCCCTCCTTTATATAGAGTTGGCCGACGGGACTAGTGGCCGATTAGGACTCTATTTTGAATCGGATCTCATCCGTATCTCATAGAGTTGGCCGCCCATACGTCGTAAGCCCATAGGACTCTATCCGATCGGATCCCTATCCGATCGAGCCGTATCCGAGTCCAACTCGAATATCTATTCTATCCCCTTAAGCGTGCGACCACGCAGGTTCAGGTATACTCGGTTTCGGCTATAGTCTAACTTAGCCGATCGTCGGCTCGAGTCCAACTCTCTCGACCTGTCAATAGCGGCGCCTAGCAACACATATTGACACTATAGTATACAAGAATATAATATCGGCTCGAACCGTAATGTGTACACAAATCCCTTTGCCTCACGATACCGGTTAAGCTATAGGCAAGATGTGTGCCATCCCTTCAATAGCTTAACCATTCACTCGAACCGTATTGGATTATCGTCCGTTGATTGACTCCTCAATCAACTTAGCATGGCCATGCATTTCCATAATCCATTACCTCGAGGGCCCGAGATATCTCTCCAAAGGAGGGGCAAATTCCATCTTGATCACTCACATCCCACTCCATGTTTCATAGCAAACCCGAAAACTATCTTTATAACTATCCGATTACGAATAGCGTTTGGTAGTCCCAAAGTAGGCTACTACACATGTTGGAATCCATGGTGATCTCAGGTCTAAGGACTTTGTACCAACACTACCCGAGACCAACTAATGGCACATTAATTCCTGTAGTGTCTCATGGTGGGTCTATCAATGTGTTCTCTAACACATATGTCCATGTTTATTGATTTGGTATCTCCATACCCATGATCTATGAGACATGATCATCAATCAATAAACATGCCGATCTTAGAATCATATTTGTTCCAACAATATGACATATGATCGGGATCGTTTAGAAATAGATTCATACATATCGAGTCTCATAAATAAGTCACGTACTTATTGATCAATACAAGATGTCTATTTCATGGAACTGAATAACACTTTATTCATTTATACATAAACATTGACGTGATATCCAACATCTCCATGTTGCCTCTAGGGCATATCACTAACAACTAACCTGTGGACGGTCCAGCACCGTGGGAAGCCGATCTAGGGGTACGAACGCACAGACGTGGAACTGTAGGTACTAGTGAAGGTATCGCATCCACGGCGGTACGACAAGAGAAAACGCACAAGATCGAACACATCTTCATCTGCATCCGCTCAAACGTCAACCTCTGCTCTGCGTCGTTCAGGTGCAGTCCAGCGTCCAACCTGAGCATCACCGCATTGATATCAGCACTAATGTCTCGTGCGACGTCGGCCTGTGCAAGAAAGTAGGAAGGAGAAAGTACCAATCGAGAAGTACAAGAGGAGAAAGTTTGTGAAAGATGAAAGTACCCCCATGAAGTAGTCCTGGTCACGGTGAGTGGGGTACGTGTCTGTGACGACAGCCTGGTGCTGCTGTGGAGTGGGAGGAGTGAACGTAACCCGGGCACACGTGCACGGCAAGTACCAGTGAAGGTACACACGGTAATTCTCCTTGGAGTGGGGAAAGAGCTTGTCGATGACCTCCTCGGAGGCTACCAACCAGTCCTCCACATACCGGTGCAGTCGCGGTGCCCACAGTGTCCCTGCTTGCTGTCCTCGGTGAGTAAACCTGCAAAAAATATTAGGGTTATCGATCTGTTCGAAGCGATAGACATGATAGTTATAAAGTTGAACACAAATTACTCACGGTGGTCCTGAGGGGGACGAGCATCGCAGGGTTTGCTGGAAACGCCTGTTTGAGTCCGAACTGCCTCACAACACGCTGCGGGCAATGAGGCTCGACGAAGATGTCGAACACCATCGGCACCGACGTCAGCCAGTACGCCGCGTCACTCGTGCACAAGGAAGACAAACCTAAAGGAGCTCTCCCCGCGATGGCCTGCTCTGTGTACAGCTCCCAGACGATGTCGCTTTCCTACGGACAGTCAAACTTGAAGACGAACTCTGGCTAACTCCATTGAACCTGCACGTGGGCGTAATGGCGCTGCGACACACAGAGAACTAGGGTTAGTGGACAAGTAAAAATAAATTTGAAATAAAGACACTTGTACTTACGTTACGGCGACACAAGTAAGTGCCCATCGTCGGCCCATCCTCTGCGGCATCGGCTGGGGGTCCTAACTTGTAGGGTGCGGTGTCTACGATCAGTCGTCCGACAGCAAACCTCTCAGTTGCCCAGAGCTGGACAAGGAGGAGGCAGCCAACGAAGATCGCCCCTGCATCCGTCTTGCAGCAGGCCTCGTACAGCGCACGGTAAGTCACTGCGAGGACTGCTGATCCGCAGCTCCACTGAGGCACGCAGCCTAACTCAGCATCCGTTATCACCCGGGCGTAGTGGATTAGTCCCTTGTCCACTGCGTGGCCTGTGGTGCTGGTGAACATCACCCAGCCGAACAATCAGAGGAGGTACGCCTCTAGGGCGCGTCTGACGGAGTACTCGTTGGCGTTCAAGTGGAGCTTATCAGGCTACAAGAAAGAGCAAACGATGTTACAACTACTTAGTTTTGTGAAAATTAACAAAGCTTTGCAGTGAACTTACAGTGAACTGCAGCAACCAAGCCTTCGTAGGCCCGACTGTAGTGTACGCATGTAGTCCAGCTACCGACGCGATCCCAGGAAGCCTCATCACAGGCGCGAAGCGCTCCGTGATATCGTCCTTCCATCCCCCCGCACCGTTCACTGGCCCGACAACGTCTCCGGCTAGTGGAAGACCTAGCAGGTACGACACGTCCTGCAGTGTCGGTGCCATCTCCCCACAGGGAAGATGGAAGGTGTGCGTCTCGAGCCGCCACCGATCTGCTAAAGTAGCCAGCAGCGACCGGACGACATCAGCGCTTCGCCAGGTCTCTCTGGTCCGCCCTCGCCTCAACAAGCATGCAAAGCGCAATCAAGCCTGCCTCACGCAACCTGCATAGCGTCAAGTCAAAACATTAGGACAAACTAATTAGAGTCAAATCAAATTTTCCTTCAAGTAAATGAGGTAAGACTTACCAAGGAACATGTCACGGATTGACACGCAACAACTCGTGCGAAGGACGTGGATGGAAGGTGCTGAGCTGCGCACCCTCCACTGCTGACAGGTACGAGCGGTGGCTCCTGTCTATGCCCCTGTTGAATAGTGCTGGTGTGTCGTGCGCCATACCTGCATACATTTAACTGATTAGACATAAGCAACATATATCTTAATCAAAATCAAGAGCAACATAAACATAGAACCATAATTCAGAGCAATGAATAAAAGTCCTAAATATTTAAGAATTTTGCAAACATTGCACAAATAGTTCAGTACAATGATAATGCAAATTGGTAAAATACACCGACAATCACATTAATTGCGACAACCGGAATACTTGGTTGCGCACATACATAATTAGGACATTGCATCGTCAGCCGAGGACGTAGTTGCCACCCGAGAACGCCTAGGTCATGGTCGCCTGGTTTATTGTTCCTTCTCCGGATGGACGACAACCATCGGTTGCCTGTCCAGATGGACCCGCAGCCGAGACGTTTGGAGCTGCAACATTCTTTGGACATTTCTTGTAATTATGGACACGCTCATCGCATTTGTTGCATCGTAGAGTCCTCCCACCTGCCTCTGACTCATCCATGTCGTTTCTGATGCGTCTCGTCTGACGTCAGCCTTTTTTCACCCTTAATTTCGATGGATCTGGAATGTAGAGCACTTGTGGCCTCAGAGTTGTATAAGATCCAGATATCCCAAACCCATATATCTCCTCCCTCCATGTATGAAAAATTACATATTTCGTGTAGTACGGTGAAACATAGACATCGGGAAGTATGCGACAATCTCCAGCTGCTGCAAGTACGTATGAGCAAGGCGGATGTCTAAGCTTGAGCTTCATGCAATTACAACTGCATCCGCCATCCGCATACAACACACATTCCTACACAGCTTGGTGGCGGTTGATGCCATGCCTTCTCCTGTCGACACACATCACCTCATACCTATGAACTTGAGTATCTTGGGGAATAACTCTGTGATTCATAGCCTTAGCAATTTTGTCTTGCATATACTTTGTCACCACATTCTCAAATACAATGTTGTTATCAGCCATTAAAGGAGCAATTTTGTTGTATCTGTCCCTGAAGTATGCTTGTGTGCCGTGAAGGATAAATTCGACAATACCAACCAATGGGAGTCCTTGCACTCCTCGAATTACCCAGTTGTACACCTCGGCAAGGTTGGTTGTCATTATACCATATCGAGACCCATCAGTGTCATACAATAGAGACCACTTTTCTTTCGGTTCATTTTCTATCCAGTGCGAGAAATAACGGATTGATGATGCAGACCTCCTTCTCATTGTGGGCGGGTCATCGTGTAGTGCACCAAGCGATACTAGAAGCTCGTCATCCTGTGGCCGACAAGATTGCTCGTCGGTTTGCTTCGTGGTTAGCTCATCCAACCTCCTCCACAACTCATTGAATTTCTTCTCTTGATTCTGACCACATAGCCTCTTAAAGAGATCCATCAGGTGCTTGTTCTTGAATTGCTTGTAGAAATTTGCACCCATATGACGCATGCACCATCTACTCCAAACATCATGCCACCTAGCAAGAAGTCCCTTCTTCGGCCAACCATTCTGCAGGTAGTCAATTGCCCTCAACATGCCCACATGACGATCATGTTGTAGAATCAAATGTGCTTGATTTGTATTTTGTGTGATGAAATATTGGTGGTAATTTGCGATATTTAATATGTGAAATATCGGCGGTGCGACCGGTCGACCGAAGGCTTGACCGGTCAGACCGGAGGTATGCACATGGTCTGACCGCCGACTTTGACTCAGTTTCGGATTCGATTTATCTTTTTGATTTCGGATTATTTCTTTGTGGATTTGACTTCTAGATGGTTTATATGCGTATGGTTACTATTGTTATGCTAATGTGAGTCAAGTTTGGACAAACTTGTGCTCGGAATATGATTTCTTTGTCGTATATGTGTAGGTATCGCTTGAGGCCTCGGGATAGTGTTGCTAGTGATGGATCGGAGTCGACTTGGGAGAAGTGGACGTCTAGAGATCAAGAGATCACGCGGGATACTAAAAGGCTAGAGGATAATGCATGTGGAAGATGGAGAATTCATATGGTATACGAAAGGAATCGTGTGCATATGGAAAGAGGAGTCGAATTTGGAAAGGAGTCCGGATTCGGAAAGATTGATTGAGATAAGGAAAGAGATGAGTTTGTATCTTGCAAGAGAGGGTTTTCTATGTGGATTAGGAGTCCTAATTCGTGTAGAATTCGTGGCTTACTTCATGTATAAATAGAGAGGGAGGGTGTGCCTCCTTGTTATCAATTTTGCAAGAGAGAAAGTTAGGGTTTGGAGTTTAGTTCGAGATTTTTGTGAGGAGTGTTGTTGTGCACTTTGTAAACACTTTTAGACGCAATAAAGTCGAAATAGTTTGATTTACTTCTTTGGGAGTTCATCTATCATGTTTTCTGGGTCCCGACGGTCTGACCGCAGGTGTGCAAGCGGTCTGACCGGTGGGTTGTGGTGGTGGTCCAACCGGAGTTGTGGTGGCGGTCTAACAGGCCAGGAGGGACGGTCTGACCGGCCAGTATACAGCGGTGTGACCGGCGACGACTTCAACAACTACGGTTTGATTTCTTTTTCTAGATTGTTTTCATTGGTGAGAGGTAATCTTTTAATTCCGCAAAAGATTTTTGGTTTTGGTTTTTCCCTACCATTCACCCTCCTCAGGTAGGTTTGTTTACTTTGTTTCGATCCTACAAGTGGTATCAGAGCCTCGTTCTTGATTCGATATTGATTGCTTTTTTGATCTATTTGCCATGGCTGAAAATTTTTCAAACAAACCTCATATTTTCAATGGAACTGATTTTGATTATTGGAAGAAAAAGATGAAATCTTACATAACATCTCAAGGATATGATATTTGGCTAAAAGTTGCACAACCTTATGAAATCCCTAAACGCATTGATACTCCTGCTCTCAAATTAGATTTTGAAAATAATTGCAAAGCTTGCAATATTATTTTTAATGCAATTTCTCGCTTCGACTTTGATCGTGTTTCACATCTTGCTACTGCTAATGAGATTTGGAAGGCTTTGAATAGTTTTCATACTGGATCTTCAAACATTAAAGAGTTACGAAAAGACGTTTTCAAAAAGGAGTACATCAAATTGGAGATGACACATGGCGAGTCTTTGGATGACTATCTGGGCCATTTTTAACAAAATGTTGAGTAATCTTAGATCTGTTGATGCTTCTTATGAGGTTAACTATTTTCAATCTGAGGTTGCTCATCACTTCATGAATGGTCTTGATATGAAAATTTGGGATGTTAAAGTGGCTTCTTTTCAGGAATCGGTTGACATGAACACTTTGACTTTGGATATTCTTTACACCAAATTGAAAACCTATGAGATGAACATTCTTTCTAAAAGGACTGATTCAAAATCTTCTACTTTGGAGTCTTCTTCTGCATCTTCTAATTCTACTTCACAATTGATGATTGCTTCTTTCTCTGCCATGTCCGATGATCAACCGGAGTAAATCAGTGAGGAGGACTTGGTATCGCTTGCTAATAAAATTTCTCGAGCTGTGAATAATATCAGGATCAGGAGAAGAGGAGGACCTATCCGGTGTTTCGGGTGTGGACAACCAGGACACATTCGCTCTCAGTGTCCCAAGGCTGGAAAGGGTACACAGGAAGAGGTAAAGGCTCAAGATGGATCCAAGGACGCTAAGCAGAACAAGAAGCGGGCGAAGAACATAAAGATGAGGAAGTACTACTAGAAGGCCTTGGATGAAGCTTTTGCAGCTGTGCAGGGATCCAGCGACGTTAAGTACTCAGATGATGATGAGGAAGACAAAAGAAAGAGCATCACTGGAGTTTGTCTCATGGCAAAGAGTACTGCAGATTCTGATGAAGAAAATGAGGTAATGAGCGCTCCTAGTGTCGAATATCTTCAAGAAGTGATTGACAGACTTGGTTACAATATTTCTAAATTTGAAAAGAAGATTAATCAACATGAAGTAGTTATTGATTCTCTCAAAACTGAAAATAATAGATTGAGATCTCTTGTTTCTGATAATGATGATTGCAAATCATGTGAAGTTTTATTTGCTGAGTTTAATTCTGTTAGAGAAGTCAATTTAACTACTTGCAAAAGGCTTGATGCTGAATCTAAGAAATCTAGGAAGTTTGAATCTTGTCTTGCTCTTAGCTTTGCCATGAACACTAGATTGACTGATGAATTATTTTTAACAAAAGGAGCTTTAAAGAAATGTCAAGTTGCCTTATTTGCTAGCTCTATATTTAATGCAATTAGATCTAAAAGGTTGAAACAATCTAGTGCAAAACCTTGCTCTCATGTCTTGCTAATGAATTGAAATTAAAATATGTCTTAGGTCGTGTTAAGTATATGGAAGAAACAGTTAAGCAAGACGAAGTGTTTTCTTGTCAAACTTGTAGAAAACAGAAAGGTCTTTTGGATGCTTGCAAAAATTGTGCTACTTTGACTCAAGAGATTTCTTACTTAAAAAGTTCTTTGTAACATTTTTCTGATGATAAAAAGAATCTCAACATGATTTTGGATCAATCAAAGGTTAGCACAGACAACCGTGGTTTAGGTTTTGATCCCTATGTTCACTTTTCTAGGCATCCCCCTGCTATTTTGAGTATAACTAAGAGAGGTGAAATTTTGACTAAACCAGATCCAAAACCCATTGTTTCTAAATCTACTGGCATTATGACTTCTTTGAGTGCATCATGTTCTACAAAGCCTGTTGCTAGTACTAAACCTGTGTTTATTGCTAAGCCGGTTGTCTCAACTTGTTCTTCAACTCATCGTGAAAAATATGTTTGTTCTTTTTGTGGTAAACATGGACATATTATTGGTTTCTGCTTTAGACTTGCTAGGAAACAGAAAAAGGAACGAGAGATAGCTTTTGCAAAACTAAGATGGCAAAAATCGGCTTTTCCCTCGAGGCAGGCGGTCAGACCGCAGATGGACCGACGGTCAGACCGACGCTGTACCACCGGTCAGACCAGTGGGAAGCCGACGGTCAGACAGCAAGTACAACGGTGGTCAGACCGGTCTCGGGCATATTTTTCTAATGGGAAACGTGTTGAATTTTCTCTTGGTTATGTTCCTGTTGGTTCTGGTCATGTGTCTCAGTACTGGATTCCCAAATTTTTATTATCTAACCCCAGTACTAAGGCTTCGACATCTGCTTGTATGTAGGCTCTTTTGGCGAGGAGGGAGAACGTGTGGATCGTTGATTCCGGTTGTTCGCGACATATGACCAGTATAAAAGTTGGTTCTCCTTCCTCGTGAAGGCATCAAGGAAGGATTCAATCATCTTTGGTGATGCTTCTACTAGCACGATCACTACAACTGGATCTGTCAAGGTAAGTGACAAGTTTACATTGAATAATGTCGCTCTGGTTGAAAATTTGAAGTACAACTTGCTCTTCGTTTCTCAAATTGTGAATGAAGACTTTGATGTGCTATTTAAGAAAAGTGGAAGTAAAGTTTTTGATTCATCTGGTGATGTTGTGCTTAATGTTTCTCGATATGGAAGAGTTTTTAAAGCGGATTTTGAAAATAGCGTTTCCTCTGAAGTTATAGTCTTGTTGCAAAATTTTCAAAAGATGTGATGTTTTGGCATCGTAGACTTGGACATGTTGGCTTTGATCATCTCGCTAGGATTAGTGGTTCGGAACTTGTTCGAGGTTTGCCTAAACTTAAGAAAGATTTTGATTTGGTTTGTTCACCATGTCGTCATGCTAAGATGGTTGCTTCTTCGCATACTCCTATATTCTCTGTGATGATGGATGCACCAGGATAGTTGTTACACATGGACACTATTGGTCTAGTTAGAGTGCAATCCATTGGAGGAAAGTTGTATGTGTTAGTTATTGTTGACGATTTTTCTCGATATTCTTGGGTTTATTTTATGGCAACTAAGGATGAAGCTTTCGAACACTTTAAAAGTTTGTATCTTCATTTGTCTCGTGAGTTTCCAAAATCTTTGAGAACTATTCGAAGTGATAATGGTGGTGAGTTTAAAAAAGCTTCTTTTGAAATGTTTTGTGATAAAAAAGGTCTTGAACATCAATTTTCGTCTCCTCGGGTTCCTCAACAAAACGGTGTTGTCGAAAGAAAAAATCGTTCTTTGGTTGAAATGGCTCGGACTATGCTTGATGACTATTCTACTCCTAGAAAATTTTGGGCTGAAGCTATCAACACTGTGTTAGCGACCAAATTTGGTAACTAAATCCCTAAGTCCGAGCAGTGGTTATAGCAGAATTGGATTGGAAAATGATTTGCGGAGAAAACAGAGGCTGCATCGGCTACGAGCAAATCGGCTTGAAGGCCAATCAACTGAGGTTGAGTCGGACAAGGACAGCCGATAGCCGATGCTGAGTCAGAAGAAGATGGAACCGTTTCCGATAAAGGTGCTTAAAGATAAATAGAGGATTCGGTTCCCAAATTGCATGTTAAAAGATATTGCCATCTACGGACAGAGTCCTGTAACGGCAATTGTATCTATAAATTAGGAATTTGTTTAGATTTCCTATTGTAATGTGACATGGGGCCATGTCCCGGGATATTGTCGTACCATGTATAGTAGATTAGATAGAAACCGTGTCTTGCACGGGTAGTTTTATTCTTGGGTATGAATAGGACCCGAGACTTCTGTAAATTACACACACAATCAATACAACTTCGGTGCATCGCCTCCTTTTTTCTTCAGACGAACACTTGATCCGGCTTCGGGTTGCATCATTTCGATCCCCGATTAAGGTAAATGTTTGTCATTAGTGGTGTATCTCGTCGAATTTAGTGCTTCCATCGCTATGATACTCTCAATGATTTATGTTGCGCTAGTTATCATATATCATATATAATCTAGAATGATGTTTAGATCTGTCTTGATACCGACCTGTTTCTGTCAAGAACCAACAACCGATAGAGCTAGATCTAAGGGTTGGCCTAGATTATATGTGATATCTACCGTCTCGATGGGTTTACATCAGCTATAATAGATCTAATTGTTCTTTTTATACTTAGTGCTGCATCTTTTTGACCTATTAAGTCGTTTTTAGAGCTCTTATGATCTATTCGACTAGATGTATATGCTTAGAGACAGTGTCGGGGTTTCAGCCGGCCTTATCTGTTTTAATATTCTTTTGGTATATTTACTATTAGATTTATTAAAGCCACCTCTTATATTAAGATCTTGCTCTAGTTAAATGTCCTAAGCCAGAATCAGCCTATCAGCTACAGCCGACAGCCGACTAATCTTGGTTTAGCGCATTTAACCAAGATCAATATCTTTTCATAAGATGAGTCGGAGTACTAGCCGATTCGCAGTTAGCCTTACAGTATCGGCTAGGCTGTTAACACATATATTTATTATCCCATTGTATATTTGGATTAAGTGGTTAATGCTGTCTCGACGTAGCCGATCTATCCTAGTCACCTAGTTTAAATGCACTTCGGGATAACATATATATGTAAATTGACTCTCTCAGCCGATCCAGTAGGATCTAACTTAACCCTTAACGCATATGTCTTTATTTTTCTTGTTGGTTAACAGATCAAACCAACTGGCACGCCCTGTACTACACAGGCAGCCGAGAAGGACCTGCACTAGAGCTAAGCAGATCTCCTAGGCCAGCGCGTGAGAGAAATTTCTCATCAACACGCTTCTTGGCACGCCCGGTGGGACTATCTCTGCCAACTTGGCTAGGACGCATCGACACAGCTGACAAAATGGTCGACATCAAGAGCCCCAGCGTTTCTCAGGAAAAAATCGTGCCTGTGAAGATGGAACAACTGTTGGCTGAACAACAAGCCGACTACAAAAGGATGGTAGAAGAGCTCCAAGCCAACTACCTACAGTCATTCACCTAGACAAGGTGTTGAGCTGTGCACCAGAAGTACAAATTCAGCATGGACGAACTCAAGGCGTCCTCCTCCAGCGGATCAAAGGACAAACAGAAGGTGGAGGAGCCGACTCAAGAGCAAGATGATTCGGGTTTGCATACTTTGCAAGACCGAATTGATTCGGCCGTGCAGCATGCACTGGTCAACCAGAGTGGCATTCTTGTCAACACCCTCAACAATATGATTGCCACTATGGTCGACGCCAAGATAGCCGACCAACTGCAGCGGGGGCCGACTTACTTCACAGACGGTCAGTTTCCTGGTTACAGGACATTGGCCACCCACAATCAGCCGATCCCACCACCAGCACAACCAGGGCCGCCAGGAGGGGTCCTCAACCAGCCGAATCCGTCTGGATCGGCTGCGAGACCGGTGGTCACCATGCTGAACCGACAACAACCACTTCCCCAGGACCAGATCGCCAACATGTTCAACAACAATCGGCAATTAAAGCCGGTTGCCCGGATCGGCACGGAAGGGCGGTAACGCCGGTGGTGGCTTGGTTGTTCCCGGATCCACGCAACGCCGCCACGGCAAATCGGTCGCCTCCCGCCGGCCATCCGCTCTAGTACCAGTATCGGGGAGTCCATCAAGATCATCACTACAAGCCCCAGACACCGCCACCGCTATATCGGCAAGCACCCGCGCCGTATAATCAATATGAGCCGATACAGCAGGATAATCGGACATGGGCCAATTTGATTGCGGACGTCATGCACGATCAATTTGGCCTCAAGCCAAAGGACTCGGGAAACATGTATCGGTACCCCTATCCAGAGCACTTCGAGCGGGTTCTATTGCCCAGCCGGTACAAAGTCCTAGACTTTTCGAAATTCTCAGGGCAGGACAATGTGTCAACATACGAACATGTCGGCCGATTTTTGGCGCAGTGCGACGAAGCATCGGCTGCAGATGCCTTGAGGGTCCGATTGTTCCCCTTGTTTCTTTCGGGATCGGCCTTCACCTGGTTCTCTTCATTGCCCTACAACTCAATTCAGAGCTGGGCCGATCTCGAAAAGCAATTCCATAGCTACTTCTACACCGGCAACCATGAGATGAAGTTGTCGGACCTCACCAGCATCAGGCAGAAGCACAATGAATTGGGTCAGGACTACATTCAACACTTCAGAGAAATGAGGAACCGGTGCTATAGCCTGGTGCTATCGGACGCCCAGCTAGCCGATCTGGCCTTCCACAGCCTGATCGTGCCAATACGCGAGCGCTTCTCCGCTCAAGACTTCGACAGCTTGGCGCATCTTGCGCAGAAGGTAACGGCTCATGAGAAGAGGTTTCAAGACACCAGGAAGGTTGTCAAGAACATAACTCAAGTCATTGTCGAATCCGACTTCGATTCCAGCGACGATGACGCAGAGGTGGCGGCAGCCGAATGAGCCAAGAATAAAAAGGCCATCGTCTGTCAATGGCTGCTGAAGACGGCTAAGGAGGAGAAATACGATTTCGACATCACCAAGGCCAATATGATCTTTGATTTATTACTCAAGGAGAAGCAGATCCAGCTTCCCGAGAACCATGTGATCCCATCGGCTGATGAACAAAAGAAGAAAAAGTATTGCAAGTGGCACAACTCTACATCCCATGCCACTAACGATTGTAAAGTCTTCAGGTAGCAGATCCAGTCGGCAATAGAGGCCGGGAAACTCAACTTTGCCAATTCCACTCGGCCGATGAAAGTAGAAGGCAACCCCTTCCCGGTCAATATGGTTCAAGCCGGCCCCAGGCAAGCTAATCGCCAGCGCAGAATGACGTACAGCTTAGCCGAGACATTAAAAGGGGTCAAGGCAGAGGGCAAGCCGACTGGAGATCAAGCCAGGCCAATCAACATGGTGTGCCCCGTTGCCCGATCGGCTGATCGACGGCCGACCAGCATGAACAGCCGACGTCGCTTCTGACAGCAATCTTGGCAGGAAGAAGAGGCTCGGTTTGAAAGATTTCGTCGGCAAGAGCCAGAGACGCGAGGCCGCCGGTACGACGGGAATCACAGCGGTGCCGACCCTCATTGGCATTGTGATTTTTTCAGGCACTGCTGGGAAACCAGGATAGGGCTGCCAACGCTAGATAATTGCCCGACCTGCAGCGATTACCGCGAGAACGAACAGAGAAGCCCGCCAATCACCAGCCCAACTCAGGTCGTCCCGAGGGCCATACAGCTCAACTGGCACCGACAGTCCGTTCACGATCGGCTAGGGCCGATCCATCAAAACTTCTTCGATGAAGAGGACACAAACGATGACTACTACGATGAAGAAGAAGCCGATGATGAAGAATCGGCCAACCCCCAATGGTGCCCCTCTGACCTCTTCACCAAAACGCAGATACGAAGAATTCAAAGGCTAAAGCGTGAAGGAAGGGAAGAAGAAGTTCGAAAGATGATCCAAGAGCAACGCTGTCGGCTAGGCAAAAACAAAAAGCAATGGAAGCCCAAAAAAACTATGCCAGCCGACGAGGAACAAGCCAGGGAGAGCTCAGCCGATCAAGCCAGGAGGGTAGCCAAAGGGAAAGGAAAAGTTTCTGCATCGGTCAATATGGTATTCATATTGCCCACCGAATTCGGCGCTCCTGAGGCCGATGCAGACAACATCGAAGACGCCTTGGCCAAACTAGCACAGTCCCCGGATCAAGCAATTTTCGATAAACCAGAGGGGACCGAAAATCGGCATCTCAAGCCGCTGTACGTAAAGGGCTTCATCAACGGCAAGCCGATGTCAAAAATGCTAGTGGATGGGGGAGCTGCAGTAAACCTGATGCCCTATGCAACATTCAGAAAATTGGGAAAGGGAGCCGAAGACCTGATCAAGACTAACATGGTACTAAAGGACTTCGATGGCAACTCATCAGAGACCAAGGACGTGTTAAATGTCGAGCTGACCGTCGGCAACAAGACCGTGCCCACAACCTTTTTTGTCATCGACGGGAAGGGGTCTTACAGCCTACTGCTCGGGAGGGACTGGATACATGCCAACTATTGTGTCCCTTCCACCATGCACCAGTGTCTGCTTCAATGGGACGGCGATAAGATAGAGATTGTACCAATCGATAGGTCAGTAAGCATCGCCAATGCCGATTTGCCACTCTGGGAAATCGATGGCATTGATTGTTTGTCCAGGAAAATCTGGCAAGCCGATTTTCTAAAGTATCCGATTTTGCCATACAGCCGATTGGAGACGACGAGCCGCAGCTACTGCTTTGAGCAAGACGTCGTGGAGGGCTCGAACGTCTACGGCATAGACACCATGGACGAAGACGATGGCAAGCTTGGGCAACGTTTTACGTCGGCCGACGAATTAGAGAAAATAGACATAGGCTCTGGAGACAGACCTAGGCCGACGTATATCAGCAAAAATTTGTCTTCTCATTGTAGATCCTAGCGTATTAATTTGTTAAAAGAATATAAAGATTATTTTGCTTGGGAGTACTTTGAGATGCCTGGTCTTAGCCAATCTATCGTTGTTCATCAACTGCCAATCAAGGAAGGCTATCGGCTGTTCAAACAGCCTCCCAGGAGGTTCAAAGCCGATATGTATGATGCGATCAAAGCCAAAATAACTCGGCTATACGATGCTGGATTCATTCGGCCTTGCCGATACGCCGATTGGGTCTCAAACATTGTCCCAGTATTGAAAAAGAATGACAAACTTAGGATGTGCATCGTTTTTAGAGACTTAAATAAGGCTACCCCCAAAGATGAATACCCGATGCCTATAGCCGATTTGCTCGTAGACGCTGCATCAGGCCACAAAATCATCAGTTTTATGGATGACAATGTAGGTTACAACCAAATCTTCATGGCCAAAGAAGACATTCACAAAACTGTTTTTCGATGTCTTTGAGCAATCGGCTTATATGAATGGGTCGTTATGACATTTGGGCTAAAAAATGTTGGGGCAACATATCAACGGGCCATGAATTATATCTTCCATGACATGATTGGCTCCCTGATAGAGATCTATATTGACGATGTTGTTGTCAAATCCAGGGAGGTAGAGAACCACATAGGTGATCTGAAGCAAGTTTTGGAGCGGACAAGAAAATATGGCCTGAAAATGAATCTGTTGAAGTGCACGTTCGGCCTGTCGGTCGGGCAATTTCTGGGGTTTCTCGTTCATGAAAGAGGAATTGAGATCACACCAAGGAGCATCAACGCTATCAAGACAATACAGCCTCCGAAGGACAAGACGCAACTTCAATCATTGATCGGCAAAATCAACTTCATCAGGCTGTTCATAGCCAATCTTTCAGAGAAGATGGAGCCGTTCACACCACTGCTTCGGTTTAAAGCCGATCAAGCATTCACATGGGGGGCAGAGCAGCAGAAGGCCTTGGACAATATCAAGAATTACTTAAGCTCGCCTCCAGTTTTAATGTCTCCACAAAAAGGAATATCGTTCAAGCTGTACCTGTCAGCCGACGACAAGTCAATCAGCTCAGTCCTAATCCAAGAGATTGAGGGCAAAGAAAAAGATATGTTCTATCTCAGTCGATGGCTGTTGGACGCAAAAACAAGATATATACCAGTGGAGAAGCTATGTCTGTGCATATATTTTTCATGTACGAAGTTAAGGCATTATCTGCTATCCAATGAGTGCACAATAATATATAAAGCCGATGTAGTCAAATACATGCTATCGGCTCCAGTGTCAAAAGGGCGAATTGGAAAAATGGATTTTTGCCTTGACAGAATTCGATCTGAGGTATCAGGCACCCAGGGCAGTTAAAGGACAAGCTGTAGCTGATTTTATCATGGAACACAGAGACGACTCAATCGGCTCAGTTGAAATTATGCCTTGGACATTGACATTTGATGGCTCGGTGTGCACCAACGGCTGCGGTATCGGATTGGTCATTATTTCGCCTAAGGGGGCAAGCTTTGAATTTGCTTTTTCTATCAACCCCCATGCTACAAACAACCAAGCTGAGTACGAGGTTGTGCTCAAAGGGCTACATCTGCTCAAAGAAGTTGAAGCCGACGCCATCGAAATAATGGGAGATTCACTATTGGTTATCAGCCAGTTGTTGGGAGAATATGAATGCAAAAACGACGCGCTGATGGTATACTATCAACAATGCTGAGAATTGATGGATGGTTTTCGGCTAGTTACTCTAAAACATATCCCCAAGGAGCAGAATACAGAAGCCAATGATTTAGCTCAAGGAGCATCAGGCTACAGGCCGATGATAAGAGACATTGAAGTGGAAGTCACTGCCATCACAGCCGATGATTGGAGGTTTGAAGTCTACAGCTATCTACAGAATCCTTCTCAATCGGCCTCGAGGAAATTGCGATACAAGGCATTAAGATATGTCTTGCTTGACGAAGATCTTTACTATCGGATGATTGATGGGGTGCTGCTCAAGTGTTTGGGAGCCGATCAAGCCAAAGTGGCTATCGGAGAAGTTCATGAAGGGATTTGCGGCATGCATCAATCGGCTCATAAGATGAAGTGGCTACTTCAGAGAGCAGGGTATTTCTGGCCGACAATGCTGGAGGACTGTTTCAGATATTATAAAGGTTGCTAGGACTATCAGAAATTTGGCTCCATACAAAGAGCACCAGCATCGGCTATGAACCCAATCATAAAGCCTTGGCCGTTCAGAGGATGGGGCATCAACATGATCGGTAAGATTAATCCACCCTTAAGCAAAGGACATAAATTTATTCTGGTAGCAACAGATTATTTTACAAAATGGGTGGAGGCAATTCCTTTGAAAAAGGTTGATTCTAGGGACGCAATCGAGTTTGTTAAAGAGTATATCATCTACCGATTTGGCATCCCACAAATAATAACAGCAGACCAGAGATCTATCTTCATATCGGATGAATTTGTTCAGTTTGCTGACGGCATGGGGATCAAGTTACTTAATTCTTCACCATACTATGCACAGGCCAACGGGCAAGCAGAGGCTTCAAATAAAAGTTTGATCAAGCTGATAAAAAGAAAGATTTCTGAGTACCCCAAGCAATGGCACAGCCAATTAGCCGAATCATTGTGGGCCTATCGGATGGCATGCCATGGATCTATCCAAGTCCCTCCGTACAAATTGGTCTATGGGCACGAGGCAGTCCTGCCATGGGAAAACATCATCGGTTCAAGACGGATTCAATTACAAGACTAGCTCACAGCCGATGGCTATTACAACTTGATGGTAGATGAATCAGAAGACCTAGTTTTGTCAAGGATGAAGGCCTTGGAAAACGTAACAAGGGATAAGGAACGAGTAGCCTGTCATTATAACAAGAAAATTGTGCCTAAGTCTTTTGAAGAGGGTGAACTCGTTTGGAAATTGATATTGCCGATTGGATCAAGAGATAATAAATTCGGCAAGTGGTCACCTAATTAGGAAGGGCCTTTCAAGATCCACAAATACATCTGTAAAGGGGCCTACATGTTAGAAGGTTTGGATGGAGAAGTATTTGGAAGGGCTCTAAACGGAAAATATTTGAAAAAAATACTACCCAAGTGTTTGGATCAATTCATGATTCGGCTGCGTTTTCGCTGATTCATGCCAGCTGATGTTTATGTCGCACAGGCATCGCCTCTAGGACATTTTAATGCCAAGTTTTTCCCTAATTTTCATGCATAGGCTTGGCCTAGCCGACAGCAACGAGGTATTTGATTTAATAATTTTGTTAACGCTGGGAACACCATCAACAAAATTAGGGGGCATATACGACAACGACGTGATGTCAAGAAGACATGTCAAGCAGGCAGGGCAAAAAATGTGTCACGATTTTCAAACATTTTTTGAAATGATCGGCAATAAAGTGAGTTTGAAATAATCGACAAGCATACATTAAACAGGGAATGAGTTACAGTTAGCCGATTACAAAAGATGTCTTAGCTGATTACAGAAGATGCCTTAGCAGATTATAGAAGATGTCTTAGTCAATTACAGAAGATGTCTTGGCCGATCACAAAACGTGCAAAAGTTGAGTACAAGAGTATCTAGCCAGCTATTACAAGCAAGTTCAACGCAAAAGGAAGTCCTTAATAGCCGATATTACCCTACGACGGATCCTGTCTATTTCCTCGATGGCCTTTGCATCGGCTGCATCGTTCCCCGGGATCGGCTTCATCGCCTTGGCCATATCCGACAGGTTTGACACGGCCGCCTTGATCTTTGCTCGCTGGTCCTCGATCTCCTTCGACAGGCCGGCCACGCGTTGTTCCTTGGCCACGATGTCGGCGGCGATGTTGGCGAGTTCGGCTATCAGCTCTTCCCGACGTTTGCGAAGCCGATCAACTTCGGCAATCAGCTCAGTCTTCAAAGCGTCGAACTTGGCCTTTTTGGCAGTGATCTCTTGCTGGCTAGCCTTGATGGTGGCCTCCAATGCCTGGTTTTCATGGCGATCAGCTATCCTCTGTTTAGCTCGTTTAAGCTTGTGCCGGTGCACCTCCAGAAAAGTAGCCGGTGCGATGGTGTCAGCCAGCTGGTCCGGCAGCGGATCTTGAATGTCTTCGAATCGACTATGGATGAAACCGCAGTCGGTGACCAAGAAAATGAGAGAGCACTCCAGCCGTTTGGCTATATCTGACAAAGTTGCTTGTAGCTCATCGTCTGATACCACCATGGCCTTATCAGCGCCCTCGTCGAGATCAAGGAATTCCGATATATCAAAATCCAAGAGATCGGCTACAGACTGCAAGTTAGAAGTTGGTAAGAGAGCTGACAAAACTAATAAGCCAATTTGTGAGGCTAAGCAGGACTTACTCGGATAGCTGGAACTCAGGTAGCCACATCCTCAGCGTCACCATCACGCGCGGCCATCGGCATCGGCTCCCTTGATAGACGGGGGGCAGGTGCTGGAGCACGGGGAGGCTGGAAAAGATGCAAGTTAGAAATTCGGCTGTGCTAGTAAGAAGGAAATGAAGATAGGGTTTACCGAAGGAGGGGGAGCTGCTTTCTTCTTGGTGGCTAATTTCTTTGCCTATGGACACAGAAAGCCGATAAGTTGTAATAAAGAAAGGGAGAAAGAGGGCAGGATTAAGCAATAAAAAATGCTTACCGGCTCAGGACGAGGGACGTGTTTCGGAGGGCTTAGAGTTTGCTCGGTGGTCTGCTTGGCCGATGGAGTTTGAGCGTACTTGTCCGAAGAGCTTGTTTCGGCTGCGGCGGCGTTGACGGCTTCCTCCATTTCCTCGTCCCTAACTTCTTCTTCAAGGGCCACGTCCACGTCCAGATCGACTGGGGGCAAATCGTCGGCTGGGGTTGTCCTCGACTTCTTTGAGGCTCGTTTTCTTTTTTCTGCAGCCGGAGTAGCAGCAGCCGATGGTGCCGCCCTTTTCAGCCGATGCAGCGGCGCACGGTTTTGGCCGTGGAGCAAAGTGCCCACCTTCGGCGCATGGCAGTCGATGATGGACGGGGCCAGTCCGCAGCCGCCGGATAGCATGCCAGGGGCATAGTGCATGGCCACTCCTGTGCTGCTTGTGTGCGGAGGTGAGGAGTCAGTCGTCTGCAAAGAAATGAAGCATGATCAATCAATAATATAGGGAGTGGCCGAAAAAAAGGGGCTAAGACAGAGAAAGATATTTACCGATGGAGTCATCTCTGGGTCGTGTAGACCCCCGTTTTTTGAGGACGGGACTCATTCGTGTTCATAGTACCATTTCCCTGGATCGAGTAGTTTGGTACCCATGAAATAAGTAGGTGCAAAGTACACGAATAGTCTTACACCAAAAGTATTACAATAATAGGCCCGAAGGTAATAACATTACATGCAGGACATACTGGTCCGGATACAACCAAAAGCAGAAATTAGATAAGATAGCAGATGGAAGGCAACGACATGTCGATTGCCTCAGGCAACGACCGGGGACTAAGACCTAGTAGACGCCTTCTCCTTCTTCGCCCACCTGGCAGTAAGCATAGGGGTCCTCCAGTTCTTCGTTTCCACCATCTGAAGGTTTGTGCGTATAGCAAGGGTGAGTACCCAACGTACTCAGCAAGCCAACACGGAATGATGCACATGATAGGGTCATTCAAAGGATGGCTATGGTTTATTTGCGCAAAGCCAATTTTTACAAATCATTTCACAAACCTAACATCTAGCCAGGTCAAGTTTTAGTTCCATAGTATATTAAGTCGGCAACGGTTCTGTCTACCATCCATCGTGATTCCAAGGATGGCTTCCCACCTCCGGATAGTCATGGTTTTCTGGGGAGTCTACCCCATCTCGCAGTTCGAGAAGTTAAGTCCACCAGCACACAAAATCATTATGCATTCCAACCCATCATTTTAAAATTTATGAGTCTAGCCACAGGAGAAACTTGTCACGCCGCTCATTATCCGAGAGCACGGCTATTCGAATAGATTGATTTACTCACACTACAGTGGATATACACTTTACCCGTACTACGCAACTACTCATTGAATGAGCTTTCATCCCTTCATATGGGATGGTCACGGCAAAGCCTTTCGATAACCTTACTTTGGCAGTACCCGCTCCATGAACTTTAACCCTCTTGCACTCTAGCCGTCCTTTCCTAGCAGTGAGAGGAGTTCTGGCGCTCCCGGGGTAAGGAGAAACTCACCAAATTCTCATTCATTACTCAACACGTAGGCCGCAGCCTTATCTCAATAACCAGAACCACATCTCCACACAAGAACCACTATGCAGGGATACTGCCTCCGCTCGGCTATCTACTCCGCTAGGTCTACACCCATTCGAGAAGTACGGTTGTACTGGCTCGTTCCAGGTTATAAGTCTCATGGCTCGGTCCTTAATCGACCAGGGACGGTATTTGCCTTTACCGGAATCCACCCAAATCCATCCATCCTCCCCGGTCTAAAAACATTGGTTTTGTACTTTCATTTTTCCATCAAAACTATTTTCATCATGATCAAGGTAATGTGGCGCTCATGTCTCCACATGTCGTATCTCAACTACCTTCCCTAAGGTAGTTGCCCAAGCATATAGCTTTTGTAAAAATATGAGTATGCAAGATTCTAGTATAAGGATGGCTAAGCATTTCACCGAAGATATCCTTCGGATATATCACATCGAGGTTACAAAGAATATTTCTAAGGGTAATCAATATCAAGACATGGTGTATCAAGCATAGGTATTCATTCGTGTATAGCATGCATATTTGAAGTTTAAATCAACATCATTTCGCAAAATAGGATCAACATGTTCAAAAGGAAAGTGTTGACTTGCCTTCCTCGCACGCTTGTTGGACGGGGTCTTCAGTGTAGTCAGTGCCTGCTTCCTCGGATGCTATTCGTACATGCGAAAAATAAATTGAATTCAATCAGAATTCAATAAAATTACCAAGAGATCGTAAAGAACCATAAAAACAACTCCAAATATTTAGCCCAAGATTTTAATTGAGTTTGGGTGTGAGTTTTTGGGGTGAAACCCAAAGTAAAATGCGAGTTGCAGAAATTAGGGCTTTTGCGATATACCGATTTAATTTACTAAGGTAACAAATTTCCAATTTGATGTTATCTCAAAAAGATTTGAACCTTAAATTTTAGAAGATCCAAATGTTTAAAATAATATTTAATGGCGAGCTAAGGTGTAAATAAACTCCTAGATGAATAAATTATGTAACGATGAAATATCCCCGGATTCCTATTTTGAAATCCAAATTCTTTCGAGAAAATATATATATTTGTCTAGAAATCTTCCCAAATATTTTCTGAAAACTTTTCCTAGATTTTCTAAAAAAATTTCTAATTTTTCTCTATTTTTCTTTTCTTCTATTTCGTCTTGTTTCTTTTTTTCATTCCTTTTCGTTTCTTTTTTCTTTTTCTACCCCCTTCTCTGCTCCTCCTCTGTTCGGCCGACCGGTGGCATGTGGGGTGGCGGCCCGGGGGCTTACCGGCGAACGACGGCAACAGCGAGGGAGGCGGCGGGACTCCAGGCGCACAGTGGACGACGGCAGCAGCTCCGGTGCATGGCGCACGATGGCGGCGGCTCGCGCACGGCGGACGACGTCGGCGACGGCTTGCGACGACAAGAAATCCGGCGAGTGAGAGAGGGAAAAGAGAGGGAAAGAGGGCGGCGAGGTGGGAAAGAAATGGAGAGGGGCTCGTCCCTTTTATAGACGGCCGGAGAGGGAGAGAAGAAGCGGGCGCCGCGGTGAGGCGACGCGGCGGGCGGCACGCGTCGACGCACGAAGGCGGGGCCGGGCAGACGCTAACGGCGCGGCGCGGCGACGTGGAGCGCGGGGTGCGAGGCGGCGGCGGCGCGGCGCGTGCGCGGCGCGCGCGTGTGACGCGGCGTGCAGGTGGGAGCCGGGCGGCGGGACGACGCGTGGCAGCGCTCGGGGAGGAGCGGGCGCGGCGCGGACGCGTGGGGCGGCGGCGCCTGCGGCCGGCCATGGCGCACCGCGCGCGGCGCACGGCGGCGTGCGTGCGCGCGGGCCGCGCGTGGCGCGGCGCGCGGCGCGAGGGCGGCGGGGCGGGCATGGCGCGCGCGTGGGCACGCGCGCGTGCGCGCGGCCGGGGTACGGGCTCGGGTCGAACACGTGGCGACGCATGAATAGTGTTGATTTTCTTTTCTCGATTTAATTCCTATTTCTCCCAATTCCTTTTTGCTTTCACTAATAAAATTAAAATATTATTTGATTTAATCATAAATTAAATTTTATCCTATATTTTCAACTCTTTTGTCCACCTTTATTATATTATATTATTTTTTTATATATTTTATTTTTCCTTTTCCAAAATACGATTTTTGATTCAAAATCAACCCTGGACTTCCCTATATTTTTTGTGATTTTCATTTATTTAATATTATTTATTTCATTTACGATTATTAATTCTTCCTCCCAAAATAAGGTTTGATCCAAAATAAACTTTTATTTATCCCACCCTTTCTATTTAGATTCCTTTATAATTTTTATTTCCAAATCTTCATTTTTTTAAATTTTCTTTCTTTTGGGATTTTTGAATTATTTGGTTTTTCTCAATCTTTTAGATAGGTTTTTCTCTTTATTAATTTTATGCAACAAAGTGGCAAATAAGAAGCAATAAACACGGTGAGATGCAAAAATACCAAAAGTTTTTGTAAGTTCCGATTTTTAATTCCCGATTTTAAATCCTTCGGTTTTCAAGGTGTTACAAACCTACCCCCTAACAATAAATCTCGTCCCCGAGATTTCTTACCGTTCGTGGAATAGGTTCGGTACTCGGTCTTCGGAAGTCTTCTTTCTCCCAAGTGGCTTCTTCCTCGGTGTGGTTGCTCCATTGCACCTTGTACATTCGCCACGTCTTGGTCCTAGTCTTCTTCTCTGCTTCGTCCAAAATCTTCACGGGGTGTTCAGGGTATGTGAGGTCTTCGTTGACAAGAATGTCTTTCGAGGGAACTTGTTCTTCCGGCACTCGCAAACATTCCTTCAGTTGTGATACGTGAAAGACAGGGTGCACATCGGAAAGGTTTTCCGGTAGGTCCAGTTGATAGGCCACTTCGCCTCTTCTAGCGCTTATTGGGAAAGGTCCAACATATCTCGGCGCCAGCTTTCCTTTGACCTTGAACCTCTTGGTTCCTCTTAGCGGTGAAACTTTTAGGTACACAAAGTCACCTATATTGAATTCCAACTTTCTCCGGCGAGTGTCCGCATAGCTCTTCTGCCGGGACTAGGCTACCTTAAGCCGGTCTCTTATCAGACGAACTTTCTCTTCGGCTTCCTTAATGATGTCTGGTCCAAATATGGCTCACTCACCGGTCTCCGACCACATCGACGGGGTTCGGCATCTCCGTCCAAACAAAGCCTCGTTCGGCGACATCTTCAGACTAGCCTGGTAGCTGTTGTTATAGGAGAACTCTACATAGGGCAGGCATTTCTCCCAGTCCTTAGTAAAATCCAATGCGCAGGCCCTTAGCATGTCCTCAAGGACTTGGTTTGTCCTCTCGGTTTGTCCATCAGTCTGAGGGTGATAAGCAGTACTGAAGACGAGGTGAGTTCCCAATGCCTCGTGAAACTTATCCCAGAAGTGAGATGTGAATGAAGTACCACGATCCGACACAATTCTCTTGGGTACTCCATGCATGCACACAATTTTGGACATATACAGTTCTGCCAATTTAGCGCTGCTATACCGAGTCTTGACCGGGATAAATCGGGCAGTCTTGGTAAGTCTATCCACGATTACCCAAATGGAATCGTATCCTGTAGCAGTTTTGGGTAGTCCAACTATAAAGTCCATGCCTATTTCATCCCACTTCCACTTAGGGATCTTGAGTGGTTGTAGTAATCCTGCCGGTCTCTGATGCTCAGCCTTGACTCGTTGACACACATCGCAATGGCTACATATTCTGCTACGTCTCTTTTCATGTTGGGCCACCAGTATTCTGTTTTTAAATCCTGGTACATCTTGGTGCTGCCCGGGTGTAGCGAGTATGCTGACTCATGGGCTTCCTTGAGGATCAGTCCTCTCAATCCTTCTTTCTCTGGTACGTAAATCCTTTTACAATACCACAGGGTTCCATCGTTGTTGGCTGTGAATTTCTTAGCCAGTCCTTCGGTCATGCGTTCCTTGATCAGTTGGATTTCCTCGCAATTCTTCTAGGCTTCCTTAATCTAACTTTGTAGGAGAGGTTGTATCTCCAGCGAATTCAGTTGTCCATGAGGAATCAACTGTAGGTTAAGCCGAGCCATTTCTTCTTGAAGCTCATTGGCCATACCTTCCAGCTTCAGGTAATTGCACTGGGTCTTGCGGCTCAAAGCGTCGGCTATGACATTAGCCTTACCAGGGTGGTAATGGATTCCTAGGTCATAATCCTTGATTAGCTCCAGCCATCTCCTCTGGCGTAGGTTAAGATCTGTTTAAGTAAAGAAATATTTCAAGCTCTTATGGTCCGTGCATATGTCACAGTGGTTTCTGATCAGGTAGTGCCTCCAAATCTTCAAGGCATGCACCACTGCGGCCAATTCTAAGTCATGGACAGCATAATTCTCCTCATGCGGTCGCAGTTGTCTTGAGGCATAAGCCACAACTTTTCCATCTTGCATCAACACACCTCCTAGTCCTTGTCGGGATGCATCACAGTATATGACGAAGTCTTTTCGGTTGATTGGTGGCGAATATGACTCTATCTGCCTCTCGTACTCGGACGAGGGTCAGCTTCTTCTCTATGACTCTTAGCCAATCTTCAGCATCCATCGGTTCTTCTGCCATGGAGAATGTCGGTGGCTTGGCTCGCATAAACTCGCCTAGGTTTGATCCTCTGTGTTGTCCTTGGTTGTTGGCAATGGCTTAAAGCAGTTGGGTTTGTAGAGCCATGACTTCCGCTAGGGTAGAGGGGTTAGGCTCTAGCGGGTTCTCAGTAGCTGTTGAGGCTCTGCAACGATGCGCCATCTGAACGACGTACATAAGGTAAGAGACTCGATCTACTAACGTCACGATTCTAAGGAATTTTTCTTCAAGTTGTTTAAGGTGATCTTTCGAAGCAAGCTTGGTGGAATAAACTCATTTAAGACATAACATGAAACTTCATATCAGTTCATAGATGTTACATCATGGGGATACATTGGACATGTGTAGTCCCATACAACACAATACAACATCACTAATATCGATCTAGGGTTTTCATACATAAGGTAGGGGCATGGTCGTTGTTGTCTTAACTCCATCCAAAGCAAGACCAGGGCTGCTGCAGGTATCCAAACTAGTCATCCAGCCATCCGCATGATCCAGGTGAAGGCAGAGGGTGATCCTTGGCTAAAGCGAATTGAAGTCCCCATGGCTCAGAGGTAGTGGCCTCGGAGTCATGTCCGATCCTCCTGCTTGGTGGCCTGGTGCTCTTACGGGCAATCCTAAGGGTGATAGGACCTCCTGTGAGTGTCATGCGGCGGGTAGGAGCTTCATCCTCTGATAGATCTGTGTCACTGAGCTCCCACTTGACCTCCATGGGTTCTGACTCGTATTCGGAGTCAGTGTTGATCTGGATGGGGTTATCCACTCTCGAACCAGGCTCGGATGGTGCAGCCGTGGAAATCAGTGTGGGCTCCGACTATGTGGCAGCAGTAGGGTCGACCAGGTATGGTCCTGACTCAGTGCTTAGCATGAAGGCTTGCTCCATCATGGCATGAAAGGTGGCCAAGCATGCTGGAGTCATGAAATAGTAGTGGTCGGGCACAGGAGCAGGGGGTGATGGTGTAGCTGAAGTAGAAGTGCCAGCAGCGGGGATAGGGATGGAGCGAAGTTGTTCCTCCAGTTGGCCAATCTGTCTCTGGCTCTTCCGAAGCTGCTCTTCTAAGGTAACCAAAGCCTCACCATGAGCCATATAACGATCAGAGAGCTGATCGTATTGGGCGCTGTTAGCTTGCAGCTGGGTCTTCAGAGAGTCGATCTGGTTTCCACAATTATGGTGTTTGTCACGCCTAGAAATTCAGGCCCAAATTTTTGAAGCTATATGTGTATTAAAATCCCTGTCCAGGACCAGCCAGGGTACACATACAACAATTGTTGATATTATAGTTCCACATCTTAAAAACAATAGAAAAAGATTACAAAAGAGCAACGGAAAAAAAGGGCCTAAGCCTAAGCTTGATGCTGGCCACGTGGCTTCGACCATTCCACAGGCAGCTTCCAGAGTGTAGGACAAAGCCTACTCCACTTCATCTTCGTCTTCAACCTCTGGTTCAGGTTCTGGTGAAGAAGCAAGGATGAGTACTTCCACGTACTCAACAAGTCACGCCGAAAGAGGAGAAGAATGAATGCAGGGGAGACAAAGGTCTGGCTAAGGTTTGCTTTTGCGCAAACGGCAGGAGTTTTTCCAAACAATACGAATTTTTAACACGGTCAAAACAATAGTAAATTGAATAAGTAAAGCATTTTGACTTCAACACTGTCCAACGTTATCCCCACGTTGCGACAGGCCCAAACCATCGACCTAAACTAGTCATGTTCCAAAACTTAGGGTGTAAAAGTGTGAGACTAAACACAGAGAGCTCGGTCGATTGCCCCATTATCGCGGGCACGACTATTCAAATAGATTTACTCTGATCAGAGATGTACAACTGTACCACAAGACACAACCCCACAACATGGTTTCCCGTGCGCCGAAATACCACCGCGGTACCCCGGAAAGGGAACTGTGATAGGACCTTTCGTATAACCCCCCTCTAACCAAGCGAACCCCACCCAGGTTTCGCCCCCACTCCCGGACCCTGGGAGTGGGTAGCCCCCTGAGTGCCTCGGTGAATCTGGCAGCCCAGCAACCCTTATACCGGGGCCGACTGAAACTCCATCCCGCTCACCCTTGCCGATGGGTTCGTCAGCTAGGAGAGGCTACACTACGGGACCTACCTTACCCATTTCGGCTTGTGGTTTGCACGGTCATTCTCCCGAGGGGTCCCGTGAACCAGTCCTTAATTGCCATGGGCGCTGCTAACCAAAACCATAGCGCCCACAGCCCACCATTTGTCATATTTTAGTTATTAGTCTGGTTCACCTGAATCTATAATCATTAATCCTCCGAACATAAGGCCGGGAGAGATACATTGAGTGAGAAAATGACTCATTTAGTGAGCTAGTGAAAATAAGCCAGGCTAAGCATAACCTAGTCCTGAAATCTAATCACATTATTTTTCCAAGTTTTATCAAAGGGTTTGGGGTGTCAAACCTAAGGCATAACTAAGCATAAGGTATATTATTTCCCATGAAATGACCATATAAAATACATGCAATTTCATAGAATAAAACAGGGGTTTTAGCAAAATGGGAGCAATATGATCAATAATATAGCATGACTTGCCTTGCTCTTCGGCTTGGGGGACTTCCGCGACGACTTCAAAGTAAACTGGGACGGAGGGACTACCGGGATCTATACGGCAAACAAGCACTTCAACAAAACAGGCTAAAAAGCTACTAAAACAGGGAACAAAACCATTTTTAATGGATTCTTGGCATTTTTATGAATTTAATGAAATTTGAATGGGCTAAAACGGAGGTTGGATTGAAAAGATATGATTTTTAGACGATTATCGTGTTTTTACTAAAACAGGAAAATCCTTAATAATTTATTGCGCAATAAATCCCGGAATTGCGTCGGTGCTAGGGCTGACGTCGGCGATGGTGTCATCGGCCGCGGGAGCACCGGTCCACGGTGGACCAGGTCCACGGGCCGAGAGGGAGAGCAGAGCACCACGTGGCGCACACGTGGCGCGACAGCGGCCACGCGGTGTGCCACGCGGGCCGCAGGACGGATGGCCCCAATCTGCCGAGCGAATCGGACGGCCGGGAAGGGGTTCGGGCGGCGCGATCGGCGGTGATGGCGCACGGCGGCCGGAGACCGACCGGCGCCACTCGGGCGGCGGCGGGGGCGACGGAAAGCCGCGGCTCACGCGTAGGCGCAGCCGTGCGCACTCGGGAACGGCGGTGCACACTCGGCCGAGAGGGGAAATAGGGAGGGGTGCTCATCGCGGGTCGCCGGAGGGGGAGGGGACGACGGCGCGGACAGTGAGGGAGACGGCGGAACCACTCGGGAAGGGGTGGCCGAAGTGGCGCGGGCACCGGCGACGAGGAGGGAGGAGTCGGCGGAGCTCGGAACGTCTCGGAGTAGCGGGAAAACACGGCCGAACCTCGGCGACGACGTTCGAAGCAGGAGCGCATGGTGCTGGAATGACGGAGAGAGAGGGAGGCTTGAGTGGAGGTGTGGGGAGCTCGGGAAGGACGAGGGGGTGCTTAAATAGGGGATGGGGAGGTCGGTGGCGACCGGATAAGGGCGGAATTTCTCGCCGGCGCGGTTTGGGGGAAGTAATGGCCGGGGATGGAATCCGGCCATTAGGGCGCGCGGGAGCGGCGGCCGGGGCTTTGAATGCCGGCGGGCACGGTGGGGAGTTAAGGCGGTGGGATCCCGGAGCACGGGAAAACGGGTGCACGAGATCCAAGCGGAGGGAGGCGGCGAAAATAGCGCCGAGGCGGGCCGGGAAAGACGGCCTGACAGGTGGGCCCCACCTGTCGGCGTCCAGGGGTAAGAGGGAGGCGAACTGGACTTGTTCGCGGCGCAAGAGTTAAACGGGCTGCAGCCTTCTGTCGGCCCGCGAGGGAGAGAGGGAGAGGGACGCACGGCGGAAAAAGGACGGACCGCGCGCGGGGAGGGATTGGGTCGTCGGCTCGGGCCGGCGGCCCACAGACGGAAAAAGAGCGGGAAAGGACGGAGGAGAGAGAAACTAATTTTCTCGAGATTTATTAATTCCAATTTTGATTTTAATTGGTTAAAAATTATTTCTTGTGCTCTGAAAATTCTACTAAAAATCATGTTAACGTATTTTGACATGTAGAATTTAGGAAAAATCCTACCATGACATTTCCATTTTATCATTTGGATTTTAAAATTATTAATTCTCTCCAGTTAATTCCAACGATTCTCTTTTATGATTTTTCTTTTGGATTTTTTTTAAAAGGGAGAAACACCTCAGGGTGTTACAAACCTGCCCCCCTTAAATGGAATCTCGAGCGGCCTTTAGCTCATCTTCCCTTTCCCAGGTTACTTCTTCTTCGGAGTGATGAGTCCACTGAACTCGGCAGAACCTGATGACCTTGTTCCGGGTCCTCCGTTCACTGGTTTCGAGTATCCGTGCTGGTTTCTCCACATAAGTCAGATCTTCCTAGATCTCAATCTTATCTGGACTGGCTTGTTCTTCTGGAACTCTTAGACACTTCTTGAGTTGGGAGACGTGGAAAACGTTATGGATTCCTGCCATGGTGGGTGGCAGTTTGAATTGGTATGCCACTTCACCTCGTCGCTCTTGAATCCGATATGGTCCCACATAGCGTGGTGCCAACTTGCCTTTGGTTTGGAATCGGTGCATTCCCCGAAGTGGGGTAACACGAAGATATACATAGTCTCCAACTTTAAAAACTAGCTCTCTACGGCGGTTGTCTGCATAACTCTTCTGACAAGACTGTGCAACTTTCAGCCTTTCTCTTATGATTTTGACTTTCTCTTCGGCATCACTTAACACTTCGGTCCCGAACAACTGACGTTCTCCGGTCTAATCCCAGAAAAGCGGGGTTTGACACTTTCGTCCGTAAAGTGCTTCAAAAGGTGCCATTTGTAAACTAGCCTGATAGCTATTGTTATAAGAGAACTCTGCATAGGGCAGGCTCTTATCCCAAGCTCCTCCAAAATCCAGAGCACAAGCTCGCAGCATATCTTCCAAAACCTGGTTTACACGTTTCGTCTGACCATCGGTTTGCGGGTGATAGGCCATGCTAAAATTCAACCGGGTGTCGAGTTCCTCTTGTAGTTTTTGCCAAAACTTGGAGGTGAACTGGCTACCACGATCAGATACTATCTTCTTAGGTACACCATGAAGACACACAATCCTTGCAAGGTCAAGTTTGTGAAATGAGCTTTCATTGAATGAGCTAGATGTTAGGTTTGTGAAATGAGCTTGACACGCAACTGCTCATTGAATGAGCTTTCATCCCTTCATATGGGATAGTCACGGCAAAGCCTTTCGATAACCTTACTTTGGCATTACCCGCTCCATGAACTTTAACCCTCTTGCACTCTAGCCGTCTTTTCCTAGCAGTGAGAGGAGTTCTGGTGCTCCCGGGGTAAGGAGAAACTCACCAAATTCTCATTCATTACTCAACATGTAGGCTGCAGCCTTATCTCAATAACCAGAACCACATCTCCACACAAGAACCACTATGCAGGGATACTGCCTCCGCTCGGCTATCTACTCCGCTAGGTCTACACCCATTCGAGAAGTACGGTTGTACTGGCTCGTTCCAGGTTATAAGTCTCATGGCTCGGTCCTTAATCGACCAGGGACGGTACTTGCCTTTACCGAAATCTACCCAAATCCATCCATCCGCCCAAGTCTAAAAACGTTGGTTTTGTACTTTCATTTTTCCATCAAAACTATTTTCATCATGATCAAGGCATTGTGGCACTCATGTCTCCACATGCCGTATCTCAACTACCTTTCCTAAGGTAGTTGCCCAAGCATACAGCTTTTGTGAAAATATGAGTATGCAAGATTCTAGTATAAGCATGGCTAACCATTTTACCGAAGATATCCTTCGGATATATCACATCGAGGTTACAAAGAATATTTCTAAGGGTAATCAATATCAAGGCATGGTGTATCAAGTATAGGTATTCATTCGTGTATAGCATGATTATTTGAAGTTTAAATCAACATCATTTCGCAAAATAGGATCAACATGTTCAAAAGGGAAGTGTTGACTTGCCTTGCTCGCACGCTTGTTGGACGGGGTCTTCAGTGTAGTCAGTGCCTGCTTCCTCGAATGCTATTCGTATGTGCGAAAAATCAATTGAATTCGATCAAAATTCAATAAAATTACCAAGAGATCGTAAACAACCATAAAAACAACTCCAAATATTTAGCCCAAGATTTTAATTGAGTTTGGGTGTGAGTTTTTGGGGTGAAAACCGAATTAAAATGCGAGTTGCAGAAATTAGGTTTTTTGCGGTATACTGATTTAATTTACTAAGGTGACAAATTTCCAATTTGACGTTATCTCAAAAAGATTTGAACTTTAAATTTTAGAACATCCAAATGTTTAAAATAATATTTAATGGCGAGCTAAGGTGTAAATAAACTCCAAGATGAATAAATTATGCGACGATGAAATATCCCCGGATTCCTATTTTGAAATCAAAATTCTTTCTAAGAATATATATATATATATATATATTTCTCTAGAAATCTTCCCAAATATTATCCAAAAACTTTTCCTAAATTTTCTAAAAAAATTTCTCTATTTTTCTTTTCTTCTTTTTCTTCTTCTTTCTTTTTCTTTCCTTTCTCTTTCTTTTTTTTTCTTTTTCTACCCCCTTCCCTGCTCCTCCTCTGTTTGGCCGATCGACGGCACGCGGGGTGGCGGCCCGGGGGCTTACTGGCAGACAATGGCGACGGTGAGGGAGGCGGCGGGACTCCGGGCGCACGGTGGACAACGGCGGAGGCTCCGGTGCACGGCGCACGACGGCGGCGGCTCCGGGGCACGGCGGATGACGGCGGCGACGGCTTGCGGCGGCGAGAAATCCGGCGAGTGAGAGAGGGAAAAGAGAGGGAAAGAGGGCGGCGAGGTGGGGAAGAGGGGCTCGCCCCTTTTATAGACGACCGGAGAGGGAGAGAAGAAGGGGGGCCGACGCGGTGAGGCAACGCAGCGGGCGGCATGCGTCGACGCGCGAAGGCGGGGCCGGGCGATCGCGCGAACGGCGCGTGGCACAGCGACGTGGGGCGCGGGTGCGAGGCTGCGGGCGGAGCGGCGCGCGGCGCGCGCGCGGGGCGGCACGTCGTGCGGGTGGGGGCGGGCGACGGGGACGACGCGTGGCGGCACTCGGGGTGGCGGGCGCGGCGCGGGACGCGTGGCGGCGCGGCCGACACGCGACACGACCGCGGCGACGCGGCGATGGGCGTGCACGCGGCGCGCGCGCGTGGGCGCGCGCGCGCGAGGGCGGCGGGGCGGGCATGGCGCGGAGCGTGGGCGCGCGCGCGGCCCGGCCCGGCGGCGGGCGCATCAACGTATTGATTTTCTTTTTCCCGATTTAATTTATATTTCTCCCAATTTCTTTTTGCTTTCACTAATAAAATTAAAATATGATTTGATTTAATCATAAATTAAATTTTATCCTGTATTTTCAACCCTTTTGTCCACCTTTATTATATTATATTATTTTTTATATATTTTATTTTTCCTTTTCCAAAATACGATTTTTGATTCATAATCAACCCTAGACTTCACTATATTTTTTTTGTGATTTTCATTTATTTAATATTATTTATTTCATTTACTGATTATTAATTGTTCCTCCCAAAATAAGGTTTGATCAAAAATAAACTTTTATTTATCCCACCATTTCTATTTATATTCATTTATAATTTTTATTTCCAAATCTTCATTTTTTATATTTTTCTTTCTTTTGGGATTTTTAAATTATTTGGTTTTTCTCAATCTTTTAGATAGATTTTTCTCTTGATTAATTTTATGCAACAAAGTGGCAAATAAGAAGCAATAAACACGGCGAGATGCAAAAATACCAAAAGTTTTTCTAAGTTCCGATTTTTAGTTCCCGATTTTAAATCCTCTGATTTTCAGGGTGTTACCAGTCGATGATGGTCAGATACATTGAGGCTGACTGATGGAACAAGTGTCGTTTCCATTCGTTCCACCATTGGCTAAAGATTGTTGTCCTTCTCACCGCTAGATTGATATTGTCGATGCTGCCTATAGGGGGGCCAGGGATATTGAGCAGCCGATTCATCATGATATCTCCCTCAATCTTGCCTCTGGATTGGATCTTGTCTGCGTAGTAGAGGCCGATCGGCAGCTGACCCATGCCAAGTTGTCTTGCAGCTACCATCGGATGATAGAATTCATAAGATTTTTGAATGTTGCGCCCTTGGTGAATGCCGACAGGTAGGATGCAAGGTGTGATAGCCGATGTATAGATTTCCCTTGGCTTGTCATAGCTCTCGGAGTTGAGCTCATCCAGCCGAAAATCATCTGGGAGTTCGAATCTTTCAAAATCTGTATAAGCGAACCATATCCTTGAGCTGCTTGGGAAGCCGCTATATAGGTTGCCAAACCAATTTTTGAAGTGTTCGGCTGTTAGCTTGGATCCGGGATAGGTTGCTACTGCTTCCCCATATGACAGGCATCGGCGAGTGGTCACTTCTTCGTCATCTTCAAATCTTGGCTCGATTAAAGGGAAATCGGCCTCTAATGGGGATGGCCTTTCTGCAACCCGATGGAGGTGAAGGTTTAGCCACAGCTGCAGCAGCCACTAGGGCCCTCATGTTGATAGCTTGTTGAGAATCTAGCCGAGCCGATGCATTACTTAACATCTGGTATAAGTAGCCGAGCAAGTATTTCCGCAAAGGAACTTGTTTTTTGCTCACTAAAGCTTCGGCTACGTGCTGCCAGTTGCTAGTCGGCCCACAGCTCGACCCGCAGAAGACTTATTTCTCCAGCCACATTAGCAGAAAATCAGTGTGTTCTCTTTCACAAATTGGGCCGTCTTTCATGTTCATGGATATGAATCCACTCCAACCCCCTATGCTTTTGGTCTTGAAGTTGTGAGAGCACTTGATGTTAAGGCCGATTGGGTCAACTGTGGATGTTATATCCAACCCTGTGATCATCACTATATCCATAAGGGTTGGTGTCATTGGCCCTTGCCTAAAAAGGAACACATTTAGCGTGTCCGACCAGAAGTAGGTGGCAGCCGATAGGAGGGGTTTGTCCTTTGAGATATCGGCTATGGTCAGGGCTAGGCATTGACTTATTCCTATCTCAGTCCAGTGGGTTTGTTGCCTAGCTGACATCCGCGAGTACCAAGCTGGCCAAGTTTTATCTGTTGAGGGCCAAGACTTGAAGGCACTGGACCAGTGGGCTAGGTCAGGACTGGGAAATCTGAAGGGAACTCGGTTCGTTTCAGCGTTAATGAGCTCGCTAGGGTCTACGTTTCCAATTGGCCCTAATAAGAACTGATTGGGACTAGTGAGGTCTGGAATAGCAATTTGGTGGGCGAGATGCTGTGATTTAAAGGATGAAAAAATAAGATTAAAAAAGATGAAAGCCAAATTGCAAGAAGTAAAGGGCGACAGCCGATGAGACTTACCTCTGGGTATTCCGTTTGGGTCGCTTCGGAGTGAGTGCTTGAGGACGCCATTGATGGGCGGGATTGGCGCTGTGGAAAGGACTGTTGGTGATGTCGCGCTTCGGGTCCAACAAAGTCGTCGAGGGGACGAAGAGTTTTTTTGGCTAGGGCTTGAAAGATGAAAGTAATAGCGTGGCTTGTTTCGGTACAAGGTAGATGCTATTTAAAGGGATTTCTTGACAGCCGAGACAAAGTTGGGCGAGAAGTGCGCGAAAGTTTGAAAAAATCGGAAAATCCACGATATTATCTTATCACGGACTTGGGGGCATGTGTTAACGACTAAATTTGGTAACTAAATCCCTAAGTTCGAGCATAGGTTATAGCAGAATTGGATTGGAAAATGATTTGCAGAGAAAACAGAGGCTGCATCGGCTACGAGCAAATCGGCTTGAAGGCCAATCGACTAAGGTTGAGTCGGACAAGGACAACCGATAGCTGATGCTGAGTTAGAAGAAGATGGAACCGTTTCTGATAAAGGTGCTTAAAGATAAATAGAGGATTCGGTTCCCAGATTGCGCATTAAAAGATATTGCCATCTACGGATAGAGTCCTGTAACGGCAATTGTATCTGTAAATTAGGAATTTGTTTAGATTTCCTATTGTAATGCGGCATGGGGCCATGTCCCGGGATATTGTCGTACCATGTATAGTAGATTAGATAGAAACCGTGTCTTGCACGGGTAGTTTTATTCTTGGGTATAAATAGGACCCGAGACTTCTGTAAATTACACACACAATCAATACAATTTCGGCGCATCGCCTCCTTTTTTCTTCAGACGAACACTTGATCCGACTTCGGGCTGCATCGTTTTGATCCCCGATTAAGGTAAATATTTGTCATTAGTGGTGTATCTCGTCGAATTTAGTGCTTCCATCGCTATGATACTCTAGATTCAATGATTTATGTTGCGCTAGTTATCATATATCACATATTATCTAGAACGATGTTTAGATTTGTCTTGATACCGGCCTGTTTCTGTCAAGAACCAACAGTCGATAGAGCTAGATCTAAGGGTTGGCCTAGATTATATGCGATATCTACCGTCTCGATGGGTTTACATCAGCTATAATAGATCTAATTGTTCTTTTTATACTTAGTGTTGCATCTTTTTGACCTATTAAGTCGTTTTTAGAGCTCTTATGATCTATTTGGCTAGATGTATATGCTTAGAGATAGTGCCGGGGTTTCAGCCGGCCTTGTCTGCTTTAATATTCTTTTGGTATATTTACTATTAGATTTATTAAAGCCACCTCTTATATTAAGATCTTGCTCTAGTTAAATGCCCTAAGCCAGAATCAGCCTGTTAGTTACAGCCGACAGCCGACTGATCTAGGTTTAGCGCATTTAACCAAGATCAATATCTTTTCATAAGATGAGTCGGAGTACTAGCCTTACGGTATCGGCTAGGCTGTTAATACATATATTTATTATCCCATTGTATATTTGGATTAAGTGGTTAATATTGTCTCGGCGTAGCCGATCTATCCTAGTCACTTAGTTTAAATGTACTTCGGGATAGCATATATATGTAAATTGACTTTCTCAGCCGATCCAGTAGGATCTAACTTAACCCTTAACGCATATGTCTTTATTTCTCTTGTTGGTTAGCAGATCAAACCAACTGGCACGCCCTGTACTGCACAGGCAGCCGAGAAGGACCTGCACTGGAGCTAAGTAGATCTCCCAGGCCAGCGCGTGAGAGAAATTTCTCATCAACACACTGCTTGTTATATTTCCAATCGTGTTTTTTTGAGATCTAACCTTGGAAAAACTGCTTATGAGCTTCACTTTGGACACACATCAAAGATTTCTCACTTGTGTGTTTTTCGTTGTAAATGTTTTGTGCTTAAATCTAGAAATTTGGACAAATTTGAATCTCACTCTCTTGATGGTCTTATGTTGGGATATTTTGCACATTCATGAGGTTACCGTGTACTGGTTTTGGAGACTAATAAAATTGTTGAGACTTGCGAAGTCACTTTTGATGAGGCTAGTCCAGGTACTAGACCCGAAATTTCAGGTACTCTATCACAGGTTCAGGGGGAGGATATTTTTGTGGAAAGCGATGATGAGGATGACGAAGACGCGTCAGCCGGTCAAACTGGGCATGGCGCCGGTCAGACCGGTGGCACATCGGCAGTCAGACCGCAAGCAGAGGTGCGGTCAACCGGCTGGGTGGTTCTTCGGGAGCTTCGGGTAATGATGCAAATGGACCTCCAGAAGCTTCAACTTCGTCAGAACAAGCTACAAAAAATGAACAAACTTTAGATGTGACTGCTCCACTTCATATTCAACGATGACATCCTTCGAAACAGATGATAGGTAACTTGAGTGAACGTACTACAAGGTCAAAGGTAACAAATCATGATTTTCATGCAAATTCTACTTTTATTTCTAATTTTAAACCCAAAGATGTTACTCATGCACTAACTGATGAATCGTGGATTAATGTCATGCATGAAGAAACTGAGTATTTTGAAAGAAACAAAGTCTGGTTTTTAGTTGAACCTTCTGTTGATCATAATATTATTGGAACTAAATGGGTTTTCAAAAATAAACAGAATGAGAATGGTTTAATTGTTAGAAACAAAGCTAGACTTGTTGCATAGAGTTTTACTCAAATGGAAGGGTTGGATTATGATGAAACTTTTGCTCCTGTTGCTAGGATTGAAGCAATTAGACTTTTATTGGCTTTTGCTGCTTCAAAAGGTTTTAAGTTGTTTCAAATGGATGTTAAAAGAACTTTTCTTAATGGTTATATACTAAGAAAGTTTATGTAAAATAACCACCAGGTTTTGAAAATCCTGATTTCCCAACCATGTTTTTCGTTTGTCAAAAGCTTTGTATGATTTGAAACAAGCACCCAGAGCATGGTATGATAGATTTAAAAACTTTTTACTTGCAAAAGGCTTTACAATGGGAAAAATTGATAAAACTCTCTTTGTTCTTAAGCATGATGATGATCACTGTTTGTACATATTTATATCGATGATATCATCTTTGGTTGTTTATCTCACGCTTTGGTTGTGGAGTTTGCTGAGACTATGCGCAGGGAATTTGAGATGAGCATGATGGGTGAATTGACTTATTTTTTGGGATTGCAAATTAAGCAAACACCTCAAGGTACGTTTGTTCATCAAACAAAGTACACCAAGGATCTTCTACGACGCTTCAAAATGGACGACTGCAAGCCGTTGACTATGCCGATAGGAACTACTACATTTTGGATCCCGATGAAGATGGTGAAGCTGTGAATCAAAAGGAATACAAGAGCATGATTGGTTCGTCGCTCTATCTCACAGCTTCAAGGCCAGATATACTATTTGTTGTATGTTTGTGTGTTCGATTTCAAGCTTCTCCAAGGGCCTCGCGTCGTCAAGCTGTGAAACACATCATGAGGTATTTGAAAGATACTCTTGAATTTGGAATTTGGTATTCTACCTCTTCTTCTATATGCTTGAGTGGTTATTCTGATGCGGACTTTGGAGGTTGTAGAATTGATAGAAAGAGTACTAGTGGTACATGTCTTTTTCTTGGTACTTCTTTGATTGCATGGTCTTCTCGCAAACAATCAAATGTTTCTCAATCAAGTGCTGAGTCTGAATATGTTGTTGCTGCTAGTTGTTGTTCTCGGATTCTTTGGCTTATTTCAACTTTGAGAGATTATAGTCTTACTTTTGATAAAGTTTCTCTCTTTTGTGATAATACGAGTGTTATAAATATTGCTAAGAATCATGTACAACATTCACGCACTAAGCACATTGACATTCTCTTTCACTTCTTGAGAGATCATGTTGAAAAGGGAGATATTGAATTGAAATTTGTGAATACAAAGTTACAACTCGTAGATATTTTCACCAAACCATTGGATTCTTCTCGCTTTGCTTTTCTTAGGGGGAGAATTGGGTGTTATTCATCCTTTTGGCATTAATTGAGGGGGGAGTTGTTGGATCTTTTTGTATGCACATTTTATTTCTTCTTTTGTATTCATGTTTTTAGTCCATGCATGGTGTGATAAAAAAAGGAAAAGAAAACAAAAGGTGGAAGAGCTGTGTTTTATATCTTTAGTATATTCTAGTGCTTGCTAGCAATGCTTGTTAGATAAATTAATTACTATCTTAGCTTCTATTCATTTTAAAGAGTTATATGAGCTTTTGATGTTGCTTTTAAGTGAGATGATACATGACACATAATTCTTTTACTTGAATTAATGAAATATGCAACATTGAAGCAAGTGCTTAGTTTGAATGATTAATGCTTTTGTATATGCTATATGAATTGTTATTCCTCATATTAATCCTTTTGTTCCAATCACCGCAAGAGTACATAAAATGCTTATTTATATGAGAGAAAAAAAGAATACCGAATCCTTGAAAACAGTCTTAACGACAAGGACGTATTCACGGTGAGATAAAAAAGGGTGTCGAATCCTTGGAAACAGTCTTAACGACAAGGACGTACCCATAATAATTGAGAGAAAGGTATAAAAAGTTCAAAAAAATAAAGAGCTAAACGTTCTCTTGGTTATTTTTGAGAAGGAATTAATTTAAGAAAGAGTATCAATGTCATAAGTATATATATTTGGGTTTTTCCTTCAGTCTTTGCACTTGTGAATATGTTGCATTTTAAATCATTGAAATTATGAATCATTAATGTTAAATTGATCTTAATTGTAATGTTTTAGGTTCATGTTTTTACTCTAGTGCATGCTTGTTAATTAGCTAGTCACTTTTTCTACCTTGTTATCGCAAAACATGTACTTGAGTTACTTTTGATATAATGCAATGCTCTTCCATGCTTACGATACATTTATGAACTCATTGTCAAAAGAGGGAGGACAAGGTTACAGAATTACAAAATTTGTGCATCATTTTCATATTCAGAGATTTTTTCTTTTCACAAGTCAGAGATTTTTCTTTGAAATTTTCTGGAAATTGCTTTGGGTTGCTTCACAAAACATCACAAACCAATTGATTTTGTTGGGTTGCCAATGGTTTCATCAAGAGAGAGATTGTAGAATCAAATGTGTTTGATTTGTATTTTGTGTGATAAAACATTGGTGGTGATTTGCGATATTTAACATGTGAAATATTGGTTTATGGTGATGATGGTTGGATTTGTGAAGTTGTGCACGTTTCTGACCTGACGGTTAGACCCGCGATGCGACTGGTTAGACCGGCCAGGCTTGACCGGTCAGACCGGAGGTATGCGCACGGTCTGACCGGCTGACTTCGACTCGGTTTCGGATTCGATTTATCTTTTCGGTTTCGGATTGTTTCTTTGTGGATTTGACTTCTAGATGGTTTCTATGTGTATGGTTACTATTTTTATGCTAATGTGAGTCAAGTTTGGACAAACTTGTGCTCGGAATATAGTTTCTTTGTCGTATATGTATAGGTATCGCTTGAGGCTTTGGGATAGTGTTGCCGGTGATGGATCGGAGTCGACTTGGGAGAAGTGGACATACAGAGATCAAGAGATCATGTGGGATACTAAAAGGCTAGAGGATAATACACGTGGGAGATGAAGAATTCATATGGTATACGAGAGGAATCGTGTGCGTATAGAAAGAGGAGTCGAATTTGGAAAGGAGTCCGGATTCGGGAAAATTGATTGAGATAAGGAAAGAGATGAGTTAGTAGCTTGCAAGAGAGGGTTTACTATATGGATTAGGAGTCCTAATTCGTGTAGAATTTGTGGCTTACTGCATGTATAAATGGAGAGGGAGGGTGTGCCTCCTTGATATCGATTTTGCAAGAGAGAAAGTTGAGAAAAAGTTAGGGTTTGGAGTTTAGTTTGAGATTTTGGTGAGGAGTGCTGTTATTGCACTTTGTAAACACTTTTAGATACAATAAAGTCGAAATAGTTTGATCTACTTCTTTGAGAGTTCATCTATCTTTTTTCTGGGTCCCGACGGTCTGACCTCAGGTGTGCGAGTGGTCGGACCGGTGGGTTGTGGCGGCGGTCCAACCGGAGTTGTGGCGGCGGTCTGATTGGCCAGGAGGGGCGATCTAACCGGCCAATATACAGCGGTGTGACCGGTGACAACTTCAACAACTACGGTTTGATTTCTTTTTCTAGATTGATTTCATTGGTGAGAGGTAATCTTTTAATTTCGCAAAAGATTTTTGGTTTTGGTTTTTCCCTACCATTCACCCGCCCCCTCTGTTAGGTTTGTTTACTCTGTTTCGATCTTACACATGTATGAGGCAGACATTGGGCCTCATACGCACCACTTGGCAGCGAACTCTCTCCAGGAACCAATACCAGCTTTCGGTGTTCTCGCTCTCGACAAATGCAAATGCCATAGGTAACACCTGTTGTTCTCATCGGCTCCAATCGCCGTCAGTATCTGACCTCTGTATTTTCCTGTCAAAAATGTACCATCTATGCACAATACAGGATGACAGTGAACAAATGCGTTGATGCAAGCACCCAGCGCGAAAAAGGCTCTTTGCAGCACACTCTTGCTTGGGTCATTAGACAATGAAAATGTCTGAATATCATAGTAGGTATTGTGGTTTCTCTGAGCAATGGTGGTTAACAGACAAGGCAAATTGTCATAGGATGCTTCAAATGTGTCATACCTCATCTCTAAAATCTTTTGTTTCGCCTTTCAGGCTTTGGAATAGCTTATAGTATACTTGAATTTGTTTTCAATGTGCTTAATAATGGGGCTCGGTTCAAAGTCCGTGTTACAAAGAACGTCCTTGTATATCTCGCCGGCAACAAAAGCTGAGGTGATGTTGCGGTGATACTTCTCCACCCCTGGCAACCAATAGTTGTGCTCGGTCACAATGCTCACTTTTCAATAGTCATTCCATTTACCCTTATATGCATGAACATGCCATGGACATTCCTCCTTCATGCACTTCACTTCATACACATAGTTGCTTGACTTCATCACCCTAAACTCTGGCTGCAAAGAGACCACCCAATGCTTTTACCGCCTCTTTCATATCTTCTTTATGAGCATACCTGGCACCCTGAATTACCTCGTTATCCTTGTATTCAAAGGGTACTTGCTGCCCCTCTGAGATAACAAGTCCAGAGAAAACCACTTTTGTCCAATCAAGGGGCATTACATCTTCTTCCTCGTCGAATGATGCATTGCCCTCCGCTTGCTCATTTCAGAATCTTCCCTCTCCATTTCCTCAACAATTGCTTCGATTCTCTCCCCCTCGTCCACCACGGCCATAGCCTCTTGCACCCTTGCTTCATTATCCCCACTTTGCACCGATGGTCCAACATTCTCCCCACCATTGCCAGGACCGTCGACATCTTCTATTTGCATTGTAACACTGCTATCGATTTCATGCAATGCCACAAAAATAACAAATGCAATGCCACAAAAATAACAATGGGCCATGACCTTTCAAAAGCCATCTCCATATAACGTCTCCAGGAATAAGTGTTATCTATAGGCATTAGTTCCCAAAAATATCCTTCTCTTGCACGACTCACCACAACGGACAGTGCCATTGTGTTCACTCTTGTATCCACTTTAAATCCACATAGAAACCAACTATAGATTGACTCAAATGTTCTCTTGGCAGGCCTATCGATGCCCTTTGATGTCATCCTAAAATCAGACACATCAACACCATCTGGACTAAATTTAACGTTGCCTTGACCGTGAACTATCTGAAATATGACCTTACTTGCCATTGTGCCTGATAAACACATCGAAACTGAGTTTATTTAATACTACCAATATGTTGTCTATATCAATCTGTAATTTGGGCTAAGTGAAAGTCTCTAAACATATGTTCTCTGTTCTACATCTTAAGATCTACATAATCGGTTTTTCTATATAGATCTACCCGCTATGTCTGCTATTTCCTAGGTCCAATTCCCTAAAATAAATCATGCCTTATTTATAAATACATGTTTTCGTTGTGCTCTAAATCTGAGTGCTACACATCTATTCAAATATTACAAATACATGATATTTAGACTAATATGCTACACAAAATAAATAATATAAACATAGATAGGATATTGTATTTACCTACGATTGAGGAAGCACACCAATAGGGCTTCAGTCGATCTCCTCCTTCTTCCTCATCTCTCTCTTTTTTCCTAGAATTTAACGCGTTTCAAATGACGAGTTTCGGAGGGCATTGGGCTTTTATACCTAGCCGACCAAAAATCGCCCTTGCAGAGGGCGAGATTTTCTCAAAAATCGTCCTCTACAAGGACGGTAAGTGGGCCGCCTGCAAATTTCCCAAGCCGGCCGTCCTTTTGCAGGCGGCCCCTATGTGAACAGTTCAAAAATCGCCCTTACTAAGGGTGGCAAAGAGACTTAAATGCAAAATGGCGGTTGGCGGGCAGACGGTGGCCAACGGTCATCTACCACATCAGCAAAATCGCTCTTTGGGAGGGCGGTTTTTAAATTTCGCCCTCCCGAGCGACGGGGAGTATATTTGCAAATTTTTCAAAACAAAAATTATTTTTAAAAATTTTTTAATAAAAAAATTAAAAGTACAAAAAATTCCTCCGTTGGGAGCACAAGAAAAAAATGACTTTTCAGGGTTTTCAACTTTTGATTTGTTTTTTCCGAGACAAACACACACATGCTACTGCATCCACAAGACCATATTCACATCCTCCCATATGCGGCCTCTAATTCACATCCTCACATATGCGGCCTCTAACTAGAAATGGTAATGAGTCAGGGCTCATGAGCCCTTTCATAATCACCTCAGCCTTAAATATTTTTAGCTAAAAATATACTAAATTTCAGTCTAATCCCTTTTTATCCCGTTTCAGGCAAAAGAAAAATTGGGCTCATTACCACCCATACTCGCTCCAAGAGACGAAAACCCGGTCGTTATAAGAGACGAAAACCTAACACTCGTTAAATAAAATCATGTTGAAATATTTATGGGTATCAAGATTTAAACTTTACTGGGAAAAACATGCTAGAGTATATGGAGTAATATACCTATGAGTCAACCAACCAAAGAGTGCTTCCCCAACCTTTTTGATTTGTTTGGTGCGAAATTTCTAAGTTTCAAACTGGGTGGCAAGCTCGGAGTCACTAAACTTGAAATATTTGGTTGAATCATGATGTCTGAATTCACCTGGGTAAGAACACGACGCATCACAGTTTTTGCTGGCAAAAATTTTTTTCAGGTTGGGAGTCATTCGGTGGATAATGATTGTTTTTCGCATACCACCGAGATAATCGTAGGCAAGTGGAGTTCTGATGGTGTTTTTTCAATCATTATCTGCATAATAAAATGATGGAGTATACCTATAATTAATCAGTTTAGCACAAATTATGAACCTGCTAGAAAATTCCATACAGTAATTCCAAATTATTAGTTTGGCAATTAAATTTTCGTAAAAGATATGATGACAAATCATCGCAGTTTACATGAGTGGATGTAAATTTCTGTTGTTTTAGCTTTGATTATTGCAGCCTTGACCCGATTCTTGAAGCCCCTAACTTGTTCCTTTTTAGCTTCAAGAAAATTTTGAGACTAAACTCTGGGCTACGACTGAATGCTAATAGGTGTTGTTTTTACTTGATCATTGAAGCCTTGACCCGAATTTGACCATATTTTGGCTTAAAAAAACGAGGACAACTAAAAAGATGCTTAGTTATTAAATAATTAGAAGAAAATTTAACTATAAAAATTAAACAACACGAGACCTTAAAAGACAAAACACATCTCTTACCACTGCACGTTAATATCATCAATATTTTTGGCTGAGCTTGGTATTCGTTCTTAGCACCGAGAAAAAATTTCAGGGTACCCTCAGCCCAGCAGTCACACTTCGTTTGCAAGAAACTGCTTATATGATGCATTTGATTAAGAATCAATGGACTATGATTAAGCTCTAGGATTATCATTTATTTGATGATATAGCTTATAGGAGTATAAGCAAGTTCTTAAGGTGCCTTATATACAATGAATATAACTTTGCAATAATATGGAGAACATAATAAAATATCACTACAACGGTTACCTTCATCTCAATCGGACGGCAACCCTCATATGTGTCAGATATGACGTCCGTCATGGCACAAAGGTCAATGATGTAAGAAGTCATCTCTATCGGGCAAAAGCTCGTCACCGATGCATTTATCTTTGTCGGGCCTAAGCTAAAACCCATCACCGATAAGTTTAACCCAGAAGACCAGTCAAACAAAGGCTCGTCATCGATGATATAATCTTAATCAGACCCCAACTAAAGCCGTCACAGATGACTAACCACTCAATCGGGCTTTAACTTAAGCCCGTCATGGATGATGTCATCTTCATCGGGCTTAAGTTAAAGCCCGTCACCAATGAGTTTTTTTCCAAACAAAAAATATATTCTGTTTTTTGGCTAGCCTCAAGCCTTTGCTAGCCATGCCCGCTGCAAAAATGACATATTCATATATTTTCCTTTTCCAGCATCCTCATTAATATATTTCAGAAATCACATTTGACATTTACATAAATTATTCACATACATCTAACATTCACATATCCATTCACATACATATCCATTATTCACATATTTCAAGTTAATAGTACGAGTATAATCCATTCATCTAAATTATACAACTCACTATTAACAAATGGATCGAGCTCAAGAATAGTCTAAATTATACAACCCACAATTCAAATTCATCCACATATCATCCAAATTATACAACTGGGCGCCACGGAAAGTGAGGGGCTAGGTAGACTTAACTGAAGCAGAGGGTGTCGCGCTCGGGCGAGGGAGGACGAGGGCAAGCGAGCAGAGGATGGCGAGGGAGGACAGCGACGATGGGTTCGGGGATGGTGGCGTCGAGTTTGGGGACGACGATGCTAGTCTCGGGGACGACGGCACCGGGTTTGGGGATGGCGGCGCCGAGCTAGGGAGGGCAGCGACAACGGTGGTGGAGCGAGAGGACGACGGCGATAGCGGCACGAGGCGTGGGGTCAGCGGGACGCGGCGACGGCATGAGGGCACTAGGGTTCGACAGTGAGTGAGGACTTAGAAATTTTTCACGCTAATGTGTAGATCTGAATCGGCGCACTAGGCTAAATGATTTCGAAGCACATCCATGATCGGGTATTTATAGCATGCAATCGGTGTCGGTCCTAACTATTATCTCAATCGGGCCTCAAGTTAGAGCCCGTCACCGATGACACTCATCGGTGTCGGGCCTAACTGTTATCTCAATCGGGCCTCAAGTTGGAGCACGTCACCGATGATGAATATCGGATGAACTTCTATTAGGGCCCGACAAAGATATCATAGGTTATCTTTGTCGGGTCTTGAATTGAGCCCGTCACCGATAAGTATCATCTGTGATGGCTTGAGTTTTATGCACATCTAACATTTTGTGCAAGTATCTTTTTATTGGCCTCTTTTTAAGCCCGTTTGAGATGACTTCGTTATGACGGCCCGTAAAACCCAAGCATGTGAGAGGCCATCACAGATGAGAGGATATGTACTAGTGTATGCCTAAACTGCAATAGACAATTGCTTTAGCACTAATTATTACCTTGGTAGTGAAAAAGAATAAAATGTTCAAAATAATTGCACAGTTTGATGTAGCAAAATTCAGAACTTTTTTGGTTGAAAAGTTGTCCATACACTAGTGTTATTATTGTGTTTTGCCATGGGTCTATCATATCACCTGTTCATTACAGAAATTATGCAGAACATCCTACAATAATAAATAATAAAAGAGCACTGCTGCACGTACCGTTTGTAATAATAAAATTTTTACAAATAATCGTCTCAACCGTTTAATTTAGATAGATATAAGTTGTAAAAAATATAGATGCATTTATAGCATGACATATCATCAGTATTAGCAAGAATTTAGTAAAAAAGTTAACACATATAGCCTTTTTCATAATAAAATAAATTCTAATGTTTTGCACTCAGCTAGTATGTATTGTAAGTGTTAAAAACTGCCCTTAAAATTTCGGAATAATTTTATTTTTGCCACTAGGAAAAATACTCCCCCTGTCCATTCCAAGTGTTTAAACTTTTTTTCTTTTCGCATCTCAGCTTCACTCACCAACAGTCATCCCTCATTTTATGGCGGGCACCAAAGTCTTTTCTTTTTAACTTATATTCATGAAAGGAGATAATCATTTTGATTGTAGAAATTGTTTCGGTTTTGCTGTTGCTCATGAAAACTTGCAAAAATCCTATATTACTACCATGGTATTGTAGTCTACATAGAAGAATCAATTCCATACAACAAAGATATGGATGGAATAAATTTACTAGCAATATGATAAGGACTCATTTGTGCAACTACTAGGATACCATGTAAGGTGTGATTCACCCGAGAATAGTTCTGTGATGTGCAATTGAATCAGAGCATAACGGAATCCCACCAACATGATGAGAGAGAACTATTTCTCTATGGCCATTATAAAGCCAGGTTACAGTGGAATCAAATTAGGCTCCTCTGAGGCAGGAGAATCACTCAAACCTCAAGTTCTTAAAATGAGATGCTGTCCTACTTCCAGCCATCAGGAAACGGAATTCAGACATGAGCAGATAGCAATAGCAATTAAATGTATTCCAACATGCATGAAGATGCTACTTTATATAGTGGAGGAAGATTCCACATGAGCATATATGCAGGTATCTCAAAAGTAAAAGAAGATTATGGCAGAATTTGCCACAGACCAAGAATCCAAAATTCTATCAAATGTGTGCAGTATTGTTAGTCAACCTATATGCTAAATGTCAGTGCCACCATACATGCATAAGTAAATGGAAGGTGAAACAGAGAATATCTTGTGAGGAAATTAGGAAAGTCATTCCAATGAACAGGAAATTTTTTGAAGGGGAAGTGTTTCGCTACAAGTAAAACTGCACAATTTTGAACTATAAAGTTAAAAATATTCACATTTTTAATCCTAATATTTTTATAGTTATTTAAGGTTTTACGGTTTGATTGCACACATATTTTTTAGGAGTAGCTTATATTATTCAATAGTTTCTTTTATAAAAACATTCACTTATAACAATTATGTATTGTATATAATTAAAGTAGAATTATATTGTAACTATAATCATTATAGTTATAATGTAACTTGTGTAACTGGTCAAAAATCATGCTCGTCGGTGGTGGCTAGCAGCTGGGTTCTCCTGACGCATGTCACGAGTTCGACCCGGTTTTTCACATGTCCTCTCAAATTTTGTCATCAACGTCACAAACACAAATCTTGATGCGATCTAGCAGCTCACAAATCGAATGTTTGAAAGGAAAAAAGTATTCATAAGAAATATAGCAAAACCGTTTTTTAACATAATGTCATCCTTTTTAGAATAGATATATTATGTTTTTATCGCTTCTAGTATTAACTAGCAAAATACCCGTGCTTTGCAACGGAACAACGACGCAGGGAGGGAAGCAAGCGGAGGGCGAAGGTCCAGGTGGCAGCGCGGGAGCTCCGAGAGACGACGGGGGAGGGGCGCAGGCGCGGCGCGGATGGGGACGGAAGAGAGGGACGTAGGAGGTCTCTTTTTATCCAAGCCCTCCTTTTCTTTTCAGCATTGGGATTGCGGGTTAATTTTATGAACATTCAAGGGGTTTTCTGCAAAATAACCAGAGACGAACGAAAATTTTGGATAGAAACACTACTTACTTTATAGATAGTTATATTTATATAACTTTGAAAGCAAGGGTATCTTCAACTTTATATCAAGGTCCAGTGGTACATAAAGTTGAAGATACCTTTGCTTTCAAAGTTATATATATAAACTATCTATAAAGCAAGTAGTGTTTTTATCCAAAATTTTAATACTGCTCTGGTATTTTGCGAAGCCTCTTGGTGTTTATAAAATTAACCAAATTTACGAAAAGAGGATGGCTTGGATGAAAAAAGACCTCCTACGTCCATCTCTTCTGTCCTGTCCACCCCGCGCCCGCGTCGCGTCTGCGTCCCCCTCCCGTCGTTGCTCGGAGCTCCCGCACCGCCGCCCGAACCTTCGCCCTCCGCCTGCTTCCCTCCTACGTCGTTGTTAGTTGCAATGTACGGACATTCTCGCTAGTATATATATATGTGGAGATTATGGCAATCGGGTATCTACATGGCAAGTTTATCCGACTAGAAATAGGGATAGATTGTACCTGCCATATCTGTAAACCAAATATAACTTAGGTGTTACGTTGCCGATTGAGATAAGGCAACGGTCCATAGTCACGGTTTGGTAAGATTGAGGAAACCGACTTAGAGTAGGACAGGGTTTCCGATCTATCAGCCCACCTCCCAAGACTATATAAGGGGGGTAAGGGGCGTCCCTTGAGGGATATGAGTTTTCTGAGCTTTAGATCTTGAGATCAATATACACTCGGCGGATCGAATCCCCCGAAACAGGAGTAGGGTATTACCTCACGAGAGGGCCTGAACCTGTCTAAATCTCGTTTTCCGTCTAACCCATTGTGCTTGGCGATCTTGACTGCACCCTCAATTTTCTATTGCCGAAACCGAGTTTCGACAGTTGGCGCGCCAGGTAGGGGATCCGCGCGTCAAGACTTCTTCGACGATCTTGCTGACAAGCGTGATGGGATCTTCTTCAAAATTCGGCGACTTCGCCGTCAACGACTTCAACAAGTTCTCCTCCTTCGACTCGGATTCGCACCAGTCGGAAGGAGAGACCCACTCGGCGCCGTTTGGGCTCCCGGACAGCGCCGAGATCTACGACGACATCTTGAAGTCTAAGATGCAATCCGCCCACTCCGACGAAGGAATTCACTCGGCACCGTTCGGGCTACCGAACGCCGCCAGAATCTACACCGATCTCCTTGTCTCCCCAACAGAGATGATCTACTCGGAAGAAGACCTCTCGACGCCGTTTGGATTACCAAACGCCGCTGAGATCTACGGCAAGCTCCTCTCCCCCGAGTCGAGGTCGACCCACTCGGAGGAGTCCGCGTCCTCAAGCTCTGACTCGGACTGGAACGATCTAGATCCGAGCAACCCAGGATCGAGGGAGGTCGCCGTCATCCTCCAGCCATTCGGCTCATGCTCGTCTTCGGAGCTCAACGAATATCTCAGCTCCGCCGGCTTTGACGACCTCTATGGCATCCCCTCGGACGAAGCCGACGACTCCGACTGCAACAAGGACTACGAGCCGAAGTGCTTCGATGTCCTCATGGCTGAGGTGGCCGAGTCCGACTCAGCCATGGCCCGCAGGCTTGCAGAGGAAGAGCGAGCCAGGATCGAGCAAGAGCGCAAGCAGGCGGAGGAGGAGAAAAAACGCAAAGAAGAAGCCGACAAGAGAAAACAAGATCTACGGGTAGCCGGACGGTCCGCCCAGGAGGCTATTCTTCAAAAGCGGGTCCGCAACACCAATATCTTCCAGACGCCACAGCAGAACGCTGTTGCTGCCCTCACACTCTTGGACACCATCATCGAGACGGCACCTCCCGACGTGACTCCGATACTAGACAAGATCAAGACCATCGTCGCAGCCACGGCCAACGGTCATCCCTCCACCTCAGCACGAAGGCCGACCGAGTCCGTGGGCGAAACGCCCGACGAGGCGGCTTCCGCCACTAAGGTCGGAGACTACAAGAGGCCCGAGCCAAACCGGTCGACAACTAGGCCAAGAGGCCCACGCCACGAGTCCACGCGAAGCATCCGGAACAAACGGCCGACTCCGCGACAAGCGACATGGACGTCCACCCGTCCACCACCGCGTCCGCCGCAACAACGGCTCCAGCTACCGAACCGACCAACCGAAGAACCCGCCGAGCGATCTGTGGAAAGTCCTCGATTGCCGCTACCAAGAGCGAGACCAACGCACTCGGGAAGATCGGAGGGGATCACCCGATAGCAACGACGACGGAGTGCCAGCTTCCACTCGGGAGCTTCGCCGAGTGCACTGGCCGAATGGCTTTAAGCCCACCGGAATAGAGAAGTATGATGGCAAGACCGACCCCGAGTCGTGGCTTACCGTGTATACCTCGCCATCCGCGCAGCGGCGGCGACAACAAGGCTATGGCCAATTACCGCCCGTGGCCCTCGCCAACTCAGCCGGGAACGGCTCACGAGCTGCCAAGAGGCTCAATCGGCTCGTGGAGTGAGCGAGGGACCACTTTATCGCCAACTTTCGGGGCACCTTCGAGAGGCCCGACACCCACTTCGACTTATACAATGTCGTCCAAAAGCCGGACGAACCTCTGAAGGACTACATCCGGCGCTTCTCCGAAAAGCGCAACAAGATCCCCAACATCACCGATGACATCATCATCGTCGCCTTTCAGAAAGGAGTCCGTGATGAGATGTTAATCAGGAAGTTCGGGCGCAAGCCACCGAAGACGGTGAAGCAGATGTTTGAAACGACAAACTCTTACGCCAAATCCAACGATGCCATCAAGGCAGCGCGCCAAGACAGGCCCGACAGGAGGGAAGATAAGCAGGCGGGAGAAAGCCGGAATCCTAAGAAGGATAACGGCAACAACAACAACCAGGGCCAAAAGGACCGCAAGCGCCGATCCGAAGATCTGGTCGCCGCCACCTCCAACTCTCAACGCCACCCCCGAGTCGCGGCCTACGACGCCATCATGAACGCTCAATGCACACATCATCCCAATCACAAGCACGCGGCAAAAGACTGCTTCATTTATAAACAGTTCGCCGAGCAGTATGCGGCGCAATTCAACAAGAAGCCGACTGATGAAGCTGGTCCATCGGGTGCCAAGAAAAACAATGCGGCTGAGAATGCCGAGCCTTTCCAAGACCCCGTAGGCGAGCTCAATCACATCTTCGGGGCCGCTAGCCTATGAATCCAAGAGGAAACGAAGCTAACCGACGAGAGGTCAACGCGGCGCAACCCGAAGTCCCTCGGTACTGCGATGGTCGGAGGTGGCCATCACTTTTGACCGCTCGGATCATCCCGACCGAGTGGTTCACCCGGGCGCTATCCACTCGTCTTGGACCCGGTGGTCCGCAACATCAGGCTTAAGCGCGTCCTCATTGATGGGGGCAGCGCCCTTAATATTTTGTTCGCCAAAACCATGGACGAGATGCAGATCCCGAGGGCCGAATTGAAGGCAAGCTCAGCCCCCTTCCATGGAGTCATCCCGGGCTATCATCTACACCACTCGGGCACATTGCCCTCCCGGTCACCTTCGGAGCTCGAGAGAACTTCCGAACGGAGAACGTCACTTTTGAGGTGGCCGACTTCGAAACAGCGCCTACCACGCCATCATCGGAAGGCTGCGCTCGCCAAATTCATGGCGATCCCCCATTACACCTACCTCGCATGAAGATGCCGGGTCCCAACGGCGTCATCACTCTTCGCGGCCGACGTGAAGCAAGTCTTCACCTGCGATAAGGAGAGCTGCGACATGGCCCAATCTCGCGAGAGATCACGTGGCCAGCAAGAAATCCGATTGGTTGCATCGACTTCGGCAGAGGGTGAAATCCCCGCGAAGAAGATAGCCAAATCAGGATCCGGCGACGCCAAGACCAAGAAGATCTCTCTTTATCCATCGGATACCTCGAAAACAGCTGTAATCGGCACTGAACTAGATCCCAAATAGGAAAGCGCGCTCGTCACCTTTCTCCAAAATAATAAAGACGTTTTTGCTTGGAAACCATCTGATATGCCTGGAATTTCCTAGGGAGGTGATCGAGCACTCTTTGCACGTCAAAGATGACGCAAAGCCGATAAAACAACGATTACGCAGATTCGCGCAGGATCGAAAAGACGCCATCAAGGAAGAGCTCACAAAGCTCTTGGCTGTCGGCTTTATCAAAGAAGTCCTACATCCCGACTGGTTAGCCAACCCAGTTCTGGTCCGCAAGAAGACGGGGCAACGACGCATGTGCGTTGACTATACCGACCTCAACAAACCCTACCCCAAAGATCCATTCGGGCTGCCTCACATCGACCAAGTCGTAGATTCAACAGTCATTGCCAACTCCCGAGCTTTTGGATTACTCGGGCTATCATCGGATCGGTTTGAAAGAATTCAAGCGCTGAAGACATCGTTTATCACGCCATTTGGGGCCTACTGCTACATCACCATGCCTTTCAGCCTAAAGAACGTCGGCGCCACATACCAACGCATGATCCAGAGGTGTTTCCAGACGCAGATCGGCAAGAACGTGGAAGCTTATGTCGACGATGTCGTCATCAAGACCAAGCGAGAAAGAAGACCCGATCGCCGACCTAGAAGAAACCTTCGCGAATATCCGGGCCTTCGAATGAAGTTGAACTGGAGAAGTGCACTTTCGATGTCCCATCAGGCAAACTGCTCGGCTTCACGGTGTCACATCGCGGCATTGAAGCCAATCCAGAGAAGATCAACGCTATCCCGAACATGAAGCCCCCGAGTAACAAAAGGATGTCCGAAGCTCACGGCTACATGGCGGAGCTAAGTCGATTCATCTCTCGACTCGGCGAACGAGGCATGCCCTTCTTCATTACTAAAGAAGACGGACGACTTCCAATGGACCATGGAAGCCCACAAGGCCTTTAAAGATTTTAAAGAATTCCTTACGACGCGCCGTCCTAGCCTCACCCCGACCCCGGAGCCCCGCCGCTGTACGTATCGCCACTCATCAAGTGGTTAGTACGGTCCTCGTGGTCGAGCGCGAAGAAGAAGGACGGGTCCGAAGATTCAGAGGCCGATATACTTTGTTAGCGAAGTGCTGGCAGGAGCCAAAACTCGCTACCCGCAGGTACAAAAATTGCTTTATGGTGTCCTAATAACTGCGAGGAAATTGGCGCACTATTTTTAGGGCCACTCGGTCACCGTCGTCACCTCCTTTCCACTCGGCGATGTCATCCACAACCGGGAGGCAACTGGACGCATCGCGAAGTGGGCCCCAGGCCGATGCGCATTGGACTTAACGTTTAAGGCAAGGACGTCGTCAAGTCACGAGCCACTGGCGGACTTCTTGGCCGAGTGGACCGAGCAACAAGAAGATGTACCTCAGGAAGATCTCCAATATTGGACCATGCACTTCGACGGATCCAAGAGGATGACCGGCTTGGGAGCGGGAGTTGTGCTGATCTCCCCGACTGGGGAAAAGCTAAGATACGTCCTCCACCTCCACTTCTCCGCCTCACATAACGTCGCCGAGTACGAAGCTCTGCTGCATGGACTGTGGCTCGCAATTTCACTCGGGATACGTCGGCTCGTCGTGAAGAGGGACTCCCAGCTGGTCGTAAATCAAGTGATGAAAGACTGGTCCTGTCTAAACGACACCATGGAGGCCTATCGACAAGAGGTCCGCAAACTTGAAGACAAGTTTGACGGACTCGAACTGTCACATGTCCTAAGGCACAACAATGAAGCAGCTGATGAGTTGGCGCAATTCGGGTCTAAACGCGAAGCCGCCCCAACAGACGTTTTTGTCAAGCACCTCTATGAACCAAATTTTGCGGCAAAGCCAACCCTTGACGAACAGCGCAAACGAAGTCACCATGATTGACGCCGACGGAGGACGCCACTCATCAAATTTTTAACTCAGCAGGAGCTGTCGAAAGACCGGGATGAGGCAGAACGCGTCCGACGTCGTTGCCAAGCATATGTCATGGTTGACTCCGACTTATACAAGAGAAGCCCCTCCAGAATCCTAATGAGATGCATCACACCCGAGGAAGGGAGACAGCTGCTCCAAGACATCTACTCGGGCATATGCGGAAGCCACGCAGCGGCACGCACCTTGGTGGGCAAAGCCTACGAGACGGGGTTTTTTCGCTTACCGCGGTCTCCGCCTTGAGACAAAGTCGTGCGAACCCGTGAAGGCTACCAATTTTTCGCCGACGAGCCATGTCCCGGCCAAGAGCTACAAACAATCCCACTATCCCGGCCGTTTGCGGTATGGGGCTTAGACATGGTCGGCCCTTTCAAGAAGGCTCTAGGAGGATTCACACACTTATTCGTCGCAATCGACAAGTTCTCCAAGTGGATTGAGGCTAAGCCGGTCGCCACAATTACTGCTGACAAGGCGCGGGATTTCTTCCACAACATCGTGCACCGCTTCGGTGTCCCAAACAGGATCATAACTGACAACGGGACTCAATTCACAGGAGGCATCTTTAAGGAATTTTGTGAAGATTTTGGAATCAAGATCTGTTATGCGTTAGTTGCGCATCCCAAAAGCAACGGACAAGTCGAACGGGCCAACGGCATGGTCCTTCAAGGCATCAAGGCCCGCGTGTTCGATCGCCTAAGTCCTTACGCAGGCAAGTGGGTTCAAGAACTCCCCTCGGTTCTATGGTCTCTACGGACCACAACCAGTCGGGCTACCGGCCAAACTCCGTTCTTTCTGGTCTATGGCGCAGAAGCCATGTTGACTAACGAGATGGAGTACGAATCCCTCTGAGTCCGCAGCTTCAACGATGAAGGCTACGACCCAGACCGAGTGGACGACCTCACCCGACTGGAAGAGGCCCGTGAGGCAGCCCTCATCCAGTCGGCAAAATATCTTCAAGGCCTCAGACGATACCACAGTCGCAACGTCTGAGCACGAGCTTTCATCGTTGGCGACTTGGTTCTACGCAAGATTCAAGCCACCAAGGACCGTCACAAGCTATCCCCCTTATGGGAAGGGTCATATAAAATTGCTGAGGTGACTCGGCCAAGTGCATATCGATTAAAGCGTGAAGACGGGTCTATGGTGGAGAACTCCTGGAACATCGAGCATCTTCGACGATTCTATTCTTAAATTGACTTAAGTCTCATTTTTTTTCTTGACTGCCAACCTCAAGCAAGATGACTTCTTGAGCTAGCAGTCGAGGGTTGTACATATGTCAATAAAGCATAGTTTTCCTCATCAACCTTTGTGCATGATTCGGTTTATCATTGTTTAATGTTCCTCGATTTGAGTTCAATGTTTAAGGACTGAGAATTTTTTGATGACCTAATCGAGCTTAGGCTCGGTGACAGTCAGACGAAAATTACTTAAGAAATTTCACATAAAAACTCGGATCAGGGCATTAACATAAATAAACTGAGTATTCACAAGTCTACATCAGAGCGTCATGATCATACAATGTTTACAAGACAGCGTTCACAAGACAGATCAAGACCGGAAATTGTTCACTACATCAACGGCAATCTTCTTAGCCGACTCCTGCGCTTCACTAATCATGTCCAGGGCTTGCTCATCCGAGGTGCCATCGGCAAAGCCTTCCCCGACTGAATTGACATCCACTCGGGGGTAGAGTGATTTGGTCTGCGCAAGAGCCAGGCCAGCCCCCATGGTAGCAGCCTCGGCGATGTTGGCCAAGTATTGGTCGGGGGCTCTCCGCAGCTTGTCAAAGATTTTGACCGGATCTAGTGAGCTAGCCCCGACTCCTTGGTGAAATAATGACAGTAGGATCGGCATCGCTGTATTGGCAACATCTTCCCGGACCTGTCCGGCTCGTTTGACCCTCTCAAGTAAGACGTCGTATTGAGCTCGGGTCTTGACTTTGTAAGCTGCCGAAAGAACTTGATCACGCAAAGCACTCGAAGATAAAGCAGCGCAAATAATGTTACTTCAAAGAAGCTCACCTTCGAACTCGGCCTCCAACTCGGTCTTGCCAAGGCTGACTGCCTCCAGCTGGACCTGGAGCGAGTGGACCTCCGACGAATTTTCTACAAACAAAGAAGGCTATCAGCAACCAAGATCAACACGGAGACCATTAAGAGACTGGGAAGGTTAAGCTTACTCCCGACTGAACCCCGGAAGTCAAGGTTCTCTTCCCGGAGTTCAGCTATCTCCTTCCTCAGGGCCGCCTCCCTCGACGCGGCCTTTTCCCGAACGGTCTTTAACTTCCGCTGGACGTCCTCCAGGGAGTTCAGATGAGGGACCAATTTCTCGAGCGCCTCGGACTTGGTCATGGATCGACAATACTCCTTCTGCACGCAAGATCCGAAGTTGACCGACTGAAAAGAAATGAAGATACAACAATAGAAAAAAGAACAAGGCTTACGTTGAGTAGCCGAGTCGCCTCATTCAGGCTATTGACGAGGGCATCCCTTTCCTCGCTTTCCGCTTGCTTATCCAAGATGATGCCCTGTCTTTGGCCTTCCGAGTCTCGCCACTCGATTCTAATTGGGGGAACCCGTGTTTCAAAAAGGCGTAACACAGGGATTTCCTCTACTAGGGCGCAGATCGGGAAGAAGAGATGAAGACACGAAAGATTTTAAGCGAAGATTAAAGACAAGATTTCGATTCAAGACTTACGGCTTGCGGCTGAACTCTTATGGAGCGCCAGGCTGCTCTTTTCCTTCGGCTTTTCACCGCGGTCTTGATCGGGGCTCTTTGAGCCGCAACCAGGGCTTCTCCGCAGCCGGCTGGTTCCCGGTCGGGACGTCCCGGCGCAGTCGGGGGCTCCTTCCTCGGGATGTCCTTCTTTGGAGGCGAGGGCTTTTTGCACGGAGCGCTCTCGCTCGGGAGAGGGCTCCGGGGTCTTGGCCCCGCAGGCTTGGAAGCCTCGGATGCAGCAGCTGGGGTTGGCTCTTCACTCCTCCCGGCAGGATCTATATCCTGGGGCCTCCTGCCAAACAAACGACAAATGCAGTTGGAATGAAGACAAAGAAATTTTCAATAATGAAGTTCAGATTTCAGTCATGAAGCATACCTGGACGACCGGCGGATCTTCGGCGCTGCCTTCGGCGACGGCCTTGGAGGGTCGTTTTGGAGGAGCGGGACGTCATCGTCCGAGTCGTCGATGACGAGTCTCCTTTTGCTCGCCCATTTGTTGGTGTCCTCACTCGGGTTCGCCCGTTTCCCGACTGGATCGCTTTGGATTTTCACTCCACTAGTCGGCTTCTTGGCAGGGGGAAGCGGCACGTCATCATGAGGAACTTTGTATGGTTTCAAAATAATGGAGGCATTTTCCTGCAAGAGAAATTCTTACAATACTAAGAGGCATGACATCAAGATTGCAAGACAGTACAAAGAGGTCAGTCGGCTTACCGGAGGAGGAGGCCGAAAAAGGCTGAAGGGAAGAACCGGCAGCATGAGGACGCGCTCGACTGCAATCCCAGTCGAGAAGATCTTGTACATCCGGATCTTCAGGATCTCGAAACTGAGGGGGTCTTGGTCCTCCCGATTGGGGTCCTTCCCGCCTTCATGCTCGAAGGCTGGCTTCGACCGCTCTTTGATTGGCGCCAGTCGGCTCCTGATGAAGTGCCGAGTGATCTGTTCGCCGCGAAGACCCTTTTGCTTCATCTTCAAGATCTTCGCTAGCAGTTTGTTGGCTTCATCCCAATCTTAAGCCACTGGCACAGTGCTCCAAGTATGCTTGGGTACAGGGGGAAGGCCGACAAAGTTTGGTAGGCTGGGTTCGAGGTTGCTGATATAGAACCAGCCCGCGTGCCATCCCTTGTTGGAAGATTTCAAAGGGAGAGAGAAATACTCCTTGCGGAGGGATCCGCGGAGTTGGAAGCCTGCCCCGCCAACGACGCAGGGCTGGTCCTTATTGGGATGCGGCTTAAGATAGAACATGCGACGAAAGAGTTGGAAGTGGGGGAGGATGCCAAGGAAGGCTTCACATACATGAATGAAGAGAGCGATGTGAAGCATAGAGTTGGGGTTCAGATGATAGAGTCGAAGACCATAATAATCCAGAAGCCCCCTAAAGAACTCGAAAGTAGGGAGGCTGAACCCGCAGTAAAAGAAAGATGTGAACACAACAAGCTCACCAGTGTTCGGGGTGGAGAAATCTTCACCTGCCGCCGGGCGCCAGCCCACGATCTCCTTGGGGGGAAGCACACCGTGCTTCACCATCTCCTTGAGGGTAGATTCCCTCATGTCCGAGGTGGCCCACTGCTCGAAGGGGATTTTCTTCTCATCCGCCATGAATGTGGTTTGGGTGGGAGGTAGATCTAGCCAAAAAGATGGGGATTCGAGATGGAGATCTTGGGAGCTGGATGCGGAAGCTTTTTGTGGCGAAGAACGAGCTCCTGGGTCGATGGATTCGGGTGCGCGCGAGTCTAGGGTTTTTCGCAGGGAGCTGGTGAACAGTGCTGCGAAAAGAGGAAATTTTTGGGAAGACGAAGTGTCGGGGATGACCTCGAGGCTTTGTAAAGAGATTTGAGGGTTGCGCTAGGTTTTCTCGTGATTGGGCCGAGCCTGTGAGAGACCTGCGGCCCAGCTAAGGTGTGGCCCGACGCGTGTCCTTAGGGACTTAAGTGGATGAGCTTAAGCAGATTTGTCTTGGCAATATGCACGTGTCTGAAAGCCCTATACCTTTGAAAATCCTTTCATACCGCGGTTGCTTGACTTCGTGAGAAGCTAGCACGATGCAATTTGAAAGGTGACCAACAGAAAAGCTTTTATAGCTGCCTTGATGACAAGGGCTGTTTGGTTCTTTAGCATTTGATTAAGTGATTATATCAATGCTATTTTTTCCACTTTGGTGAAGATCTTTATAGATTGAGATCAGTATTATGGCAAGAGCTGTTTGTTAATCTGGTCATATTTTTCCAACGACTGAAAAACTTATTTACCCATGAGGGATGATTAAAATATTTATTCCGATATAACTCGGGCAAATTCACTCGGATAAGCATGAGCTTACCGAGTGCTTTCCACCTATGAGGGTTGATTGAATTATTTGTTCTGAGATGACTCGGGCAAATTCACTCGAATGAGCACGAGCTTGCCGAGTAATAAGATTTTGTATGATTGATTTAGCATGAGCTAAATATTTAAATGAGTATGATTCTTTATAGTCCTTGCTTGTATGATTAGTCTGTTTTTGGCTAATCATATAGTCGGGGGCTACATTTAATTGGGTACATCGAGAGATGTGCTTAGATATTTAGTTTTGAAAATTTTTTTAGATATTTTCCAGCCCTTCACAGTTTTTGGAGCCACTCGGGAAGATTCAGGCAGAGATGATGAAATCACTTGGCGCCAGAAGCACTCGGCCAAAGAGGTTTTTGGCTGTGTGCTGTCTTGGTTTGAAGCTGAGCTGTCTCGACGACTGAAAAGGACTCGGGGGCTACTGTGGAGATTATGGCAATCGGGTATCTACATGGCAAGTTTATCCGACTAGAAATAGGGATGATTGTACCTGCCATATCTGTAAACCAAATATAACTTGGGTGTTACGTTGCCGATTGAGATAAGGCAACGGTCCATAGTCACGGTTTGGTAAGATTGAGGAAACCGACTTAGAGTAGGACAGGGTTTCCGATCTATCAGCCCACCTCCCAAAACTATATAAGGGGGGTAAGGGGCGTCCCTTGAGGGATATGAGTTTTCTGAGCTTTAAATCTTGAGATCAATATACACTCGGCGGATCGAATCCCTCAAAATAGGAGTAGGGTATTACTTCACGAGAGAGCCTGAACCTGTCTAAATCTCGTTTTCCGTCTAACCCATCGTGCTTGGTGATCTTGACTGCACCTCCAATTTTCTATTGCCGAAACCGAGTTTCGACAATATATATATATATATATATGTATATATATATGTATGTATGTACATGCTTAACACGTTCACCACTGTTTATCAAGCAGGCTCTCCCTCCAAAGTCCAACGTACTCCAAGCAGTGAGGACGATCCGCATCAGCGACGATGTTCCATGTACTAACTTGTCGTTTTCGTGATCGCCGTGGTCAGCCTCCACCCACGACGTACGCGAAGCTAGCTAGCCGTCACGCACTCACGACTCACGACTCACGACTCACAGTACAAATTCTAGGATCCCTAGTTAAGGCGGCTGGCAGGCCGGCCGGCGGCAAAGCACATTATCCTCCGCTGACGTAACCCAGAGATACGTGTTCGAGACATTATTCGATTAATCCCTCTTACAAACGAACCGAAGCAAATTTACAAATTTAGAGGAGCTTTATTCCATACTTATTAAAAGGTATGAAATTACGATTTTGTTATTTGTCTGTCGAGTGTTTTTTTATGTCTCTTTCGTTTTTTTCAGCCGTTGGATCATTTGCAGTGAGATTCATGCTAAATGGATGCGTAAGTCCGAATCTGATTTCATGTACCATTATTTTTCTCGCTCTTTTTTTATCATTTGGATTTTGCTATAGATGTGTGTTGTTCATAATTTTTTTGTTAGATATTATTCGTAGGAGTACATCAAGTTTTGAGCTTAAAAAAAATATAATATAATTACACCATAATTACACTGTAATTACAATATAACTTACAATATAATTATATTATAATTATAATTTTACTGTCAAATAAAAGTATAATTAAATATAATATAATTACATTATAGTTCGTAATCATAATTATAATTATAGTTACCATCTAACTTTCAAGCAGATGTGTTGATAATATTTTTAATTTGAATTAGGAAATATATACAATGCAATATAATAATCTATTAAATAAATTATTTAATATAAACTTATATATACTTGAGCTTCCAAGCGTTAGAAACATGATTAGAAATTTTGATTAATTTTATTAGGAGATGCGTCGGGTGTTGTTTTTAATTGAGCTACTTAATGTTTTAATCTTGTTAATTTTTATGTGTGTCATATTATTTGCATGTTCTAATGTAACATACAAGTTAATCATGGTTTAAAAGTTTATATGAATTTTCCTTTTAAATGTGTGGAGTGAGCAATAGTTGAAAAAACGTGTGAGCTCTAACAAAAAAAATCTGTCGAATGATATCTAGCTAGTCCCATAGAATTAATTCTTATCAATCGTTTGAAATCCCAAATCTTATTCGATTAATTCCTCTTACAAGCAAACCAAAGCAAATTTGAAAAAACTTTATTCTAAACTTATTAAAACTTATTAAAAGTATGAAATTAATCCTTAGAAATCCCTACCTCACGAGAAGTCGGGAATTTACCAAACAAGGTGTAATTTGTACATAATTTCCGGTTCTTTTTTCACTGGAACAGTGGTGTACGTCTGTTAACTTTTTTTATGATAATCAAAAGTTGTTATTTCCACCCTCTACAGATTAATTAGTGATGACGAATTTAAAAAAATTTTTAATAAAAATATAGCGCCTAAATTTAATAAACCGCCGCATTTTCACAGCATGAACCGAATACAGGGCAACTAGCCAGGTGTGAGCATCGCCAAACACACATTACCAGTGGCGGAGAAAAAAATCAATCCTAGGGCCGAATTTGATAATTTTAGCTAGAAATTATATATTTTCAAAATGTCCATACAATTTAGTAAAGAATTTACATGAAATTTTGGAGCCAACGTCCTCAAGCCTAGCTCCGCCCATATGTGACAGGACATCGGCCTGGGCACATGTATAGTCACACACACTTTGGAGTCAAAGTCCTCAAGCCTAGCTCCTCCCCCTGTATGTGACAGGACATCAGCCTGGGCACATGTATAGTCACACACACGAGTATACATGTACATCATCGTTATATACGTAAGTATGTATACCATGTATATATTATGAGACGTGATATTGAAATAAATATGTAAGCATATATACAGAGACACGTAAAATATCTATGTGACCTTAAAAAATGACAGACATACATCCGAGCCCTCTCTCCCAATAGAGAGCGGTTCATTTCATCCCCTTTTTGCCAATATTTTGAAAAAAAAAGGCTAGGGAAGGTCTCCACAGCAACGATCGATTTTAATTAATTAAAAAAGAGTTAAGGGATATAACCTAAAATACTTACAAAGTCCCAGAAGAGAAAAAAAAGTAAAAATAGAAAGTCCGAGGGGACCAAACAATCAGCTAAAGACATCTAGTCAAGCACATAAGGAGGTTTTGATTTCTTACTTAAAACGGGACATCTGAAGATAGCACTGATTTTTGAAGTTTGTCTTCCACGTCGTCTGAGTTGGTGTTGCGCAGTGAAAAACGTTATCATTCCTTAGTTTTCACATTTTCCAGGTAGCTATTAGAATTATCTCTGCCAAAAATGGCAGTGGGCTTGTGGAGATGGTCTTTTCAACTCTGTCTTTGTGTCTTGTATTGCCGTCTCATTGAACTTGTAGGGATGTCCAGCAAGCATAGGCAAAGGAACAACGAAAGAACAAGTGATCAATATCTTCTTCAGCCCTGTTGTCACACATCACACACAGATTGTTGTTCTGAACATTTATATGCCTTCTTTGTAACATCATCTTTGTATTCAATCTGTCCACCAGAAGTAGCCAAGCAAAGAATTTAATACATGGGGTTCAATTGGTCTTCCAAATTAGCTGGTAACAAGGGTGAGAGGAAACCACACTAAAGATGTAGTTGTAAAAACGTCTCGAAGTGTATTTGTGTTCCCATATCGGGGTCTAGGTATCCTTAGAGAAGTCATCAAAGGGTATATTTTGTAACTGCGTTTGCAAGTTTCCCAGCTCTTGAAAGACTTGTTGCGACAAAGGGAGGTGAAAAATATTCTGTAGATCTTCTGCTTGCATAACATCTATCGCCGAAAGCAGCCTTCTCTTAACAAAAGAAGTTAGGTGGGGGTAATTTTCTGCTATAACCATGTTATTCCAATTGTCTTCCCAAAAACAAACAGTATTCCCCCCCAATCTGACATCTTGCAATCCGTCGGAAGATTTCATTCAAACAAAGAATGTCTTTCCACCAAAGGACCATGTTTCTCTGGAGGCTGTGGGACTTTGGAGGAATAGTACCTGAACCATATTAGTTTGACCTAGGCTACCTCTTCTTGATTGTAGAATTTGGAGAGTTGTTTGAGGAGAAGAGCATCGTTTTGCAGTTGCAGGTTTAGCACCCCTAAGCCACCTTTCATCTTAGGTTGCATCACCATTGACCAAGCCGCCAGATTCCCACCTTTCTTCTCTGGGTTATTCCCTCTCCATAGACACTACTTGCGAGCTCTATCAATGACATTAATCACCCCTTTTGGTAACTTTATGGTGCACGTTACATAGGTTATTATCGGCGTGATAACTGAGTTGACCATTTTCAGGCGTCCTGAGTAGGAGAGCCAAGTGGCACATCCAGAGAGTCTTCTTTCTACTATGTTCATCATTGGAGTCAGATCTTTCATTATCGGTTTTGTCATGCCCATTGGTAGTCCCAAGTAAGTCAAAGGCATTGCACCCACATCACAACCAAAAGTGTTAGCCAGGAGACTTAACTTGTCTTGATTAACGTTGATTGGATACATATGCGACTTCTTATAGTTGACCTGCAGGCCGGTTGAAATTTGGAAACTATGGAGGAGGGATTTTAAGAAGAAGAGCTGCTTTGGATTTGCTTGAAGAAGAAGGATTGTGTTATCTGCATATTGGACAATGGAAAAGTCTTCTATTGGCTGAGGAATGGGCAGCTGAAGCAGACCATCATGTCTTGCTCTATTGACCAGGATCTGAAGTAAATCATCTGCCAGAACAAAAAGAAGAGGAGATATAGGATCACCCTAACATACTCCACGTTTACACTTGAAAGTTTTCCCTGTAACTCCATTGAGAATACTGAGGAGAGGATAATCTCGATTCAGTTTATCCATTTCTATGGGAAACTAATCTCGATTCAGTTTATCCATTTCTATGGGAAACCGAGACAAGTCATGATTTGAATGATTGCCGAGTGCTCGACAAGTATCAAAGGCTTTTTCAAAGTCAAGTTTCGAACGACTATTTCTCTTCGGGATTGTTGGCATTGATGAATGTACTCAAATTCTAGGCGAGACAGTCTTAGATTGTTCTAGACCGGATGAAACCATACTGATTTTGGTGGATTACCTTGAGAATAATACTTTGCAGCCACTCAACCAGAACTTTGGTGATCACTTTTAGAGAGATGTTATAAGAGAAATCAGACGAAAATCACCAACTGTCTCGGGGTTTTGTTTTTTGGGGACGAGAGTGATAAAGGAGGTATTGATCGGTTGTAGGTCTATGTTTCCGTATTGAAAAGCTTCACACATAGTATAGAAGTTTTCCCGATGAGGTGCGCACTTCTTCATAAGGAGACCATTGAAGCCATCGGCCCCTGGTGCTTTGTCACTTGGCATTTTCTTGATAATCAAGTCAATATTCTCATGTGTGATTGGCAAAGTTAATGAGTCCAGATTTTTCATCGGAGAGATCCAATTTTAAAGATCAAAGACTATGACTGGGTTAGCAGAGGTACTCATATGATTTTTAAAGAAGGACCATAGAAGTCTTGCCTTTCCTTCATGGTCTTGGATCCAAAGTCCGTTGTTGTTCTTGATCTGGGCTATGGAGTTATGTCCATAGGAAATTATTGTCATACTATGAAAGAATTTAGTGCACTCATCGTCCAGTTTTATTATGTTGACAATATATCTATTTTTCCAGCAGATACTGAAAGACGGGAACAAACAGACCACAATAGCTTCATTACACCTTTGCTCGTTGGTTCCATCATTACACCTTTGCTCGTTGGTTCCATCGAATATGATTCTACAAATTGATTGCATATATGCAACTGGCAACAGCACATGTTGCATGCTGTACCATCCCGCCTCCAATTTCCATATCCCCCATAATTCATACGATGATCACAAAAGAGATTTTCATATTATAAGAAGTTTTATTTTTTATAAGTTATTTTTAAAAAGAAATTAACTATATTTATAAAAAAACATAGTAACATTATTAATTTCATTAAATCTAACTCGTTGATATGGGTTAAATATGTTGTTGAATTTTTTTATAAATTTAATTAAAGTTTAACTTAAATAAAAATCAAAACTATAATATGGAATCGAGGGAGTAGCTGCCTTTTACTATACTACCTCATTTTAAAAATATATGACGTCGTTGACTTTTCAAATAATGTTTGATCATTCGTTTTATTTAAAAATTTACTACATGTAGAATTATACACGTAGAATTATAAGTCAAGATTATATTCTATTTAATGATAAAATAAATTAGAACAAAATAAATAATATTTATATAATTTTTTAACATTTGTTAATCTCAAGGTGACACTTCGCTAAGATGAAAGGCAAACGAGCTTTTCGGAAGGGCTTGTCTTGTCCTCCCGTTGGTTGCCATCCAAGTCACCATTCCGGTTGCATCTCAAGGCACAAAATGATTCCGAGGTAATCGTCGAATATAATGTCATATAGCATTTAATTACCTTACTAATAAAGGTCTAGCAACACGATCTGCGTAAATTAAAACTTGGTGTTTCTATCTTCTTGTTAAGAACCTGTTGCTTTATTCATCCAGACTCACCTTAGTGTGGATCATTTGTAATAATGTAAATTTGTTCTTTATTGTCTTTAACGCAATGAACGGTTTGTTCATTATTAAAAAAGAATAAATTTCACATATAATCCAAGTTACACAGAACCATTGGAATTTTGTCATATGGCACATAACTCCAGCTATTATGGTTTTTTTTCCAAACCATAATATTGATCATTTTGTGCTTGATCTATCATATTTTTTTATTCTACAATCACACATTAAATCTTCAAATTTAGGAGGATTTTGTCCATCATATAAATTTTATATTTGCTTTTATAATAATTTGATACTTCATACCATAATATCTAGGTTATATGACACGTGCTAAAATCCCTACGGTTATGTAGGACTTTGATCATAATATGTGTGGGGTTCTATAAAATTTGCTTTTAAAAATATGCCCTTATATATTAACTTTTAAAACGGTTTTATATTTTAATTTAATGGATTGGACTGAGATTCACAATACACAACTCGTTATATTATAGTTGTAGGGTTTTAACCTTTTCACGCTATAGTACGTACCACACCGCAAACCATCTCCCTCTTAATTCAATTCTTTTGGAGGATAGTATTTTTTTAACGACTCACACAAGACAATATAAAGTTTATATTGATATAGAAGAAAAAAATTACAAGCTTACAACCCTGGAAGGTCATAACTAGGAAAAACAAAAACAAACACACCACCACCATGAGCTGGCAACTCCTTGCACAACACCCTGAAAAAAAATACTAGCACCAAGCTGACCGTCGCTAAGCATAGCCGATCACCACTAGGCCAACAAAGGGGTTGCAAACACCCAGCCAACACCGATTCCACACAGAAGAATGTTGAAAAGATTCCGATTATCCTCACGTAGAGGGGTTGAGGAGAGAGAAAGAGATCCACTCATCCCTCGCCCCAACCTGATGATGACAACCAAGAACAGTCGATGGCCAAACTGAGAGAAGGCGGCAAAGGCAAGGAATGAAGACCTCCTTGCTAGGCAACGCCTTTAGGAAGGCCATGGCGCCTTAGACATCATCGTTGCCCATTCAATTGTACTCAGTTTCACAAGGAGGGTCCTGTCAAGAGGAGAGGGTGGTCGCTCGACAACACTCCAAGAGAGGAACGTGGCATCCGAAGACATCATTGTTGCCTGCTCAGGAAGTCATGAGCTAGGCTTTAGCCTGCAAACCTCCTCACCCACACTTGCCGCTATCACCCCAGAGCTCCGCCACTTGCACAAACTCTGCCAACTCGAACCTTTGGCACACTAATGCCTCACCGACAGCCATACCAGATCCGGTCTCCCACATGGCCACGCCGCCTCCTGTACCTCGCCAATTCCCTCGACGACGGTGTAGCTGGCCACTACCAGCTGCCTTTCCTTCTGTTGATACGACATGGCTGCCTACTGCTGTTGGCTACGCCAGCTGTGCCAGCCTCTTGTGGTCATAGGTCGTGACAACCTACTTGTCGTCACCCGTGCCATCCTCCTCCTCCGCCGGTCGCATCACGCACAACTCCCTCCATCAGCCACACCCGCGCTTGCCCCACACCACGCCTCCTACCGTAGTTGCGCCGTGCACGCCTCTCCTTCTCCTCCACCGGCCTTCACGGCCTGCTCGCCGCGGGCTGCGTCACCCCATGTCTTCCGCGCAAGCGCGCATCTCGTGGGCCGTCCTCGCCACGAACTCCTCTGTCGTCTACATCATGTCGTCGGTCTCTGCCTCCTCTTGCTCGATGCGGCGTTGTCGATGCGCCTCCTCCCAATCTGGCTACGGGAGGGGTGGCAGATCCGCCTCAGGTGGTGTCGGATCCACCGTGACCTTGCTGCCTCCGGCCATCGGGGCCCCGCTGCCTCCGTGTGCCACTCCGTCCTTCCACGCCGAGGACGAGGCTTCCTCGGGGTTTTCTTGTCCCTGCCGCCACCTTTCCGGCTGACCGCTACGCTTTTCGGCGGCGAGGGGGTTGAGGAAGGTGGCGACGCTGGCGGCTAAGGTTTCGCCCTCAAGCCGCCCATGTGAGAGTGACGTGTGGGGAAAGAGTTAAATGTTAGTGCATCTGCATTTTATGCTTAGAATAGTATATTTGGTCCTTGAAGTTTCACTGTGAGGTCAATATGTTATTTGATATTTCATTTTATCTAGATATGTCCACAAATTAAGTCTCTTATGGTCTGACGTGGTCTTTCACTCTGAGGTCAATATGTTATTTGATATTTCATTTTATCCAAATATGTCCACAAATTAAGTTTGTCTTATGGTCTGACGTGGTCTTTCACCCTGAAGTAAATATGTTGCGGTCTTTGGACTCGCTAAAAACGTCACGTGGGCAGCCATCTCATCCTAATATACAGTACAAATGTCTAATTTACCCTTACAGATACACCATAGAAAAAATAAAAATAAACCTGCAAACGCTCAAAATATACTTAACTATCAATGCATAGTTCATAAAATCACTGTGTGTTTTAACATACGGATTTCAAACCCAAACACGTAATCGTGCAAAATTAGCTATTATTTTCTCTATGATGTTCATAATATAGACAAATTAGACATTTCACTATGTATATTGCATGAGACGACGACATGACATATCCCTATGACATTTTTGATAGGCCTAAGGACCATATGGAAAACTTTAAGGACGTTTTCCTAACATATAGAAAACATTATTTTATCCATATGTATCTTGCATATGTTTGGATAAATTAAAACGTCAGACCATACATTAACTTCACAGTGGAACTTTAGCTACCAAACCTTGTATAGGACAGCTACATATCCAAAATTCACGATGAATTTTAAATTTATATGTTAAATTATATTGGTTTGAAATTTAAAATTTTATCTAAAATAAAAATAAAATAATTTATTTTAATATTATTGACGTAATCATAAATCTAGATTATAAATTTAAATTTGTAGAAGAGCTAGAAATATTAGAAATCTTCGATCGAGAGATATATCAAAGAGGGCCCAAACATACTATTGTCCCAATTGTTTTTCTTTGGTGGCACCGCGCGATTAACCATGCCAATATCATCGTCCCCCACAAGTATGACGTGTTCAACTGAAGGATGGGATATTGTGGATATATGCTGGTCATGAAACCCAAACTAACCAATTCCGCTGAATCCAGAGTACTTGTGGCATCATTGTCACTCATGGATTCCAGCTTGCCCTGCCTCCTGCAACGTGCTACTCAGCCCAAGGTGCACAACACTATAAATAGGCACGAACTCGGCATCCCTATGCAGCAAGAGCCAAAGCCGAACAAGCTACCTAGTTCGTAGCGCATTAGCCTGCAGCAACAAGCTCCAGCTCGCACACTCCGGCGGCAAACAATGGCGGCGAGTGGGTGGTGGTGCTGGTTATCGCTGTGCGCGAAGCCGAAGCAGGTGGCGAGCGAGAGCGTCCACGGCGCGCAGCTCGCGTTGCAGCGGCTGACCGCGGCCAGGCGCTGCGGCGGGGACGCTTGCGTCGACGTCGAGGCCGGCAAGCCGTGCAAGTGCGGCGAGGAACATGTGGAGGCGGCGGCTGCCGGGAGGGTCGCGGCCGTGGAGGCCGTACACCATGGCAAGCCGACCAGCTCCTTCGCCCACTCCGTCATCAACATGGTCGGCATGCTCATAGGTACAAGTTTCTGGCCAAAATTCTTGATCAGCTTCGTATAGTCCAAATCATTCCTCTACATTATAAAACTCTAATTAATTAGGAATAAACTACTTGCTATCCCATTTTCTTTAGATTCTTGTCAGCTAGATACTCGTAATCAAGCTCACGTGTTCTAAAGCTAAGCTAATATGTTTTAGTATTTTTTTACCACTACTCACAGTGGTATTTTATATGTCATTGATGCCATAATTCGAATCAAAATGACAAAATCTCTCAAAATTAATACAAATTTGTTGTAATGATCCTTTTTGCAGGACTTGGGCAGCTGTCGACTCCGTACGCGCTGGAGAACGGCGGGTGGGGGCGTCCGTGTTCCTCCTCCTCGGCCTCGGCATGATGTGCGCTTACACGGCGCACCTCATCGGAGAGTGCCTGGACGACGACCCGAGCTCCAAGACGTACCAGGACATCGGCGAGCGCGCGTTCGGCGGCAAGGGCCGGGTGGTCGCCTCGGCCTTCATCTACCTCGAGATCTTCTTCGCGCTCGTCTCCTACACCATCTCCCTCAGCGACAACCTGCCGCTCGTCTTCGCCGGCGTCCGCCTCCACCTGCCGTGGGTGCGCCTCACCGCCACGCAGCTGCTCACCGTCTCCGCCGTGCTGGTGGCGCTCCCCAGCCTGTGGCTCAGGGACCTGTCCACCATCTCATTCCTGTCCTTCACCGGCATCGTCATGTCGCTGCTCATCTTCGCCACCGTCGTCTGCGCGGCGGCGTTCCGCGGCGTCGGCCTCGGCGGGGGTACATCCCGGCGCTGCGGCTGGAGCGGATCCCGGCGGTGTCCGGGCTGTACATGTTCAGCTACGCGGGGCACATCGTGTTCCCCAACATCCACGCCGCCATGAAGGACCCCTCGGCGTTCACCAGGGTGTCCGTCGCGAGCTTCGCCGTGGTCACCGCGCTCTACACGGCGCTGGCGTTCGTCGGCGCGAGCATGTTCGGCCCGAGCGTCAGCTCCCAGATCACGCTCAGCATGCCGCCGGGGCTCGCCGTCACCAGGATCGCGCTCTGGGCGACCGTGCTCACGCCGGTCACCAAGTACGCGCTCGAGTTCGCGCCCTTCGCCATCCAGCTCGAGCACCACCTGCTGGCGACCATGTCCCCGCGCGCGCGCGCGCTCGTCCGCGGCGGCGTCGGGTCGGCGGCGCTGCTGCTCATCCTGGCGCTGGCGCTCTCCGTGCCTTACTTCCAGTACGTGCTCAGCCTCACGGGATCGCTCGTCAGCGTGGCCATCTCGATCATCTTCCCCTGCGCGTTCTACCTCAAGATCCGGTGGGGACGGGTGTCTCGGCCAGCCGTCGCGCTCAACGCGGCGATGATCGCCGCCGGCGTCGTCCTCGCCGTGGTCGGGACGGCCTCGTCGGCGACGTCGTTGGTGCAGAGCATACAGAGGGGCCATGCAGCGTAAGTGGCTAAGTTAATTAAGATCGATGTGTACTGAATACTCTGCTTGTGTGTAAGATTATACTACATGTATTGTGCCTTTATAGAGTCTATACTTTGCAGTGTATATGTTTTGAAAGAACAGATGTAAGAAATGCATCCAGAATTCCAGATTCATATATCATCAAGGAAAGAATATTCATGGGATTCTATTTGGTACTATATGAAAAAGGATTCCTACTTGTCTGACCAGCTTTTTCTTAAAAGCTAAAACTATTTTTAGAGCGACTCCAAGAGACGGCTAAAAATTTCTTCTCCAAAACAAGGTATTGGGAGCTATGCTAAAAAATTTTCAAAAAAACATGTCATCCCACAACATAACACAAAAATTACTCCCCATAATTCAAAACAGGTCACGTCATCAAAATTAGACCCAACTCGGGCGAAGCGTGGTGCGGGGTGACGACTGGCGAGCGGTGCGGAGGTGTCCGGGGCGGGGAAAAAAGAAAAATCGCAAACAGGCACCGTGGAAAGGAGGTCGAGAGAGGATTGGGAAAGGTTTGGCGTCGCTAATATATGCGCGGTGGGGATGTTATTTTGACGTTGCTAATCTTTTAATGGAGTTTTGGGGGAACCGTTGGAGACCTTTTTTCTGCTTTTTCCTCTAAACAAGGTATTGGGGGTAAGATTAGCAGTCTCTTGAAGTTGCTCTAATCCTAAATTTCGACTTTTAAGAATAATTTTAGAAGAATTTTACTCTCTTTTCTTATCCATCGTGAAAAGAAAGCTTGGCAGTGAGAGTGGCAAAAGAACCCCTAAAATCAATACATTCTAAAATTCAAATTCAATTGCAGCTCTACAAAGAACACAAAGAGAAAATGATTCCTACATGATTGAGGTCATGATATAGGAATATATAATTTTGGCTTCTTTACGTTACATTTGATCACTTGTGGGGGCATATAATTAACAATCATCCAGATTGGCTTGTTTGCTCAAGAAACCAGAGGCCGGAGAAACAAATGACAAATTTGTTTGGTTCAATTCAGCTCAACTCTCACAACACCCCCTCACCGTCTTCTTTCCATGACCCCTGGAATCCCTCTCCATGTGGGCCAGCGTATTTTTTTCACAACAAAAGCAACATGTCCTATGATGGTGCCCTTATGCTTGGAGAAGAGTTGGGCGATGTGTTTGCTACCCTTTGAGTGGCTGACGGCGATCGGTCACACATAACGGCGGTCGACTAGTCCTCGAGATTGTGTGCATGAGTTTTTTTAAGCGAAAAGACCGCGGAGGAGATCCTCACGGTACCAAAATTTAAATAAATAAGAGGAAAAAGTACAAAGCAAACTCAACAAATAAAGCAGAGAACCAAACAAGAAAGGAGATTACAAATCTTGCAGCCTTTGCTAATCTATTTGTCTCTTTTAATCGGTGAGATTGAAGCATGGCCTCCTCCTTGAAATTAGCAAGCCATCTGTTGAAAGAGACTTGAATTCCATCAAACACCAACCTGTTTCTGATCTTTCAAATTTTCCAAGCAGCTATGAGGAAGATTTCCATAAAGAATGGTAAACTAGTACTCTGCTTGGATCTTTCAATTCTTCTGCAGATCACAGAGTCATCTACACAAACGATGCCTATTTTATCCCAACATGTCTTGGCGAAAGGGCAATCAAAGAATAGATGAGCAATCGTCTCTTCCATTGTATTATTGCATAAAGTACAAAGACTATCCGGCTGCACATTAAAATGTCGTCTTACCAGAGTACCTTTTGTGTTTAGTTTGTTTAGTAGGATCAACCAAGCAAAGAATTTCACTCTGGGGGTGACTTTCGACTTCCAATTCTAGCCAAATACCGTCGAGACCTGAGTATCAAGAAAAGTCATCTTATAAAGTTTGAAAGTTGTGTACTTGTTGGATCCCCAACAGAAAGACCTTTTGTCCACTCCACCAGGAAAATTATACTCCTGAATGATTTCTCTTAGCTTTTCTAATTCAACTCTGGCTTGTTGCGAGATTGGGATATTAAAAAGGTCTTCCAAAGAATTTGCTCCAGCTACCTCCTGAACTGACATGTCTATTTGCTTTGCAAAATTAGCAATGTTTGGAAAGAAGTCTAGGAGACTTTCTCCTGTCGAGTTATCTTTCCAAAACAACATAGAAGATCCATCCCCCAGCATGCAAGATGTGATATAAGCATAGAGATCCTTGAGTTTTAGAATATCTTTCCACCAAAATGATCCAACCAAAGCATGAGCATGGGGAACCCTGTTAGCATAATGCTTAAACCAGACTTGCTGAACCCACGAAATATCTTCTTTAGAATAAATTTTATGAAGTTGTTTCATAAGCAAAGCATCATTATGAAGACTAAGATTTTTAATTCCAAGACCACCCTTTTTTTCGTCTTTGAACAAGTGGTCATCCTACCAGATTGCCCCCCTTTTTCCTTTTCGAATTTCCTCTCCATAAACATTGTCTTCTTATTCTATCAATTTCTTCAATTACTCCCTTGTGAAGCTTAAAGGTGCACATATCATAGTTGACTGTTGGAGTAATTATAGTGTTAATGTATTCCACTCTACCCGAATAAGAAAGGAAATTGGTACAAAGAGCTTCCTTTCAACTTTGTCTAGTAGCGGTGCAAATTCTTTTATTTTTGGCTTTGAAGTTCCAAGTGGTATCCCCAGATAGGTGAAGGGAAGTGATCCAACATGACAACCCAAAGTCCTGGCTAGCACTTCCATCTTTTCAGCGGAAACATTTATAGGAACCAACTGAGATTTGCTAAAATTCACTACCAAACCAGTGGAAGAAGCAAAGGTATTTAGAATGGCCTTAAGGTAGAATAACTATTTAGCTTCTGCTTGCATTATCAATAAGGTATCATTTGCACATTGGACTGTTGAAAAGTCATTGCCAAGCTGAGGAATGGGCAATTACAAAATACTTTTGTCTTTTAGACCATTAACAATATATTGAAGAATTTCTGCAGCCAAAACAAAAAGAAGAGGTGAAAAGAGTTAAAAGCAAAAAAGAAGAAGAACCAGACAAGAGGATATTTTTCACCCAACAGAACCATTTCTCGGGAAAACCCAAGGCCTTGAGCCTTTCAATGATGGCAGAGTGTTCAATAGCGTCAAAGGCTTCGCAAAGTCTAACTTCACAATCACAATCTCCCTTTTAGAATACTGACATTGATGGATGTATTCAAAGCTCCATGGTAAATAGTCCTGGATTGATCTTTGCCTTATAAATCCATACTAATTTTTGTGGATAAGTTTCAAAATAATACTCTGAAGTCTTTCTGCTAGCACTTTAGTAAGCATCTTCACACAACAATTTACCAACGAAACTGGCCTAAAGTTAGAGGCTGTCATTGGATTAGTGCACTTGGGCACAAGCACTATGAAGGAATCATTTATAGGGGCTAGAATAACTTTATTATCATAAAAATCAAAGAACATTCTGAAGATAACATTCTTAATTATACTCCAACATTTATTGATAAAATTTCCATTAAACCATATGTACCAGAAGCCTTATCAGAAGGCATGTTTTTAATGACACTCTCTATTTCACTTACTGAAAAGGGGTCACTAGGGTGTCCAAATTTACATTGTCCAATAGGTATTTTGTTGCTTTAGGAGATTACTCAGATGCTCTTTTGTAATCATTCTGAAATTCCATTCAGTATTAATTAGTTGCCTGTATTCCTCTATAGCATCAAGGTAGAGGATAACTTTGTTGCACTTACTTTGATGCTCTTCAAGTCCTTGCTCCAGCGCTTCAAATCATATCTCAACCTTTTGTTAGTGATATGCCCTAGAGGCAACATGGATATGTTGGATATCATAGTCAATGTTTATGTATTAATGAATAAAGTGTTATTTCGTTTCATAAAATAGACAACTTGTATTGATCAATAAATATGTGACTTATTCATGAGACTCTTTTATGTGATATGAATCTATTTCTAAATGATCCTTGATCATATATCATAAGTATGAAATAAATATGATTCTAAGATCAACACGTGTATTTATTGATGATCATATCTTATGGATCATGGTATGGAGATACCAAATCAATTACGTGAACACATGTTAGAGAACATGTTGTGGGATAGACCCACCTTGAGACACTACAAGGATTTAATGTGTCATTAGTTGGTCTCAAGTAGTGTTGATGCAAAGTCCTTAGACTTGAGATCATCATAGATTCTAATATGTGTAATGGCTTACTTAGGGACTATCAAACACTACACCATAACTGGGTAGTTATAAAAGTAGTCTTCAGGTTTGCTATGAAACATATAGGGGGATGTGAATGATCAAGATGAAATTTGCCTCTCCTATGAAAGAGATATCTCTGGGCCCCTCGATGTAATGGATTATGAAAGTACATGGCCATGCCGAGTTGATTGAGAAGTCAATCAACAGATATATAATCCAATACAAGATCGAGTGAATGATTAAGCTAACCCTAGCCGCCACCTCTGAGCCAAACCCTAGCCGCGCGCCCAGTGCTAGCACATAGGCGGTCGGTATTCCACCCCTGGACGTGTGGATACCAGTAGAGACACTGTTACGTTGCGGTATAGATCGGTGAGGCGAGTCGGCGGTCGGGCGATCGGATCGTGGTGATCGGATACTTCTGCAACCTCCCCGACGCGCGTACATTGAACCGACTTCTCCAACGTAGTCTTTCGCTGCCCTGTGCGTCAATTGGTAACAATCTATAGTCCCTTACTTGCATGCTAAACTGGAGTACGCGGTTGAAAATTTTGAATTTATGCTTTCATAGCCTATGCGTATTCATTCACCTTTTGAATTTTGTAGATAGCACTAAGGCAATATTATCAAGATTACCCCAATTCTGGTTCCAGGACTGTTTCACAATGTCTAGGAAAGAGCCGTGTGAGATCCAAAAGTTCTCAAAATGAAAGATTTTTGACTTAGGGATTTGTGTTTCTGTAAAGATTCTACACGGCACATGATCAGATGTTGTTCTAGCCAGAGGAGAAACCATTGCGTTTGGAAAGTCTAGAGTCCAATTGGGGGAGGTAAAAAACCAATCCAGTCTTTCCAAAAAGGGATTGGTCTACATGTTACACCAAGTGAAAACTCTTCCTTTTAAAGGTAACTCCACTAATCCCATATGATCAATGACATTGTTAAAAATTTGTGTGTCCTGGAAAATCCACCACTTTTATTCATGTTATCCAAAGTCCTGTAAAAAGTAAAGTCTCCCACCAAGATCCAGTTGAAATCATCCTTTATATCCAAATTCTGAAGCCAATTCACAAAGATACTTCGGGCTAGTTCCAAACAAGGGCCATAAAATCGATGTTAAATTCCAGACATTCATATTAAATCGGGAAGAGAAGCAAACATAAACTGCAAAAGACTGGATTTCTATGATGGACCCATCAAAGATTCTGCCGTTCCAACCAACCAGAATTCCCTCGGAGACTCCCATAGAGGGAGAAAAAGCAAATTTATCAAATCTTTTAGGGGCAAACTTTCTGATGAACGAGGAATCAAAATTTTCTCTCTTTGTCTCTTGGAAACAGAAATCTCGCAATTGCTCTCCACTATTTTGTTAAAAATAACCGACCACTTCTCAGCCGCATTGATTCCTCTTATATTCCAAGAGAGAATATTCCATGATCTATTCATTGGGAAAACCATAGGCAGAGAAAAGAACAATGCCCCTCATAGAAGAGCAATAAACCATGATTAACATCAAATACCACAAAATATTATCCTAAATAACATTAAGAACCATAAGCAATAAGATCTTAAGCAACAAAAATATAGAGCACTTGTGCATCAGGTACATCTTATCAGAGTTTAAATTAGCCATTGCCAACCAACAACACAAATCAAACCACATATCAATCATCATTTTGATCTTTCAGAAGCTTTTCTTCTAAGAGCTCCGAAGGAGGCACTCCACATCTTTTAGCCCAATCCTGGATGACATCAGTAGGAATGGGATTGACAGCTTCATGAGCGTTCTTAGGAGGGTTGTCAAGGTCAAACGCAACCGCCAGGAATCTTCTTTTTGCAACTGGTTCTCGATTATGATAACTTGACGCCCATCCACAACATCAGGATTCAGCCGTGAGCTCCTTCTAACCAAAGTGTTGACCAGAGGTGTTTTGGATCCCGGCCTACAAGAAACCAAAGAGGGAAATGAAATTGGCCCAGAAACATGTTGACCCTGGCTATTCAATGTCGTATTGCCAAACAGAGAGACCCAAAGCCTTAACAAAATTGAGCCCAAGACCGGCTTCACAAGAAAAATGGCTTTTGAAAAATCATCCTTCCATTCTGCCGCTCGAGAGATATGTGTGACCACATCAAGAATCATAAAGGGGGCCCTTTGGCAAATTATCATGACAGATTCAGGGACAAGAAAATTTCCATACCGGGTTGAAGTAGCTGCCTAGATTCTCAGAAGAAGAAGAGTCTTCTCCATTTTGTATAGCTGCTAGGTGTTGCCAGAGTTGATTGCTACCAGGATCTTTTCCACCGAAAGAAATGAAGCTAAACCCTTAGCTCTCAGATAATCAGCAGAGCTTCCAGATTGATCAAAAGAAATGGTGTCCTAGGGATGATCTGGATGCTGGGGAACCTAGTTTTCTCCCAATTCCAACTCCATTTGATCATCATTATCAAATTGGGGCTTCTGTTCTTCAAACAGATTATCTTGAGGGTTGATGTCCATATTGATATCTTGCATCTGCTGAACATTGATTCCCACATCTCCCAGCACTTGGGCATCTGCACCAGCATTTTCATGCATCCAGTTGTTAAATAGATCAGGATTTCTAGCCAGTGGTATGCCATGAGTCGGGTGTGGGTTCCCATCACCAGGAATTGGCTCCTCATCTGCCAGCATTTCATCCGCAAAATTTCCCCCCAAAATGTATACCGGCACCATCCAAGATCGACCATTTCCCTCTTGAGTAGTGCCTTGGGAAACAATCAGACTTCTTGGAACCCTTTCAGGAGCGAGTATGAGACAACACACTAGGGTTCTTCCTTTGTTAGGCCCCTGGTGCCAATGCAACAATCTTCCAAAGGGGGCAACAACAACCATAATGAATTATTCTCATTGATAAATCCAAAGGAAAAAGCAAGAAACGTAATCCAACATTCCCTGGTATAGGGACATGCCCTAAGATTGTTGGTCTCATCATGTTTAACCATACGAAGAACAGAATCTCCCAAAAAGTTAATAGGACTAATGTCTAGCATGCTCTGTCGTTGCACAGGGGAACCAAACTGAATAAGTCCTAGTCCCAGGCGAGAGAGATAGGAAGATAATACCCTAACCGGGAAGTGTTCTTCCAAGAAGGGGACGACGTCCGAGCCTCGTGTTCATCTGGTTTGGGGCCGGCTCCAAACGCACAATGGCAAACTCTTCATGTCGACGAGGTGGTTCTCCTCCAAGAGCCAACCTAGTTCTCGCCGGCAGAAACCAGCTCTCCTCCACGTGTGCTCCGAACGGGAGGAAGGGTGCAGGATCACAAGCAAAGTTGGCCATGAACTATTGGGAGGAAGGAGCAAGAATCTTTGATTGGGTGATCGAGGAGGATATGTCACCGTCGTCGACGAAGTTGGGAATAGCAGGTGAGAGGGGAAGGATGGAAGACAACTAAGAAGCCGAGAAGACCAAGGCGTTCGACGGTTGCGATTCCCAAGGAGAAACAGACCCACTTTCCCACGACGGCCTTTGCTCCGGGTTAACAGGCCTCCTTGCCAAAAAGATCTTGGGTTTCCAAAAAATTTTTGGGCCGGACTTACTTTGAAATCCTATGGGCTTGGGCCTCTACTTAACTTGATTGCTTGGCTTGGATAAACAACTTTTAGCCCAGTGTCCATAGTTAAAACAATTCAGACATCTTATCTGAAAACCACAAGCCGGCCTTGAGTGACCTGTACGAGGACACCTTGGGCACCGAACAAGCAAGATTGCAAAATCTGAAATACGGGGCTTAACGGTAGCCAAATTAATGTCATCAGAAAAAGATTCCTGAAAAGAATTATCAAAAGAAGTATCTTTTTTAAAGCAGATTTAACCAAAACTGTTCCTGAGGACAGCTGAGAAGAACTAGAAATATCAATGCCAGATTGATGAAGCTGGGCTGCACTGACTGAATCTGAAGTATGAACTGATAGTGGAAAGGCAGGAAAGATCAGAGCTGAAGCAGTGTTACCAAAACAAAGAGATTTAACATTACTGCTAATAGAGGAAATTAAAATGCTGAAAGACCCAAACTTAATCTTCTACAACCCTGCAACATGAGGAACAAACTTCTTCTTTGGAGAAGGAAGAATCAGTTGCGCAGCAAATCAAACTCTCTTTGCCGGAGAGGATTTAACCTTGGCAGCAAATTTTTGCCATTTCGAAAGAACCAACGACCATTTCTTGGCCTCTTCCTCTTCCCATAGGCATTTTTCTCGTTCCCAATGAGGAACTCCGTTGCTCCAAAGATGAAAATAAACATCAAAAGACTCTGTGATCACTCTTCTCAGAGCATAAACAAAAAAACCAACGGCTTTGCATGCCAAATTGTGACTGAAAGGCAAGATTGCGACTGACTTCTAACACATGAAATCTTGAGGCCAGACTACCAAGGCAAGATTGAAGAGCGATTGTAACACTTCCTTCCGAGAGACGACAAAGAAACCGACGAAAAGTTGCAAGAAGAAAGAATGAACCACGCGGATTGGAAGAATCATGATGAACTTGCGTGCCAAATTTATGCCGAACTTGAAGCTCAAACTTTCTTCCTATGGAGAAATCCATCCTATTCTCCATAGAATAGGAAGACCCCCTCTCGTTAAACTAGGATGCACAAGAGGAGAACCCAAACTTCGGGGAGAAACATCACCGGATCTGAAGGAGTTGACGGTGGAAGAAGCCGATGCCGGAGAGGGAAGAGGAGCTTGGGAAAGCCATCCTTTTCATCCAATTATCTCTGACCCCTATTATGTGCATGAGTTGCCAACATGTGGTGGTGGGATTCTTTTTATTTTTTTTCTGATCATAGTTTTTCAGGGTTATCATCTTGTAATTTTTCCTGCTATATGAGTATGAAACTTCGCACAACCCCATATGAGTTGTTTTAAAAAAACATGTCTTATGATCAAGGGTGTTTGCCATCATGCTCCAACGGATTATCGATTTTATCGATCCGTTGGTTCTTTTTACTATTGATTCAATAATTCAAATTTTTGAAAACTTCTTAGGTGAAAGTTGAACGTCCCAAGTTTAGTGTTGGATGGTGGGATTTCAAAATTAAAATTGGCTAACTAATAATGTGATTGCTAGGAAGGATAGTTAGGTGTGATAACATGGATAAAATTTTATGGAGCCTAATAGAGACTTTCAATTTCATCATTACTTGTTGGCTTAACGCCACAACCAAAATTTAAAAATTTTAAACTTAATTTTAGAGATTTTGATGTTTTCATCATAGCTTATTTTCATAACTACTTATTAAATCGCTAAGAATGTGAATATAAATTTACGTATAAATTATTATTTTTTAATTTCTAGGGCTTATTAGCTGTAGAGGCAACAATGAGATCGTAACAATATGCACCATATTAATCGCGACCTTTTGTCAAGGACCTGGCCGGCAATGACGCAACGGCCCAAACCTTTCGAACGGAAAAAAACACGTAAAAATTCTCCGACGTAAAAATTCTCCGATTTCATCTTGCCCGTTTTTCTTAAAAAATTACCTTGAAAAGCTACCTACTATTGTTTCGGTACCCCGCAAACCAAATAGGGTTCTTTGGAACTAATAAATCATTTCGAAAATTCTCCCCGCAAAAAATAAGAAGGCATCTTTGAAAATCCTGGGCTTAGACGTAGAGTGGGTTGGGCCTTCCTCCTTAAAATGTTGGCCCATTAAGCAATCTGCCAAGTGGGCCAACACAAAGTCAAGCTACGGGTTGCGCTAAACCCTAAAATCCTCTCTCCCTATTGTACGTACCGACCAGCCACCGCGCCCGCGCAGCCGCCTCCCTTGTTCGCACTTCGAGCCAGGCCGCCGCCGCCGCCGCCCGAAGCAGCCGCGGGCGACCACCGCGCGGCGAGGGATCGGTGCGTAAGCTCCTCGGCGGGGCGCTCCGCACGCGGGAGGGAGCGCCGTAACCTTTCCTTCACCCTCTACCCCCTCGCCGGCGGCGAACACGGCGCGCGATGGGAGGCGCGCGCGCGCAGGTGAACAAGCCGCACAAGACACGCTTCGCCTCCAAGGCGTCGCGCCACGCGCACAAGATTGGTACGGCGCCAAGGCGGTCTCCCCTTCTCCTCCTCCCTCCCCGCCAATCCATTCTTGTTCTTCTTCGTTGCCTTACGCTGGTGCTGATGGGTAGCGGCGTCGCTGTTGTTCGTCAGATAAGGTCAGGACCGGGAAGCCGGAGGGCAGCCATCGCGCCGCCGTCAAGGGGGCCCGCGCCGCGCGCGTGCAGCGGAGCAAGGCGGTGAGGCTTCAGCTCTCGCAGTGCATCGCACCTTTACTTTTGTCCTTGGTTATTAGCTATGTGCTTGACTGCTTCTGACTTTGGGTAGATGGCAAAGCTGGCTAATTTCGATTCATCTGGCTTCGTGGAGCTATTTTTTTTCTGATGATGTTTGTTTTGTGAAGCACAAAGCATATTGATAAGACCAGCAGCCAATTAATCCAAATGTCCATTAAAATTGTTAAGTAAGAAATGGCACATGTTTCCAATAAATCAATAATATCTGCAACAAGTTAGGGAACAAATCAGACAGCCAATACATTCAGTCTCAGAGTGAATGACAATGGATCTTCGACAATGCAGACTAAAATGATATCAGAAAAATAGATGGCTAGTTGACCGTCCAAACTTCAGCCTGCACAGCTCAACTTCAACCTTCAGCTTGTACAGCTCACAGCATTCCCAAAAAATTTTAGGAGACTAACAGTGCACCCGTGCGTTGCATCTGAAGTTGATTTTCATTATACTGGAGTGTAACAACATATAGATTTTTGTAACAAGAAATGAGCTCTTGCTATTTAGTATTTTACAAAGCAAAAATGGAACATTGTCCTTTCTAAATTTTTTTGCTTATCCTGGTTGGTTCACAGTCCTCAGTTTTGCTAGTTGTAAGGTCCTTCAGCATGTTCAACCATTCATCTACCAAAGCATTGTTGACTGTTGGGCAGCAAGCCTCATAGGCTGGTCTCAGAGGCCAATGGTGCAAAGGAGATACTTTAACAGCATCTTGAGTATTTGTGAAGATAGAAACATGATAGTTTTCCAGAACTAAACTGACACAAGACAGGAAGTGGCCTGCAACGCAAGGAGGGATCCAGCAACATATGACCAGTGATGTATCCTAATGTTTTTTTTGAACAAAACTATCACTTCCTTCTTTATGTTAGATGGCAGATTGATCTCTGCATATTCTTTATCCATCCAGATTCTTGGAATTTTTGTTATTTCAGTAATAGTTTGCTAGATGCAGAGATCCTGAAATTGTTTTTCTGGTTGGCTTGAAGAAATCATTGTTTGTACCATAGTTATTAAGGCGGTAAGGCGAGGCGAGGCAGGACCCCCTTTTTACCTTTTAAGCGCTAAGGCGTAAGGCAAGGCGACACCTTACGCTCATAGAAATAATGCATAACAGCAGTTACAACACCACAAGTTTTAATGCAAATATAATAATAGATAAGTAGCAAATATGATATTAGATAGCTAGCCGTGCAGCCTGCTCTGTTCTTGGCGGAGAAGGAAGACGATGGGGCAGACCGGAGATGATGGGGCAGACCGGAGACGATGGGGCAGCCTGCTCTGTTCTTGGTGGAGAAGGAAGACGATGGGGCAGACCGGCAGAAGGAATAGAATGGGGCGGACTAGATGGGAAAGAATCGGGCGGGCGGCAGAAATATGGCGGTGACTGATCGGCTTCCATAAAACGTTTAAGTTTCCCAAGAATCATTAAGCCTTACCGGGCCCATCTAGCCAAAGCGTCGCCTTTCACTGCCGCCTTACCACCCTGGAAGATGCTGCGGCGACGCCATGGCGTGGAGAGGACGCCCTACGGCAGCATGACAAGGCGAGGTCGCGCCTTACAGGTCGCCGACGCCTTACCGCTTAGGCGACGCCTAAGCGTCGCCTTAGGGACACCTTGATAAGCTTGGTTTGTACTAAATTTTTTATTTTGTTAAATCATTCAACTTATAGTCAGTTATTCTCTCTGTATTTCTTTGATTCATCTCCTTTCGTGCTAGGCAGTAAAGTGGAAAGTATCGCAAATTGCCGTGCAGCCACTATGTTCCTTTGTCCTAGTTATTATGGCTCCAAAGCCTACATGTCTGCCAACTGTCATCCAATTTTTTTATTCATTAATTCATTTTCTCTGTTTTCATCTCTGCGCAACTTGGATTACATATACCAACATATGGTTGCTGAGCATTATGTTTTGGCTTGTTAAGAGCTCTTGTTTTTTCTAGCCTCATCAGTTTTTTCTTGTTTACTGAAACGGTTTTGCTTGGTTGCAGATCCGTGATCAGAAACGTGCTGCTTTGCTAAAGGAGAAGCGGTCTTCTGTTGGATCTTCGAGTGCGCCCCGTGTCATTGTTAGTATTTCTGAACTTAGCTCTTGTTGTCCTACTTTGATTGTCACTTTTGTTGTTTCCTACAGTCAGATGATAGACATTTCCTTGGGGTAACTGATGATTATTGCAGGTTCTTTTTGGCCTTTCCTCGTCAGCAAATGTCAGACCACTTGCCAAAGACCTTTTAACCATTGCTTCTGGAGAGGAAGAGAAACCAACTTCTTCCACTGTTGCCTGTCCTACATATAAACTTCGAACCACGGTTAGTTTAATATAAATACAGTTGTACCACACATACCTGTAGGCAGGACACATTATTTAGTAATTTCTCTATTTTCATCCTCACCAAAAAATTATGACCATTGTATCATCTCTCTGATGTGCATGTGTTGAACTATAGATAGGTCTTGAACCATTGTATCAGCACTTGGTCTCATGTTTTAGTCATTCGTTATATATATTACTGTTAATTTCTTAATTTCCATTCATTGAATCTACACACTTGACATGAAGGATAACATTGTTTTTGTATTCATATGGTTCTTGAAGGTACTTGAAGCACCTTATGGTGATCTTACATCATGCATGGAACTGGCAAAGGTTCATTCAATCAAACTCAATTTGTCACAATTGTTTTTGTTGAAATTTCTTGTCTCTAATCTGGATCTTGCAAACTGTATCTTTCCTACATAGGTCGCTGATTTGCTAGCATTTGTACTATCAGCAAATTCATTATACAATTGTGATTCGAGCAGTCCAATTGATGATTTTGGATCACAATGCTTGTCTGTTTTTCGGGCCATGGGCTTACCTAGTACAGCTGTTTTCATTCGAGTAAGTTCCCATTGTAAACATTTGTCATGCCAGACATTGTATAATTGTTGTCAACTTCCATCTTTTAACATTGTCCCTTGTCAGGATCTTCCATCAGACAACAAAAGTAGGCAGGAATTGAAGAAAACAGCCATTTCTTTTGTTTCTCCAGAGCTACCTGAGGATTGCAAGTTCTATGCAGCTGACACAAAGGATGACTTGCACAAGGTTTTCTTTGGAACCATATTATTAAATAGTGAAATGATATTTATTTTTCTTCTTCACCTTTTCTATCCTTCCAATGCTGTAATGTAATTATTTATTCTTAAATCTTTCCAGTTCATGTGGCTTTTCAAGGAGCAACACCTTTCATCCCCACATTGGAGAAACCAGAGGCCTTATGTTATGTCTGAGGAGGTTTGAATGATTTGATATTCTTGATTTCTCTTTTTTGTAGTGTTGACAACTGTACCTTGGTGTAGAATATTTGGCCAAAATCACATTCATGTTTCCTATTTTGAAAATTGTCTTTGCAGTACACTTGACAATTAAGACTGGTTCTACTAAAATTAAAGTAATATGTGAACATTTCCTAGGTGTTAATTCTTTGACAAAGCATATGTGAGATTGTGAGCACATGCATCACATCACCTTAGGTTTCCATGTAATGATATGTTAAGTTGACTTTGAGCGTACATTGTTCAGTGCTAGTGGTGATTATTCACCAGCTATATGTCATGGTTGGCATTGCTTTTTCTTTCAGTTTAAAACTGATTGACACAAGATGTTTATTTTCAGGCCTGCATAAAACCTCATGACAGTTCAGGTCTGTGCACGTTGCTTCTGTCTGGATATTTACGGGCCCACAATCTTTCAGTCAACCAGCTTGTAGGTGATCTATGTTTTAATTTCTAGTGAGCTATTTTATGATTTTCTGTTCCTATTTTCTAACACCTGTGCCACACAAAAGGTCCATGTGTCAGGTGCTGGTGATTTTCAGTTGGGTCAAATTGATATCCTCAAGAATCCTTTTCCTATTAATGAGAGGAAAAACTCCAATGCCATGGATTCTGAAGATAGTGGTATTCAGGTTGTTATACATCATAAATTCACAGTTTTACAAACTGAATTATGCAGTTCACAACTATGTTAGAATGATCTGGTGCAAGTAATGCTATTTAGTATCATAATAAGCATATAATAATCAATGACTAAGTTTTCTTTTCCATGTTCAGTTTCATTTATTTTGATAACACCTTTTAAACTTCTCATTCTTTGTCCCTTTTCAGATTGTTGACACCTTTGTCCCAGATCCTTCAAGTCAAGAGCCTTTGCTTGTTGAAAACACCCCAGATCCACTTGAAGGGGAGCAGGTGATCTTTCTCCCATTTTGCTTAATGATGTGATGTTGACAAGCATTGTTTTGAGTTCTGTCGTATCACAACCTTTTGGTATTGAAAGGAAAATACAAGGGGTCTAACTATTACTTCATATAGTCCTACTCTTAGAAAGTTGGATTTAGTGCACAGTTTCTATTGCAAATTGACTTCTAAAATTTCATCATGTGTTACTGTGAAGTATCTTAGTGTTGGTTTGACAAAAAATGTTGGTAATATTCTTGATGTGGCGACTTACTATTTTTATTTTCAATGTGTTGTCATCTGTTGTTCTGTGTTCTTTTCTTCTCTTAGATGAGCTCAGAAGTTTGTTTGCTTTTAACATACTTATTAAGCACTGTATCTTTCTTAAAAATACAACACATGTCATCAGATAGAATAGACTAGCGTAATGGAAATTTTACTGGCAATCTGTTTCTTTTGGCTCAGGTTGCATGCATTATGTGTCATATTTTAATGAATCAAACATTATGCTTCCTATGTTTGTATCATCCCATCAAATCTGATTTGCTCTCTTGTGAATTCGTGAAATTGGATTATATCATTGTGTCTACATTTGAGAATAAGTTCTCTTTTGTATTATTATCGTAGACTTGGCCGACAGAAGCTGAGATGGAAGAAGCCTATTTGGACAACAAACAGAGAAAGCTAAAAAGAAAGCTTCCTCGAGGCACTTCAGAATACCAGGTTCACAATGCTTATAAGATTATATTACCTATTGTTTACTTTTTTAATAATTACTTATTGAAAAATACTCCTCAAATGCTATTGTCAGGCCGCTTGGATTGTGGATGATACAGATGATGAAGATGGTGATTCTGAGAATGACAACCAGGACGGTGCTGGAATGGTTATAGATGAGCAAGATCACTCAGACCATGGAGGTGATAGTTCAGATATGGATGCGGTATCTCACTTTACAGAGAAATTTGATGAAGAAACAATTGGGGGTACCGAGATGGCAGTGAGTTCCCTTATTCCTTCAATCTGATGACATATATTATAAACACTTGCTTTCAGAGAACATAATTAGTGGGCAAAACAGAGAAATTATAGCTGCAGTCTCTATCATTTTTGTATTTTGATGTTTCTTGTCCTTAATCCATGTGTATTTGCACTAGTTAAAAGACACCGAAATGACTGCTTATTATGAATAAAAAGAATCATGTACATTTCTACTTTTTTGGGAACTGAACATGTTCTTTATGTTTTTGCTATAGGGAAAACTGAAAACTTAACAATGTTTTCACATCTAATACTAGTAACTTAGCTTTCTATACTACATAACATACATGTGTACATTACAATTCACTCATCTTGGACCTTCCCATACTATATATTCAGATTCACTAAGGTTAACTAGGAATTAAAAAAAGGAACATGTGGAAGAAGTTGTGTGCAATAGAGGTGTTTCAGGAGTAGTACACAAAAAATGCAGTGTAGAGGAGTGAGGTGGCAGATTGACCACAATCACCACCACTGCCTTCTTTTAGAGGAGTGAGATAGCAGATATGCCTTTTCTGCAGTGGTTATAAATTCGGAGGCATGCTTTTGTATCCAACGTCGAATTCTTCATTCTCTTTCTGTATAATCTGGATTCCTACTTCTAGCATGAGATGAATTTGCATGCTTCAATCTGTCTCAACTTTAAGAAAGGTCCATTGTACATTGGCAGGACGATGAAAATTTGACCAAAGAGCAGATAGAGGCAGAGATTAAGAAAATAAAAGAAGCTAATGCTGAAGACGAAGGTATGGGTTTCAATAATCACGGATGTAACTCATCCAAAAAGTGTAATATATTCAAATACAACATGTTCCTGAATATTTTTCTTAATTGCTGGCTGTTGCCAGTATTTCCTGTAAATAATGGATTTGTAATAGATTATAGGTTGAAATCCTGATAACACATGCCATGGAATCTGGTGGTAACCTTTTGAGTTTCATGTTTGATCAATTCCGCAAATGACATTGATGTCGACATAGTTACTAGAAATTTTATTGTTTCACTTCAGTAATATTTTCATAGAAATACACATACCTTTTTTTTTTAAATTTCAATACAATATGCATTCTTTGATGTAACGCTTCACGTGTTGATTCCTTCTAACTGCACAGAAACCTTAGATGTGGGGCTAACCTCTAGCTGACTTGTGTGACCCACCTGTCAGTGGAAAAAAATAGTGGTTTTAGTAAGTATGCTGAGTATTTGTTATGGTTTTGACAAGTATCTGTAGTTTTTTAAACTTTACTGAGAAAAACGTAAATACAAACTGCATTCTTTGACGTAACGCTTCACACGTTGATTTCTTCTAACTGCAAAGAAACCTTAGATGTGGGGCTAACCTCTAGCTGACTTGTGTGACCCTCCTGTCAGTGGAAAAAAATAGTGGTTTTAGTAAGTGTGCTGAGTATTTGTTATGGTTTTGACAAGTATCTGTAGTTTTTTAAACTTTACTGAGAAAAACGTAAATACAAACTGCATTCTTTGACGTAACTTCACACGTTGATTTCTTCTAACTGCAAAGAAACCTTAGATGTGGGGCTAACCTCTAGCTGACTTGTGTGACCCTCCTGTCAGTGGAAAAATTAGTGGTTTTAATAAGTGTGCTGAGTATTTGTTATGGTTTTGACAAGTATCTGTAGTTTTCTAAACTTTACTGAGAAGAATGTAAATGCAAACTATTTATTTAAAGAATATATCTAACAAATTAGAAATGCTCAAATGTTTCCTTTTCTAATCAATAGCTATCCAGTGGACTGTTTATTATGATTTTACTATAGGATACATTTGCATTATGTGATTTTCAAAGAATCATATTCAATTGTCATTTAATGTTTCAGAATTTCCCGATGAGGTGGAGACACCCTTAGATATCCCAGCAAAAAGGCGATTTGCAAAATACAGAGGGCTAAAGTCATTTAGGACATCATCCTGGGATCCAAAGGTAAGTGTGATTGAATTATCTTTAGCTGCTGCAGTTTTAGTAGACCTTATGAATTCCACGTGTCATTTATTATGTTTCTTTTTCTTCATTTTGTTTCTGCAGGAATCACTGCCACAGGATTATGCAAGAATATTTGCATTCGATAACTTTACAAGAACACAAAAGCATGTCCTTGCTAAAACGGCAGAGCGAGATGAAGGAACCTCGAAGGATTGTGCTCAAAGAGGGTCATTTGTGAGGCTCCATGTGAAAAATGTTCCTACTGAGATTGCCTCAAAACTTGTTGATCCATCAAGGAGATTGCCTGTGGTTGTTTCTGGTCTTCTTCAACATGAGTCTAAAATATCGGTTCTCCATTTCAGGTATTCATCCACCCATTGCACTCAACAAATTCGTGTGATCTAGTTTTAGGCTGTGGTGGCATCTCCACTACTAAATTGTGATGTACTCCCTTCATCCCAAAATATAGCAACCTAGTACTAGATTAAACACAGGCCTGTCCAGATTCGTAGTATTAGGATATATCTAATTCAGTCCTAGGTTGCTATATTTTGGGATGGAAGCAGTATTTCATGATATTTGGCAAACTTTTAGCATGTGTTGGATGAGGGCGATCAAAAAAGAAATATTACTCAATCAAAGATCCAACTGATCCCCACGCTGTTGATCGGTAATAAGATTTCTTATGCTCTATGATTCTAGTATTGATTCATGTCAAATCGGCAATCATTGAGAGCTGCATTTCCTTTCTCATCCCTGGTAGATCATATAACAGTTGTTACGTGTTAGGGTTTATAGAGGGTAACAATTGAGGATCGCCATGCAGCACCGGCTACTAGGGATAATATGCGGATTATATAGGTGGAGGGTGAAGAACCTGAGAGAGAAACATGAGACAATTAATCTTCAATACTTAATTCCAAAAGACTAGCCGAACATCTCTTATGGGCTTGCACTTAACAAACCAATCTGATAGATAACAACCAATCTAATCAAATCCTATCTCTAAGGAAACCTCCTTCCCCAAATCTGGCCATGGACTTGTGTGCCTTAGGCACCACCTTGGCTGTCTATGCCCCTTCCTTGGCCTCAGTGGACCTGGCCTTTGGCCCAATTCCAATTACAATAGGCTGACACTATTTTGGTGCAGTTCAATGCAGATACATTTGACAGTGTTGCCACCCAGAATGGTATGAAATTATATTTTTTAAAATTTTAGATTTCTTCATGCTGTGGTATTCCAAACCATGACATCAGCAAAGTCTGTAAAATGCATCTGTAATCAGTAATTTTAAAATCTATTTTAATATATGTGTAGAACCGACAACTGTTATACATGAAAGCAGTTTTCAAGAGTTGTGCATATTATTTTTATGTGTCCATTATTCCAATCTATATCCTTATTTAAAAGGGTATTGATGCTCAAAGTTCTGAAAGATTGACTTGACTATGTCCAGAGTGTTTCTTTTTTTTTTTGACTAAAAGGAGTAATAATATAATGCCATCATGTGATCATTCATTACATTTCCTTTTTGCTGCAGCATAAAGAAACATGACTCCTATGAAGCTCCTATCAAATCGAAGGACTCCTTAATTTTCAATGTTGGGTTCCGGCAGTTTACAGCTAGGTAGGTAGTGGAAGCTCAGTCATGCTAATGCAGAAAATGCAGATGCTTCTCTTTCAATTGAGAAATGTCTCATGGGTTATTTATGAACCTATCTTAGGCCATTGTTTTCAACTGACAACATCAATTGCAATAAGCATAAGATGGAGAGGTTTCTACATCATGGGCGGTTTTCTGTTGCCTCTGTATATGCTCCAATTTGCTTTCCTCAACTCCCTCTTATTGTTCTAAAGATCAGAGATGGGGAGCAACCTGCCATTGCTGCTGTCGGTTCACTAAAAAGTGTGGATCCGGACCGGATTATTCTTAAGAAAATTGTTTTGACTGGGTAAGTTTCGAATTATCCTTTAATAGGCAAATAATTCTGCAATTTTCATTTTGCTTTTTTTGTCCAATAAATTTGTGTTGATGTGCTCTATCGACATTATGTAGGAAATAAATCCTGTTAGTGGATAAAAATTTCTTATAATAATGTTCACATAATCGATCTTGTTATTTGGAACAATATATGACAATACTGTTTGCATCAAAATAGTTCTGTATAACATCCAATCACAGTCTTTAAATAGGTCTGTATAACATCCCATCATGTCCTCAAATGCTGTTTTGTTATTCGAAGGAATAGTATTACAATACTGTTCGCACTAAAATACGGTTGTGTAACATCCAGTTATGTTTGTTGTCTTACAAAGATGTTTGCCTGTTGTTTGTGTCGGTGAATCAATGAAAAGAGGGCACTTAAGATTGAGGACAAGTGCTTGTGCTCTGTAAGGTGGTATTTGTTGTCCTGACTTGGCAGATTTGCCAAACTTGGGGAGTGGGGATTTCTACAACAATCTGTGCCAGTTTGATTTCTCCTTTTTCTTATTCTGACAGATTATATACAATATCTAGGAAAACAAATATCAACCACTTAGGATTTCCAATCAAAATCTGTACAAATTTAGCTATTGATATTTACAAATTTAGCTATTGATATTTACGATGAACATACAAAAATCATCGGTGTAGATCTGTCTTGAAATTTTTTTTTGCAATATTATAATTTTAGAATGTTCTATATTTATATGTAATTGGAGTTAGTTCTCAAAGTTGTGTTATGAAGATAATGTTGATGCTTAAAAGTGTCAATTGTTTGAGTGTTGTTCTACTACATTACTCCATCCATTTCAAACTCCATCCATTTCAAAATATAAGGCACCACCACCCTTAACCCAAACACCAAACAATTATTATCACCTCATTGTTTGAATCATCCTAATAAATACAATACATGCGCCCAATAGAATTAGAGATTTTAAGGGTGGAGGATTTAAAAATTAATAATTTAGTGGAGAGGAGGTGCTAGTTAATTGTATGCATTCATGCACGTCTTGTATTATGAAACATCTAAAAAAATAGTTGTGCCTTATATTTTAAAGGGGGGAGTATTTGAGAAAGAGGAAAAGATTAGTCCTTTCTTGTGCTGGTGATGACTTCACATCTCGTGCAGGTATCCTCAGCGGGTCTCAAAACTGAAAGCAGTAGTGCGATACATGTTCCACAATCCTGACGATGTCAAGTGGTTCAAGGTAAGTGTTTTACAGCTGATTCATACAGTGCTACATATATATTCAACTGTCAATAACACCATTGTTTTTGCAGCCTGTCGAGTTGTGGACGAAACATGGTCGACGTGGCCGAATCAAGGAGACTGTTGGCACTCATGGTACGTTTGCTAGACCCATTTTGACGTCTCTGATCCAGATAGATCAACTTTTCTGATCCTTCACTCACCTTGCTCTTGCTTACCAGGTGCTATGAAATGCATATTCAATAGCAGCGTCCAGCAGCATGATACCGTGTGCATGAGCCTTTACAAACGCGCTTACCCCAAATGGCCAGAACAGCTCTACCAGATATGATCATATGAGGGTCATGGATATGTGCTTGCACGTTGGCATGTACGTCCAAGTTTTGACAGATGGGGCTCATCGATATGCCTCCTGATGCGGCTCATATATGTATACTAGTGCTAGCAGAAAAAGAAACCTCATTCGTTTCGCGTTAACATTCGTTTCGCGTTAACAGCTATGATGTTTGATTTTTGCTGATTTTCGGTGTGCTTTCATACGCATTTGTGATTGATTTAGCCGGTAATTCAAGCTGCAAGTTGCAAAATATCGTGTTAAATGTCGGTGTAATCAGCTCACCTGTAATCCATGCCCATGGGTGGTGGTTAAAGAGAAACCTTATATGGCATAATATGTTAAATTGCTTCCTAAAAGTGGAAGTTCAATACAATCATTTCCTTAATACATTGAATTTTATTGGAGTAGATTTAATAAAGCAGACCTAGCACGACAGTTACCTCAAAAATTGCATGCCATGTGTGATCTTTGTCAACTTCATGGCAAGATCATAGAAATGCCGTTGGTCACATCCTTTGGCTTCGTCCGTCGTCCGTTGTCGCTAGCCTTCGTCCGTGGTTGCCCCTTGATCCTAAGGCGCTCCAGGCGCAGCAGATTTGGACTCTCTTATGCCGCACGTACGCTCCGCGATGGGTCCGGATCCCCTGCAGTTCACTCCAACTTCACCGGTGGATTTGATTAAATCTCTACGATCTTTTTATATTTATACAAATGGTTGGGACGAAGCCATTAATTCTCACTACTCTTTTTTTAAAAAATAATTCCTTTTAATTTATCTACTATATATAAAGAATATGAGAATATACAAGCTAATTTTACTTGCATAACCCAGAAATGTCATGATTAAGATGCGCTCGTAGCGCAGTGGCAGAGGTCGCCGACATGCACATCAACCACCCGGGTTTGATTCTTCTCCAGCACGCTCATCAAAACTATTTGCTTCTATCTTTTTTAAAAACCAATATTTGCTTGTTTGTTTTTAAAAACTATTGACACTTCAAAAGACTAAATAAAGACTAAATGTTAGAAATAGAGATTTTAGTGGAAAACTACCCATTTCTAATTGATCATTCAAATATAGCCATTTTTTATTTTAGATTTTTCGTTAGTAAAAAATAGAAGTAAGAATGACTATAGAATAATAAATTATAAAAAAGCGATTTTTACGCAAATGACTTTTTTAACGATGACTTAGATAGTGAAAATTAGAAAGGCTTTTTTTAAGATGCTATAAGCCTTTTTTGTTCTCCAACTTTAGAAATTCCATGATTCATGCATTGTATAAAAACCATGCTAAGCTTATGCTTCTAAATGTTTTTCCACATATTTTTGCATGTATATGGTTCATGTATAATTGCACGTACTATATGGTTAACACTTTTTTATACATGATCGTAGCTCTTGTTTGGGGAAGAAGAGAACGTGCATACTTTGTTAATTTGGTTGGCAGAAACATAACCATTACGAACATAAAAAAAAGGATAAATTGAGTGGCTTCCTCTTAACCGTAGGAAGCAATAGATGACATGGATTTGTTAAAATTCACCTGGTTAAGTTATAGCCAACTATAGAAAGATCTGGACCCCTCGGCCGCCATTTTCTCATCATTTGATCTTTTCCTCAACTGAAAAGAGATCGAAACTGGCGGCGGGGCGGTTACTGATGGGCGTGGCATGATTGCCTGATTCTGCCAGCGATGGCTGCTGCGATTATGAGAACTTGGCTGGGTGCCTGGATGAGGTTGGCTTCGTGTTCTAAACATCGATGAAACATTTACAGTTAAAGACCTTGATGAGGATGTAAAAAACATAAAATTCAGATTAAATACGGACGACATGAATTCTTTTGAAAAATGAGCAGCGACCACAGCACTGCGAAGATTTTTGAAACAAACGATATAGAATAGTAAAAATTAATTATGAATGTAATATATGTGTATATTTATGTGTATATATATTTTGATGATATATGTATATTTTTCTTAATTAAGTGCATTTATATATGTGTAAAATATATATTTATACACATATATGCATATTGTATATATATGTAAAAATATATATGTGTGTCAAAAATATATGCATAATATATAATTAACAAGCAACAAGCTAGTAGCAGTAGCAAAGTAAAAAAACCTTTAGTCCCGATTGGTAACACTAACCAGGATTAAAGATGATGAAGCCAACCACGTGGTTTCGTCCTCTTTAGTTCTGGTTGATGTTATCAACCGAAACTAAAGACACATCTTTAGTCTCGGATATTTTAACCGAAGCTTAAAAAAATAATCTTTTGTCGTGCTTCGGTTTAATCCGAAACTAAAAAGCTTACAAACCGGGACTGAAGCCGTATTCCCCAACAGTGTATATATAACTATTGACGTGAAAGTATTTAAACTTATCCTACACGCATAGCTCAGCATACCGTCTACCAATAATCATGTATGCAATAATCATGTACGTGTAACTTACACCATGGTTGTTGGTAAATGGTATGCTAAGCTTTATGTGCAGAACACCTCTAACACTGTGTATATGCACCAGTCGCTGCCTCGTGCAGTCCTGTTGTATATGGCGTTCTGTCTTCTCAAGAACTAAACGTAGATATGCCCGTGTGATTATAGCTACATATATATATAGGACATACTAATGATCTTGGAAGAAGACTTGAAGTACATATATATATATAGGACATGCTAATGATCTTGGAAGAAGACTTGAACCCAAACTTCATGCTCCATATAGCTCTTTTCATTCATATTTGCGAAGCCTTCCTTGTCATCCTTTCTCACTTTTTCGATGCATGTTTTATCTTAAACCGCATCCGAACAAGGATCAGCCCTACGTTGTTGGTGGGACAGGCTTCCAACCCCGCGGATCCCTCCGCAAAGAATATTTTTCTCTTCCCTTGAAATCTTCTAACAAGAGCTGGCACGCGAGCTGGTTCTATATCGCCAACCTTAAACCTAGCCTGCCAAACTTCATTGGCCTTCCCCCTGTGCCTAGGCCCAACTGGAGCACAGTGCTAGTGGCCCAAGACTGGGATGAAGCCAACAAGCTGCTAGCGAAGATCTTGGAGATGAAGCAGAAAGGTCTTCGGGACGAGCAAATCACTCGACACTTCATTAGGAACCGACTGGTCTCAATCAAGGAGAGGTTCGGGCCTGCCTTTGAGTACGAGGGCGAGAGGGACCCCAATCGGGAAGACCGCGACTCCCTCAGCTTCGAAATCTTGAAGATTCGCATGTATAAGATCTTCTCAACTGGAATTGCAGTCGAACGCAGCCTCATGCTGCCTGTCCTCCTATACAGCCTATATCGTTCTCCTCCTCTGGTAAGCTGACTTAGCTCCTTTGTTGCCTTTCAATCTTGATGTCACACTTCTTAGTGTAGAAAGAATCTTTCTTGCAGAAAAATGCCTCCATCATCTCAAAGCCATATAAAATTCATCATGACGACGTGCCGGCTCGGCCTGCCAAGAAGCCCGCCGGCAGCATAAAGATCCAGAGCGATCCGATTGGCAAGAGGGCTGCCCCGAGTGAAGACACCAGCAAGCGGGCGAGTAAGAGGAGGCTGATCATTGATGACTCGGACGACGATGTCCCAGCCCCTCAAGCTGAAGCGACTCCTCCGAGGCCATCGCCGAAGACGGCGCCCAAGATCCGCCGATCGACCAGGTCACGCCTTACACCGAAACCGAGCTCTTTGTTGAAAATTTCTTCATCTTCATCCCGATTGCTCTGTCTTTTCTCCTTGCGGAGGCCTCAAAATATTGATCCCATTGGGCAAAGTGAGGGCCCAACACCACTGCAACAACCGAGGCATCAAAGCTGCGGAGCCAAAACCCGGAGCCCTCTCGGCGAGAGCGCTCAGAGTGAGAGGCTCTCACCTCCCGGTGAGGATACCCCAAGGAAAGAGCCCCGCCGCCGCGGGATACCCAGGCCGGAAACCAGTCGGCTGCGGGAGAGCCCCCTGCTGCTACCCAAAGGACCGGCGAAGACCGGTCGGGCAAGAGCCAAGAAGGGAAAAGCAGCCGGAAAGTGCCGGTTAAAGATTCAGCCACCGAAACTGGTAAGTCTCTAGCTTTTTAATCTCTAGTCAATTTTTCCTGTATCTTCATTTGCTTCTTCTGAACCATTTAGCCAAAGTGGAGGAGATCCCCAGGTTGCAGTCTTCTGAAACCTGGGTCCCTCCAATCAAGATTGAGTGGCGTGATTCCAAAGGCCAGAGACAGGGCATCATCCTGAACAAGCAGATGGAGAACGAGGAAAGAGACATGCTTGTAGACAGCTTGAATGAAGCGACACAGCTGTTAAACATGAGTTTTGCTCCTTTTCTGTCGTAACTTTGTAGCCGCTTTTCAGTCGATCAATCTTCTAAAGTTGTGTGCAGAGGGTGTATTGCCGGTCGATGGCCAAAACCGATGCACTCGAGAAGTTGGTCCCACACTTGAACTCCCTGGAGAACATCCAGTAGGAGCTAAAGACCACTAGAGAGGAAGCTGCATCGAGAGAAGCAGCTTTAAGGAGAGAGATAGCCGCAGTCCGGGAGGAGAACCTCGACCTCCGGGGTTCAGTCGGGAGTACGTTTGATCCTCTCGGTATCTTTATGCCTTTAATTGTAGTCTGCGTTGATCTTGATCATTGATAACCTTTCTTGTTGTAAAAAACTCGTCGGAGGTCCACTTGCTCCAGGCCCAGCTGGAAGAAGCCAACATCAGCAAGGCCGAGCTAGAGACCAAGTTTGAAGGTGAGCCTTTTCAACACAGCGCTCTTTATTTTGCTTCGTCTTCGAATGTTTGTGAAATCGTATGTCTTTGACAGCTTATAAGGTCAAGACCCGAGCTCAGTACGATGTTTTTGTTGAGAGGGTCAAAAAAGCTGAAAGCGTCAGGGACGATGTTGCTAATACAGCAACACCGATTCTCTTATCGCTATTCCATAATGGGCTCGGGACCAGCTCGCTGGACACCATCGAGGTCTTCGACAAGCTTCGGAGGGCCCCTGATCAATATCTGGCTAACATTTCTGAAGCAGCCATTATGGGAGCGGGCTTCGCCCTTGCACAGACCAAGTCGCTCTACCCTCAGGTGGATGTTGATTAAATCGGGGAGGGGTTCGCTGATGGTACTTCGGATGAACAAGCCCTGGAATTAATTAGTGAGGCGCAGGAGTCGGCCAAAAAGGTGGCCGCTGATGTAGTGAACCACTTTCGAGCTTGACTGCTTCCATGAACATTGTATGTCTATGACTTTTTGATGTGACTTGTAAATATTCAGCTTATTTATGTTAATGCCTTGATCCGAGTTTTCATATAAAATTTCTTAAGTAACTTTCGACCGACTGTCACCAAGCCTAAGCTTGATTAGGTCATCAAAAAATTCTTAGTCCTTATACGTTGAACTCGAATCAAGGAACATTAAACAATGATAAACCAAATATAAGTTGCTGAAGAAAACCATGTTTTATTGGCATATGTACAGCCCCCGACTGCTAACTCAAAAAGTCATCTTGCTTGAGGTTGGCAGTCAAGAGGAACGTGAAACTTAAGGCAATTTAAGCATAGTATCGTCGAAGATGCTCGATGTTCCAGGAGTTCTCCACAATAGATCCGTCTTCACGCTTTAGTCGAACGCTCCTGGCCGAGTCACTTCAGCAATTATGTACGGTCCTTCCCATAATGGGGATAATTTGTGACGGTCCTTGGTGGTTTGAATCTTGCGTAGAACCAAATCGCCAACGATGAAAGCTCGTGCTCGAACGTTGGGACTGTGGTATCGTCTGAGTCCTTGAAGATATCTTCTTGTTGGATGAGGGCTGCCTCATGGGCTTCTTCCAGTTGGGTGAGGTCATCCACTCGGTCTTGATCATAGCGTTCGTCGTTAAAGATACGGACTGGGAGAGATTCGTACTCCATTTCATTCGGCAACATGGCTTCAGCCCCGTAGACCAGAAAGAAAGGAGTTTGGCCGGTTGCCCGACTAGGCGTAGTTCGCAGAGACCATAGAACCGAGGGAAGCTCTTGAACCCACTTGCCGGTGTAAGGATTTAGCCGGTCAAACACTCGGGCCTTGATGCCTTGAAGAACCATGCCGTTGGCACGCTCAACTTGTCCATTGCTTTTGGGATGTGCAATTGATGCGTAGCAGATTTTGATTCCGAAGTCTTCGCAAAATTCCTTAAAGATGCCCCTAGTGAATTGAGTCCCATTGTCGGTTATGATTCTGTTTGGGACGCCAAACCGGTGCACGATATTGAGGATGAAGTCTCGTGCCTTGTCAGCGGTGATTGTAGCAACCGACTTAGCCTCGATCCACTTGAAGAATTTGTCAATTGCGACGAATAAATGCGTGAATCCTCCGGAGCCTTTTAAACGGACCGACCATGTCTAAGCCCCATACCACAAACGGCGGGATAATGGAATCGTTTTTAGCTCTTGGGCTGGGACATGGCTCTGCCGAGCGAAGAACTGGCAACCTTCACAGGTTCGTACCACTTTGTCGGCGTTGGAGACCGCCGTAAGCCAGAAGAAACCTTGTCTGTAGGCTTTGCCCACCAAGGTGCGCGCTGCCGCGTGGCTTCCGCATATGCCCGAGTGGATATCTTGGAGTAGCGCCGTCCTTCCTCGGGTGTGATGCATCTCATCGGGACTCCGGAGGGCTCCTCTTGTATAAGTCAAAATCAAACATGACATAAGCTTGACGGTGGCATCGGACGTGTTTCGCCTCATCCCGGTCTTCCGATAGCTCGAGTTAAAAATCTGATGAGTGGTGTCCTCCAGTCGGCGTCAATCATGGCGACCTGGTCTGCAGCTTGCTCGTTGGGAGTTGGTTTGGCTGCAACAGTTGGCTCATAGAGATGCTCTACAAAAACGTCTGTTGGAGCGGCTTCTCGCTTGGACCCGAACTGCGCCAACTCGTCAGCTGCCTTGTTATTATGTGTTAGGACATGGGATAGCTCCAGTCCGTCAAACCTGTCTTCAAGTTTGCGAACTTCTTGCCGGTAGGCCTCCATGGTGTCGTTTAGACAGGACCAGTCTTTCATCACTTGGTTGACAACCAGCTGGGAATCCCCTTTCACGACGAGCCGACGTATTCCGAGTGAAATTGCAAGTCGCAGTCCATGTAGCAGGGCTTCGTACTCGGCAACGTTGTGTGAGGCGGAGAAGTGGAGGTCAAGAACATATCTTAGCCTTTCCCCAGTCGGGGAGATTAGCACGACTCCTGCTTCCAGGCCGGTGATCCTCTTGGATCTGTCGAAGTGCATGGTCCAGTATTGAAAGTCTTCTCGAGGTACATCTTCTTGCTGTTCGGTCCACTCGGTCAAGAAATCCGCCGAGGCTTGTGACTTCACAGACATCCTCGCCTTGAAAGTTAAGTCCAGCGGCATCAGCTCCAGGGCCCACTTTGCGATGCGCCCAGTCGCCTCTCGGTTGTGGATGACATCGCCGAGTGGAAAGGAGATGACGACTGTGACTGAGTGACCTTGAAAATAGTGCGCCAATTTTCTCGCGGTTATCAGAACACCATATAGAAATTTTTGTACCTAAGGGTAGCGAATTTTGGCTCCTGCCAGCACTTCGCTAATGAAGTAGATTGGCCTTTGAATTTTCTGGACTCATCCTTTTTCTTCCCGTTCAACCACAAGAACCATACTGACCACTTGGTGAGTGGCTGAGACGTACAGTAGCAGGGGCTCCTGTGGCTGAGGTGAGGCTAGGACGGGCGGCGTCGTGAGAAATTCTTTAAAATCTTCAAAGGCCTTGTGTGCTTCCGTAGTCCACTTGGAAGTCATCGGTTTTCTTTAGTAGCCGAAGAAAGGCATGCCTCGTTGCTTCAGTCGAGAGATGAATCGGCTTAGCGCTGCCATGCAGCCAGTGAGTTTCTGAACATCTTTCTGGTTACTCGGGGGCTTCATATTCAAGATGGCGTTGATCTTCTGTGGATTGGCTTCAATGCCACGATGTGACACCATGAAGCCGAGCAATTTGCCTGATGGCACGACGAACGTGCACTTCTCCGGGTTGAACTTCATTCTGAAGGTCGGGATGTTCGCGAAGGTTTCTTCTAAGTCGGCGATCAGGTCTTCCTTCTGCTTGGTCTTGATGACGACATCGTCGATGTAAGGTTCCACATTTTTCCCGATCTGCGTCTGGAAACATCTTTGGATCATGCGTTGGTATGTGACCCCGGTGTTCTTCAGGCTGAAGGGCATCATGATGTAGCAATAAGCTCCAAACGGCGTGATGAACGATGTTTTCAGGCAGTCGGATTCCTTCAAGCTGATTTGATGATAGCCCGAGTAACAATCCAGGAAGCTTAGGAGCTGGCAGCCGGCTGTTGAGTCCACGACTTGGTCGATGCGAGGCAATCCGAATGGATCTTTGGGAGAGGCCTTGTTGAGGCCGGTGTAGTCAATGCACATGCGCCATTGCCCTGTCTTCTTCTGGACCAGAACCGGGTTAGCCAGCCAGTCGGGATGCAAAACTTCCCTGATGAAACCGGCGGCTAAGAGCTTTGTGAGTTCTTCCTTGATGGCATCTTTTCGATCCTGAGCGAACCTGCGCAATCGTTGTTTGATTGGTTTTGTCATCTTTGACGTGTAAAGAGTGCTCGATCACCTCCCTAGGAATTCCAGGCATATCAGATGGTTTCCAAGCAAAAACATCTTTATTATTTTGGAGGAAGTGTTGAGCACGCTTTCCTATTTAGGATCTAGTTCAACACCAATTACAACGGTTTTTGAAGGATCCGATGGATCAAGGGAGATCTTCTTCGTTTTGGCGTCGCCTTGTCCCGATTTGGCTATCTTCTTCGCGGGGATTTCACCCTCTGCCAAAGTCGATGCGGCCAATTGGATTTCCTCCTGGCCACGCGATCTCTCGCGAGATTGGGCCATGTCGCAGCTCTCCTTGTCGCAGGTGAAGGCTTGCTTTACGTTGCTGCGCAAGGTGATGATGCCGTTCGGACCCAGCATCTTCATGCAGAGATAGGTATAGTGCGGTATCGCCATGAACTTGGCGAGTGCAGGCCTTCCAATGATCGCGTGGTAGGTCGTCTCGAAGTCGGCTACCTCAAAAGTGATATTCTCCGTTTGGAAGTTCTCACGAACTCTGAAGGTGACTGGAAGGGCGATGTGCCCGAGTGGCGTGGATGACGGCCAGGGATCACTCCATGGAAGGGGGCTGAGCTTGCCTTCAATTCAGCTCTCGGGATCTGCATCTCGTCCAGGGTCTTGGCAAACAAAATATTGAGGGCGCTGTCTCCATCGATGAGGACGCGCTTGAGCTTGATGTTGCGGATCACCGGGTCTAACACCAGTGGATAGCGCCCCGGGTGAACCACTCGGTCAGGGTGATCCGAGCGGTCGAACGTGATGGCCACCTCCGACCATCGTAGGTACTGTGGGACCTCGGGTTGCGCCGCATTGACCTCGCGGTCCGTTAGCTTCTGTTTCCTCTTGGATTCATAGGCTTGCGGCCCCCCGAAGATGTGATTCAGCTCGCCCACGGGGTCATGAAAGGGCTCCGTATTCCCAGTAGGGTTGTTCTTCTTGGTGCACGATGGACCGGCTTCGTCGATCGGCTTCTTGTTGAGCTGCCGCATATTGCTCGGGCTTGTTTATAAATAAAGCGATCTTTGGCCGCGTGCTTGTGGTTGGGATGATGCGTGCACCGGCGTTCATGATTGCGTCGTTGGCTGCGACTCGGGGGCACGGCCGGGAGTTGGGCGTCGCGGCGACCGAGATCCTCGGGCGACGCTTGCCGTCCTTCGGCCCTGGTTGTTGTTGTTGTTGCCATTGTCCTTCTTAGGATGTCGGCTTCCTCCCGATTGCTTGTCATCCCTCCTGTCAGGCCGGTCCTGGCGCGCCGCTTTGATCGGATCGCTGGATTTGGCGTTAGAGTTTGCCGTTTTGAACATCTGCTTCACCGTCTTCGGTGGCTTGCGCCCACATTTTCCGATCAACAGCTCATCATTGACTCCCTTCTGGAAGGCGGCGATGATGATGTCGTCGGTGATGTTGGGGATCTTGTTGCGCTTTTCGGAGAAGCGTTGGATGTAGTCCTTCAAAGGCTCATCCGGTTTCTGGACGACGTTGTAAAGGTCGAAGTGGGTCCCAGGTCTCTCGAAGGTGCCCTGGAAGTTGGCGATGAAGTGGTCCCTTAACTCACTCCACGAGCCGATCGAGCCTCTTGGCAAGCTCGTGAGCCAGTTCCTGGCTGAGTTAACAAGGGCAACGGGCAAGTAATTGGCCATGGCCTTGTTGTCGCCTCCTGCCGCACGGATGACGAGGGTGTACATGGTTAGCCACGACTCGGGGTTGTTAGTGATATGCACTAGAGGCAACATGGAGATGTTGGATATCACGTCAATGTTTATGTATAAATGAATAAAGTGTTATTCAGTTCCATGAAATAGACATCTTGTATTGATCAATAAGTACGTGACTTATTTATGAGACTCGATATGTATGAATCTATTTCTAAACGATCCCGATCATATGTCATATTGTTGGAACAAATATGATTCTAAGATCGGCATGTTTATTGATTGATGATCATGTCTCGTAGATCATGGGTATGGAGATACCAAATCAATAAACATGGACATATGTGTTAGAGAACACATTGTTGGATAGACCCACCATGAGACACTACAGGAATTAATGTGCCATTAGTTGGTCTCGGGTAGTGTTGGTACAAAGTCCTTAGACCGAGATCACCATGGATTCCAACATGTGTAGTAGCCTACTTTGGGACTACCAAACGCTATTCCGTAATGGATAGTTATAAAGGTAGTTTTCGGGTTTGCTATGAAACATGGAGTGGGATGTGAGTGATCAAGATGGAATTTGCCCCTCCTTTGGAGAGATATCTCAGGCCCTCGAGGTAATGGATTATGGAAATGCATGGCCATGCTAAGTTGATTGAGGAGTCAATCAACGGACGGATAATCCAATACGGTTCGAGTGAATGGTTAAGCTATTGAAGGGATGGCACACATCTTGCCTATAGCTTAAGCGGTATCGTGAGGCAAAGGGATTTGTGTACACATTACGGGTTCGAGCCGATATTATATTCTTGTATACTATGGTGTCAATATGTGCTTGCTAGGCGCCGCTATTGACAGGTGGTGAGTTGGACTCGAGCCGACGATCGGCTAAGTTAGACTATAGCCGAAACCGAGTATACCTGAACCTACAGGTCGCACGCTTAAGGGGATAGAATAGATATTCGAGTTGGACTCGGATACGGCTCGATCGGATAGGGATCCGATCGGATAGAGTCCTATGGGCTTACGACGTGTGGGGCGGCCAACTCTATGAGATACGGATGAGATCCGATTCAAAATAGAGTCCTAATCGGCCACTAGTCCCGTCGGCCAACTCTATATAAAGGAGGGAGGGTGGGAGAGCGTGAGACGTCAATTGCATCGCGTGCAACTGAAGTCGCCGAGATCAATCTCCACGGAAACCCTCCCCACTTTCGAGCCAAACCCTAGCCTTGCATCGCGTGCTAGCACACGGGTGTACGGCGTTGTCCCCGGACGTGTGGATACCGGTAGAGGCGCCGCTACGTTGCGCGCTCTTGATCGGCTGCGGTCGGGCGCATCGGAGCGAGGCGTGAGCGCGGCCGGACGACTCGAATCGGCTGATTGGCGAATCGGCTGTCTCGGGAATAGGCTACACTTCCGGATCGGATTGCCACGATTGGCTATTCCGCCGCACTCTACTCTAATCGGTAACGATCTATCGGCCCTTACTTGCAAGTGTTCCTGGTTTGCGCGGTAGAAATTTTTGTTTTCGGCTAGCGTAGCTTCCGCGTGACCCTTCAGTGGTATCAGAGCTAATCTTGCTTAGTTCGGGTTTTAGATTGGATCTGGAACAAGTTTTGCGCACGGGTTGATTAGATCAATCGGTTTAACGGGATCTGTTGAGGAGAGTTAATGGTAATTGCGTTCCTTGATAGTGTATCGGAACGGTGTAATGTGATTACGTCGAAGCAATTTCCAAATAACTCGGTTTGAGTTGGGTTCGAGATAGCGTTCCTTGATAGTGTATCGGAACGGTATAATGTGATTATACCGAAGCTATCTCGTAGTCCGACTTTGTTGCTGCCTCGCGCCTACGCAAACCATCTCCCTTGATAGTGTATCGGGACGGCATAATATGATTATGCCGATATGGTTTCCATAAGCGCGGGACCGCCGTGTGCGTACCCCCTTATAGGTCGTCTCGATGCCGTAGCTCTGCGATAGGTAGAAAACGTTTCTACGCCTAACTTGTTTTTGCAGAGAATGCTTTGAGATGGTATGGCCCTATTGTATGTATGAGATGTATGAGATGCATGTGATGCATGTAATATTCTTTCATATGTGCAATCCCTGTAATATTCTTTCATACGTGCAATGCTTGTAATATTCTTTCACGACCTGCGAGTCGATGTAATCTTCAATTAGAGCTTCTATAGTAGTAGCTTAGTTTGAAGATATCAAGCATTCGACACTTGGAATATGGTGCCGAAGATGGAGATCCTCAGCGCCGACATGGAGATGGAGATCACCATGTGAAGGGGGCCATACTATTTCATTATATGCTATTCTTCTTGCTTTCATATGTGATATGTTTGTTTGATAGGATAGCATCCCTCTCAAAATTAAGTAGTAATGATGCCCTTCCAAATGTTGCACCCGTCACCGTTATGCTCGTCAATGGTGGGTCTGCCAAAGTAGAGTGCCATTCTCTATCATAACACGAGGGGGTATATGTCGACATATACATGCGGAGCATTTGGTTTACTTAACAAGGCTATCAAAACAGTTTTGGGCCTTGGGGCATAGGTTGGCGCCGGGGCATGGAGATGCCACACCAACAACAAGAGTCACATAGAGATGTGATTAGCAAGGTGTTGCTTACCGATGTTACTAATTTTCTAGCGGTGATGCCAAAGCTCACTAGAAAATTAATTAACATGTGGATCTTGACCCAATACGTAACCTAGAGGGAAGGTGGAAAATACGTAATGGGAGTCTAATGTTAAATTGTTTAACAATAGACATAGCATAAACATTGTGCTAAACTTTGCTTTTTCGTTGTAGAATAAATGGCGGCTAATACTACACCCAGTACCTTTAATTTGCGATCTATTCTCGAAAAGGAAAAATTAAATGGAACAAACTTTATGGATTGGTATCGCAACTTGAGAATTGTTCTCAAGCAAGAGCGTAAGGAGTACGTTCTTGAAGTACCCTATCCCGAGGATTTGCCAACTAATGCCACCGCAACCGCACGGAGGGCTTATGAGAAGCACACTAATGATGCCCTAGATATAATGTCTCATGCTTGCTACAATGTCCCCGAGCTTCGAAGCAATATGAGAGCGCGAGTGCTCACACTATTATTCGGGACTGCGTGGCATGTTTGAGAACCAAGCTCGGGCCGAGAGGTTCAACACCTCAAAGTCCTTGTTTGCGTGCGAGCTTGTTGAGGGAATCCCGTCGATCCGCATGTGATAAAGATGATTGGCTACATTGAGAGTCCGGAAAACTGGGTTTTCCCCTTAGCCAAGAGTTGGCTGCGATGTGATTCTCCGGTCGCTCCCTCCGAGCTTCGAGCCATTCATATTAAATTATCACATGAACAATATGGATAGGACCTTGGCTGAATTGCATGGGATGCTAAAGACAGTGAGGAGAGTATCCAGAAAAACGGTCATCATGTGATGATGATGCGAAGGCTAAGCGCAAACCACTGTCAAGAAACTTTGCACCAAGAGAAAGTTAACTCCCGATGAGATCGCGAGTGCCTCTAATGCAAAGAAGGGCAAGAAGGGTCGGCGGCATCGATGCCGTTTGCTTCTACTTGCAAGGAGACAGCCACTGGAAAAGGAACTACAAGAAGTACATGGAGGATCTCAAGAAGAAGCAAAGTACGACTTACGCTCGTATTATTAATGTTATCGACATTAATCTTGCTACTTCACCTACGACTCTTGGGTATTTGATACCGGATCGTAGCTCATATTTGCAAATCGTTGGGGAATGAGAAGAAGTAGAGGATTGAGAAGGGGCGAGGTGAACTGCGCGTCGGCAATGGAGCAAGCGTTGCTACGATTCTTTGTCGGCACGAGTACCACTTCATCTACCTTCGGATTAGTTTTGGAATTGAATAATTGTTATTGTGTTCCAACACTATGTCAAAACGTTATTTCCGCTTCATGTTTGCAAGCGGAAGGATATAATTTTAGATCAATGAACAATGGTTGTTCAATGTATCTCGAAGATATGTTCTATTTTCATGCTCCATTGGTGAATGGATTATACGTTTTGAATCTTGAAGCGTCTCCCATCTATAACATTAATACGAAAGACAACTCTCTAATGATATAAACCCCACGTTTATCCGGCATTGTCGCTTAGGCCATATAAATAAGAAACGCATGGAGAAGCTCCATAAGGATGGATTGCTTCACTCTTTTGATTTTGAATCATTTGAGACATGTGAGTCTTGTTTACTTGGTAAGATGACAAAGGCACCTTTCACGGGACACGGTGAAAGAGCAAGTGACTTGTTGGCACTCGTACATACGATGTATGTGGACCAATGAGCTCGACGGCCAGAGGTGGTTATCAGTACTTCATTACCTTTACCGATGACTTTAGTAGATATGGTTATATCTACTTGATGAGGCATAAGTCCGAATCCTTTGAAAAGTTCAAAGAATTCCAGAATGAAGTACAGAATCATTTAGGGAAAACAATCAGAGTTTCTACGATCGGATCGTGGAGGGGAATACTTGAGCCAAGAGTTTGGTAATCATCGAAAGATTGTGGAATTGTTCCACAGTTAACTCCGCCGGAACTCCACAATGGAACGGAGTGTCCGAACGGAGAAATCGCACCTTGTTGGACATGGTGCGGTCGATGATGAGCCAAAGTGATCTTCCGTTATCTTTCTCGGGATATGCTCTTGAAACAAGCTTGCGCTCACACTAAATAGAGTTCCATCTAAGTCAGTTGAAAAGACACCATATGAGATATGGACAGGGCAACCCCCTAGTTTGTCTTTTCTCAAAATATGGGGATGCGAAGCTTATGTAAAACGTTTACAGTCTGACAAGCTCACACCCAAATCGACAAGTGCTTCTTTGTGGGATATCCTAAGGAAACTAAGGGATATTACTTTTATAATCGGGAACAAGGCAAAGTGTTTGTCGCCCGACACGGTGTCTTCTTAGAGAAAGAGTTTCTTTCAAGAAGGGTTAGTGGGAGCGGGGTGCATCTTGAAGAAGTTCAAGAAACACCGAGAAAATGTTTGCGACCACGAACCACAAGAAGGTGCAAAGTGTTGCGCCACCGTTGTAGATACACCCCACGGAGTACGAAAGATCACGTCGTGCACCGCAGTACAGTGCGGAACAACGTGATATATTGTTGTTGGACAACAATGAACCTAAGACCTATGAGGAAGCGATGGTGGGACCCGATTCCAACAAGTGGCTTGGAGCCATGAAATCCGAAATAGAATCCATGTACGACAATCAAGTTTGGAACTTGGTTGATCCACTGATGGTGTCAAAACCATTGAGTGTAAATGGGTTTTTAAGAAAAGGCCGATATGGATGGAAATGTTCACATCTATAAGGCGCGATTGGTGGCGAAAGGTTTTAAACAGATTCAAGGAGTTGATTATGATGAAACCTTCTCGCCCGTCGCAATGCTTAAATCTATTCGGATTATGCTAGCGATTGCTTTGCATATTTCGATTATGAGATATGGCGAGATGGATGTCAAACGGCTTTCCTGAATGGAAACCTAAGCGAGGATGTATACATGATACAACCTCGGGGTTTTGTCGATCCAGAATCGCGGAAAGATATGCAAGCTACGAAATCCATTTATGGATTGAAGCAAGCATCTCGGAGTTGGAATATTCGTTTTGATGAAGTAATCAAAGGGTTTGGTTTCATCAAAAATGAAGAAGAGGCCTGTGTTTACAAAAGGTCGTGGGAGCGCAATTGTATTTCTAATCTTATATGTGGATGACATATTACCGATTGGAAATGATATCCCTATGCTTGCATCCGTCAAGTCTTCATTGAAAAATAGTTTTTCCATGAAAGACTTAGGGAGACAAAGCATATATATTGAGCATTCGGATCTATAGAGATAGATCCAAGAGGCTAATTGGATTAAGCCAAAGTACATACATTGACAAGGTGTTGAAAAGGTTCAACATGCATGATTCCAAGAAAGGTTTCTTGCCTATGTCACATGGCATCAATCTTAGCAAGAATCGGTGTCCTCGGACACATGATGAGCGGAATAAGATGGGTATGGTTCCATATGCTTCGGCAATTGGATCCATCATGTATGCCATGCTTTGTACACGCCCGAGATGTCTCGTACGCTTTGAGTGCTACGAGCGATACAGTCGAGATCCGGTGAAGGTCACTGGCTGCGTAAAGAATATCCTTAAGTACTTGAGAAGAACTAAGGATATGTTCCTAGTCTATGGAGGTGAAGAAGAGCTCGTTGTAAGTGGTTACACCGATGCTAGCTTCCAAACGGACAAGGATGATTATAGATCGCAATCGGGTTCGTGTTCCCTCTGAACGGAGGCGCGATCAGTGGAAGAGTTCCAAGCGGGATACATTGCTGATTCTACAACGGAGGCCGAGTACATTGCGCCGGAAGCGCAAAGGAGACTGTTTGGATCAAGAAATACGTTTCGAGCTTGGTGTGATGACTAGTACGGCGGTCCAATGTCTCTCTATTGTGACAATAGTGGAGCCATTGCGCAAGCCAAGGAGCCGAGGTCACATCGAAGTCCAAACACATACTTCGGCGATATCATCTCATCCGCGAGATTGTGGACAGAGGTGATGTCAAGATATGCAAAGTGCACACGGATCTCAACATAGCCGATCCGCCGACAAAACCTCTCCCTCAGAAGCATGAGGCGCACACAAGAGCAATGGGTATTAGATACTTACATGATTGACTCTAGTGCAAGTGGGAGATTGTTAGTGATATGCACTAGAGGCAACATGGAGATGTTGGATATCACGTCAATGTTTATGTATAAATGAATAAAGTGTTATTCGGTTCCATGAAATAGACATCTTGTATTGATCAATAAGTACGTGACTTATTTATGAGACTCGATATGTATGAATCTATTTCTAAACGATCCCGATCATATGTCATATTGTTGGAACAAATATGATTCTAAGATCGGCATGTTTATTGATTGATGATCATGTCTCGTAGATCATGGGTATGGAGATACCAAATCAATAAACATGGACATATGTGTTAGAGAACACATTGTTGGATAGACCCACCATGAGACACTACGGGAATTAATGTGCCATTAGTTGGTCTCGGGTAGTGTTGGTACAAAGTCCTTAGACCCGAGATCACCATGGATTCCAACATGTGTAGTAGCCTACTTTGGGACTACCAAACGCTATTCCGTAATGCTGGATAGTTATAAAGGTAGTTTTCGGGTTTGCTATGAAACATGGAGTGGGATGTGAGTGATCAAGATGGAATTTGCCCCTCCTTTGGAGAGATATCTCTGGGCCCTCGAGGTAATGGATTATGGAAATGCATGGCCATGCTAAGTTGATTGAGGAGTCAATCAACGGACGGATAATCCAATACGGTTCGAGTGAATGGTTAAGCTATTGAAGGGATGGCACACATCTTGCCTATAGCTTAAGCGGTATCGTGAGGCAAAGGGATTTGTGTACACATTACAGGTTGAGCCGATATTTATTCTTGTATACTATGGTGTCAATATGTCGCTAGGCGCCGCTATTGACAGTCAGGTGAGTTGGACTCGAGCCGACGATCGGCTAAGTTAGACTATAGCCGAAACCGAGTATACCTGAACCTACGGGTCGCACGCTTAAGGGGATAGAATAGATATTCGAGTTGGACTCGGATACGGCTCGATCGGATAGGGATCCGATCGGATAGAGTCCTATGGGCTTACGACGTGTGGGGCGGCCAACTCTATGAGATACGGATGAGATCCGATTCAAAATAGAGTCCTAATCGGCCACTAGTCCCGTCGGCCAACTCTATATAAAGGAGGGAGGGGTGGAGAGGCGTGAGACGTCAATTTGTACATAATTTCCGGTTCTTTTTCTTGGAGCAGTGGTGTACGTCTGTTAACTTTTTTATGATAATCAAAAGTTGTTATTTCCACCCTCTACAGATTAATTAGTGATGACGAATTTAAAAAATTTTTAATAAAAATATAGCGCCTAAATTTAATAAACCGCCGCATTTTCACACATGAACCGAATACGGGGCAACTAGCCGAGTGTGAGCATCGCCAAACACACATTACCGGTGGCGGAGAAAAAATCAATCCTAGGGCCGAATTTGATAATTTTAGCTAGAAATTATATATTTTCAAAATGTCCATACAATTTAGTAAAGAATTTACATGAAATTTTGGAGCCAACGTCCTCAAGCCTAGCTCCGCCCATATGTGACAGGACATCGGCCACAGGCACATGTATAGTCACACACACTTTGGAGTCAAAGTCCTCAAGCCTAGCTCCTCCCCGTATGTGACAGGACATCAGCCTGGGCACATGTATAGTCACACACACGAGTATACATGTACATCATCGTTATATACGTAAGTATGTATACCATGTATATATTATGAGACGTGATATTGAAATAAATATGTAAGCATATATACGGAGACACGTAAAATATCTATGTGACCTTAAAAAATGAGACATACATCCGAGCCCTCTCTCCCAATAGAGAGCGGTTCATTTCATCCCCTTTTTGCCAATATTTTGAAAAAAAGGCTAGGGAAGGTCTCCACAAGCAACGATCGATTTTAATTAATTAAAAAGAGTTAAGGGATATAACCTAAAATACTTACAAAGTCCCGAAGAGAAAAAAAGTAAAAATAGAAAGTCCGAGGGGACCAAACAATCGCTAAAGACATCTAGTCAAGCACATAAGGAGGTTTTGATTTCTTACTTAAAACGGGACATCGAAGATAGCACGATTTTTGAAGTTTGTCTTCCACGTCGTCGAGTTGGTGTTGCGCGGTGAAAACGTTATCATTCCTTAGTTTTCACATTTTCCGGTAGCTATTAGAATTATCTCGCCAAAAATGGCGGTGGGCTTGTGGAGATGGTCTTTTCAACTCTGTCTTTGTGTCTTGTATTGCCGTCTCATTGAACTTGTAGGGATGTCCAGCAAGCATAGGCAAAGGAACAACGAAAGAACAAGTGATCAATATCTTCTTCAGCCCTGTTGTCACACATCACACACAGATTGTTGTTCTGAACATTTATATGCCTTCTTTGTAACATCATCTTTGTATTCAATCTGCCCACCGTAAGTAGCCAAGCAAAGAATTTAATACATGAGGAACTTTGTATGGTTTCAAAATAATGGAGGCATTTTCTCGCAAGAGAAATTCTTACAATACTAAGAGGCATGACATCAAGATTGCAAGACAGTACAAAGAGGTCAGTCGGCTTACCGGAGGAGGAGGCCGAAAAAGGCTGAAGGGAAGAACCGGCAGCATGAGGGCGCGCTCGACTGCAATCCCGTCGAGAAGATCTTGTACATCCGGATCTTCGGGATCTCGAACCGAGGGGTCTTGGTCCTCCCGATTGGGGTCCTTCCCGCCTTCATGCTCGAAGGGCGCTTCGACCGCTCTTTGATTGGCGCCGTCGGCTCCGATGAAGTGCCGAGTGATCTGTTCGCCGCGAAGACCCTTTTGCTTCATCTTCAAGATCTTCGCTAGCGGTTTGTTGGCTTCATCCCAATCTTAAGCCAGCGGCAAAGTGCTCAAGTATGCTTGGGTACGGGGGAAGGCCGACAAAGTTTGGTAGGTGGTTCGAGGTTGCCGATATAGAACCGGCCCGCGTGCCATCCCTTGTTGGAAGATTTCAAAGGGAGAGAGAAATACTCCTTGCGGAGGGATCCGCGGAGTTGGAAGCTCGCCCGCCAACGACGGGGGTGGTCCTTATTGGGATGCGGCTTAAGATAGAACATGCGACGAAAGAGTTGGAAGTGGGGAGGATGCCAAGGAAGGCTTCACATACATGAATGAAGAGAGCGATGTGAAGCATAGAGTTGGGGTTCAGATGATAGAGTCGAAGACCATAATAATCCAGAAGCCCCCTAAAGAACTCGAAAGTAGGGAGGCTGAACCCGCAGTAAAAGAAAGATGTGAACACAACAAGCTCACCGAGTGTTCGGGGTGGAGAAATCTTCACTGCCGCCGGCGCGCCCACGATCTCCTTGGGGGAAGCACACCGTGCTTCACCATCTCCTTGAGGGTAGATTCCCTCATGTCCGAGGTGGCCCACTTGCTCGAAGGGGATTTTCTTCTCATCCGCCATGAATGTGGTTTGGGTGGGAGGTAGATCTAGCCAAAAAGATGGGGATTCGAGATGGAGATCTTGGGAGCCTGGATGCGGAAGCTTTTTGTGGCGAAGAACGAGCTCCTGGGTCGATGGATTCGGGTGCGCGCGAGTCTAGGGTTTTTCGCAGGGAGCTGGTGAACAGTGCTGCGAAAAGAGGAAATTTTTGGGAAGACGAAGTGTCGGGGATGACCTCGAGGCTTTGTAAAGAGATTTGAGGGTTGCGCTAGGTTTTCTCGTGATTGGGCCGAGCCTGTGAGAGACCTGCGGCCCAGCTAAGGTGTGGCCCGACGCGTGTCCTTAGGGACTTAAGTGGATGAGCTTAAGCAGATTTGTCTTGGCAATATGCACGTGTCTGAAAGCCCTATACCTTTGAAAATCCTTTCATACCGCGGTTGCTTGACTTCGTGAGAAGCTAGCACGATGCAATTTGAAAGGTGACCAACGAAAAGCTTTTATATGCCTTGATGACAAGGGTCGTTTGGTTCTTTAGCATTTGATTAAGTGATTATATCAATGCTATTTTTTCCACTTTGGTGAAGATCTTTATAGATTGAGATCAGTATTATGGCAAGAGCTGTTTGTTAATCTGGTCATATTTTTCCAACGACTGAAAAACTTATTTACCCATGAGGGATGATTAAAATATTTATTCCGATATAACTCGGGCAAATTCACTCGGATAAGCATGAGCTTACCGAGTGCTTTCCACCTATGAGGGTTGATTGAATTATTTGTTCGAGATGACTGGGCAAATTCACTCGAATGAGCACGAGCTTGCCGAGTAATAAGATTTTGTATGATTGATTTAGCATGAGCTAAATATTTAAATGAGTATGATTCTTTATAGTCCTTGCTTGTATGATTAGTCTGTTTTGGCTAATCATATAGTCGGGCTACATTTAATTGGGTACATCGAGAGATGTGCTTAGATATTTAGTTTTGAAAATTTTTTAGATATTTTCCAGCCCTTCACAGTTTTGGAGCCACTCGGGAAGATTCGGGCAGAGATGATGAAATCACTTGGCGCCGAAGCACTCGGCCAAAGAGGTTTTTGGCGGTGTCTTTGTCTTGGTTTGAAGCCGAGCGTCTCGACGACCGAAAAGGACTCGGGGGCTACTTGTGGAGATTATGGCAATCGGGTATCTACATGGCAAGTTTATCCGACTAGAAATAGGGATGATTGTACCTGCCATATCTCGTAAACCAAATATAACTTGGGTGTTACGTTGCCGATTGAGATAAGGCAACGGTCCATAGTCACGGTTTGGTAAGATTGAGGAAACCGACTTAGAGTAGGACAGGGTTTCCGATCTATCGCCCACCTCCCAAAACTATATAAGGGGGTAAGGGCGTCCCTTGAGGATATGAGTTTTCGAGCTTTAAATCTTGAGATCAATATACACTCGGCGGATCGAATCCCTCAAAATAGGAGTAGGGTATTACTTCACGAGGAGCGAACCTTGTCTAAATCTCGTTTTCCGTCTAACCCATCGTGCTTGGTGATCTTGATTGCACCTCCAATTTTCTATTGCCGAAACCGAGTTTCGACAATATATATATATATATATATATATATATATATATATATGTATATATATATATGTATGTATGTACATGCTTAACACGTTCACCACTGTTTATCAAGCAGGCTCTCCCTCCAAAGTCCAACGTACTCCAAGCAGTGAGGACGATCCGCATCAGCGACGATGTTCCATGTACTAACTTGTCGTTTTCGTGATCGCCGTGGTCAGCCTCCACCCACGACGTACGCGAAGCTAGCTAGCCGTCACGCACTCACGACTCACGACTCACGACTCACAGTACAAATTCTAGGATCCCTAGTTAAGGCGGCTGGCAGGCCGGCCGGCGGCAAAGCACATTATCCTCCGCTGACGTAACCCAGAGATACGTGTTCGAGACATTATTCGATTAATCCCTCTTACAAACGAACCGAAGCAAATTTACAAATTTAGAGGAGCTTTATTCCATACTTATTAAAAGGTATGAAATTACGATTTTGTTATTTGTCTGTCGAGTGTTTTTTTATGTCTCTTTCGTTTTTTTCAGCCGTTGGATCATTTGCAGTGAGATTCATGCTAAATGGATGCGTAAGTCCGAATCTGATTTCATGTACCATTATTTTTCTCGCTCTTTTTTTATCATTTGGATTTTGCTATAGATGTGTGTTGTTCATAATTTTTTTGTTAGATATTATTCGTAGGAGTACATCAAGTTTTGAGCTTAAAAAAATATAATATAATTACACCATAATTACACTTGTAATTACAATATAACTTACAATATAATTATATTATAATTATAATTTTACTGTCAAATAAAAGTATAATTAAATATAATATAATTACATTATAGTTCGTAATCATAATTATAATTATAGTTACCATCTAACTTTCAAGCAGATGTGTTGATAATATTTTTAATTTGAATTAGGAAATATATACAATGCAATATAATAATCTATTAAATAAATTATTTAATATAAACTTATATATACTTGAGCTTCCAAGCGTTAGAAACATGATTAGAAATTTTGATTAATTTTATTAGGAGATGCGTCGGGTGTTGTTTTTAATTGAGCTACTTAATGTTTTAATCTTGTTAATTTTTATGTGTGTCATATTATTTGCATGTTCTAATGTAACATACAAGTTAATCATGGTTTAAAAGTTTATATGAATTTTCCTTTTAAATGTGTGGAGTGAGCAATAGTTGAAAAAACGTGTGAGCTCTAACAAAAAAAATCTGTCGAATGATATCTAGCTAGTCCCATAGAATTAATTCTTATCAATCGTTTGAAATCCCAAATCTTATTCGATTAATTCCTCTTACAAGCAAACCAAAGCAAATTTGAAAAAACTTTATTCTAAACTTATTAAAACTTATTAAAAGTATGAAATTAATCCTTAGAAATCCCTACCTCACGAGAACAAGGTGTAATTTGTACATAATTTCGGTTCTTTTTCACTGGAACAGTGGTGTACGTCTGTTAACTTTTTTATGATAATCAAAAGTTGTTATTTCCACCCTCTACAGATTAATTAGTGATGACGAATTTAAAAAATTTTTAATAAAAATATAGCGCCTAAATTTAATAAACCGCCGCATTTTCACAAAGCATGAACCGAATACAGGGCAACTAGCCGGTGTGTGAGCATCGCCAAACACACATTACCAGTGGCGGAGAAAAAATCAATCCTAGGGCCGAATTTGATAATTTTAGCTAGAAATTATATATTTTCAAAATGTCCATACAATTTAGTAAAGAATTTACATGAAATTTTGGAGCCAACGTCCTCAAGCCTAGCTCCGCCCATATGTGACAGGACATCGGCCCGGGCACATGTATAGTCACACACACTTTGGAGTCAAAGTCCTCAAGCCTAGCTCCTCCCCCGTATGTGACAGGACATCGCCTGGGCACATGTATAGTCACACACACGAGTATACATGTACATCATCGTTATATACGTAAGTATGTATACCATGTATATATTATGAGACGTGATATTGAAATAAATATGTAAGCATATATACAGAGACACGTAAAATATCTATGTGACCTTAAAAAATGACAGACATACATCCGAGCCCTCTCTCCCAATAGAGAGCGGTTCATTTCATCCCCTTTTTGCCAATATTTTGAAAAAAAAAGGCTAGGGAAGGTCTCCACAAGCAACGATCGATTTTAATTAATTAAAAAAGAGTTAAGGGATATAACCTAAAATACTTACAAAGTCCCGAAGAGAAAAAAAGTAAAAATAGAAAGTCCGAGGGGACCAAACAATCAGCTAAAGACATCTAGTCAAGCACATAAGGAGGTTTTGATTTCTTACTTAAAACGGGACATCTGAAGATAGCACTGATTTTTGAAGTTTGTCTTCCACGTCGTCTGAGTTGGTGTTGCGCAGTGAAAAACGTTATCATTCCTTAGTTTTCACATTTTCCAGGTAGCTATTAGAATTATCTACGCCAAAAATGGCGGTGGGCTTGTGGAGATGGTCTTTTCAACTCTGTCTTTGTGTCTTGTATTGCCGTCTCATTGAACTTGTAGGGATGTCCAGCAAGCATAGGCAAAGGAACAACGAAAGAACAAGTGATCAATATCTTCTTCAGCCCTGTTGTCACACATCACACATGCATTGTTGTTCGAACATTTATATGCCTTCTTTGTAACATCATCTTTGTATTCAATCATCCACCGAAGTAGCCAAGCAAAGAATTTAATACATGGGGTTCAATTGGTCTTCCAAATTAGCTGGTAACAAGGGTGAGAGGAAACCACACTAAAGATGTAGTTGTAAAAACGTCTCGAAGTGTATTTGTGTTCCCATATCGGGGTCTAGGTATCCTTAGAGAAGTCATCAAAGGGTATATTTTGTAACTGCGTTTGCAAGTTTCCCAGCTCTTGAAAGACTTGTTGCGACAAAGGGAGGTGAAAAATATTCTGTAGATCTTTCGCTTGCATAACATCTATCGCCAAAGGCCTTCTCTTAACAAAAGAAGTTAGGTGGGGGTAATTTTCTGCTATAACCATGTTATTCCAATTGTCTTCCCAAAAACAAACAATATTCCCCCAATCGACATCTTGCAATCCGTCGGAAGATTTCATTCAAACAAAGAATGTCTTTCCACCAAAGGACCATGTTTCTCTGGAGGCTGTGGGACTTTGGAGGAATAGTACCTGAACCATATTAGTTTGACCTAGGCTACCTCTTCTTGATTGTAGAATTTGGAGAGTTGTTTGAGGAGAAGAGCATCGTTTTGCGGTTCGGGTTTAGCACCCCTAAGCCACCTTTCATCTTAGGTTGCATCACCATTGACCAAGCCGCGATTCCCACCTTTCTTCTCTCGGGTTATTCCCTCTCCATAGACACTACTTGCGAGCTCTATCAATGACATTAATCACCCCTTTTGGTAACTTTATGGTGCACGTTACATAGGTTATTATCGGCGTGATAACTGAGTTGACCATTTTCAGGCGTCCTGAGTAGGAGAGCCAAGTGGCACATCCAGAGAGTCTTCTTTCTACTATGTTCATCATTGGAGTCGATCTTTCATTATCGGTTTTGTCATGCCCATTGGTAGTCCCAAGTAAGTCAAAGGCATTGCACCCACATCACAACCAAAAGTGTTAGCCAGGAGACTTAACTTGTCTTGATTAACGTTGATTGGATACATATGCGACTTCTTATAGTTGACCTGCAGGCCGGTTGAAATTTGGAAACTATGGAGGAGGGATTTTAAGAAGAAGAGCTGCTTTGGATTTGCTTGAAGAAGAAGGATTGTGTTATCTGCATATTGGACAATGGAAAAGTCTTCTATTGGCTGAGGAATGGGCAGCTGAAGCAGACCATCATGTCTTGCTCTATTGACCAGGATCTGAAGTAAATCATCTGCCAGAACAAAAAGAAGAGGAGATATAGGATCACCCTAACATACTCCACGTTTACACTTGAAAGTTTTCCCTGTAACTCCATTGAGAATACTGAGGAGAGGATAATCTCGATTCAGTTTATCCATTTCTATGGGAAACTAATCTCGATTCAGTTTATCCATTTCTATGGGAAACCGAGACAAGTCATGATTTGAATGATTGCTGAGTGCTCGACAGTATCAAAGGCTTTTTCAAAGTCAAGTTTCAGTACGACTATTTCTCTTCGGGATTGTTGGCATTGATGAATGTACTCAAATTCTAGGCGAGACAGTCTTAGATTGTTCTAGACCGGATGAAACCATACTGATTTTGGTGGATTACCTTGAGAATAATACTTTGCAGCCACTCAACCAGAACTTTGGTGATCACTTTTAGAGAGATGTTATAAGAGAAATCAGACGAAAATCACCAACTGTCTCGGGGTTTTGTTTTTTGGGGACGAGAGTGATAAAGGAGGTATTGATCGGTTGTAGGTCTATGTTTCCGTATTGAAAAGCTTCACACATAGTATAGAAGTTTTCCCTGATGAGGTGCCAGCACTTCTTCATAAGGAGACCATTGAAGCCATCTGGCCCTGGTGCTTTGTCACTTGGCATTTTCTTGATAATCAAGTCAATATTCTCATGTGTGATTGGCAAAGTTAATGAGTCCAGATTTTTCATCGGAGAGATCCAATTTTAAAGATCAAAGACTATGACTGGGTTAGCAGAGGTACTCATATGATTTTTAAAGAAGGACCATAGAAGTCTTGCCTTTCCTTCATGGTCTTGGATCCAAAGTCCGTTGTTGTTCTTGATCTGGGCTATGGAGTTATGTCCATAGGAAATTATTGTCATACTATGAAAGAATTTAGTGCACTCATCGTCGGTTTTATTATGTTGACAATATATCTATTTTTCCAGCAGATACTGAAAGACGGGAACAAACAGACCACAATAGCTTCATTACACCTTTGCTCGTTGGTTCCATCATTACACCTTTGCTCGTTGGTTCCATCGAATATGATTCTACAAATTGATTGCATATATGCAACTGGCAACAGCACATGTTGCATGCTGTACCATCCCGCCTCCAATTTCCATATCCCCATAATTCATACGATGATCACAAAAGAGATTTTCATATTATAAGAAGTTTTATTTTTTATAAGTTATTTTTAAAAGAAATTAACTATATTTATAAAAAACATAGTAACATTATTAATTTCATTAAATCTAACTCGTTGATATGGGTTAAATATGTTGTTGAATTTTTTTATAAATTTAATTAAAGTTTAACTTAAATAAAAATCAAAACTATAATATGGAATCGAGGAGTAGCTGCCTTTTACTATACTACCTCATTTTAAAAATATATGACGTCGTTGACTTTTCAAATAATGTTTGATCATTCGTTTTATTTAAAAATTTACTACATGTAGAATTATACACGTAGAATTATAAGTCAAGATTATATTCTATTTAATGATAAAATAAATTAGAACAAAATAAATAATATTTATATAATTTTTTAACATTTGTTAATCTCAAGGTGACACTTCGCTAAGATGAAAGGCAAACGAGCTTTTCGGAAGGGCTTGTCTTGTCCTCCCGTTGGTTGCCATCCAAGTCACCATTCCGGTTGCATCTCAAGGCACAAAATGATTCCGAGGTAATCGTCGAATATAATGTCATATAGCATTTAATTACCTTACTAATAAAGGTCTAGCAACACGATCTGCGTAAATTAAAACTTGGTGTTTCTATCTTCTTGTTAAGAACCTGTTGCTTTATTCATCCAGACTCACCTTAGTGTGGATCATTTGTAATAATGTAAATTTGTTCTTTATTGTCTTTAACGCAATGAACGGTTTGTTCATTATTAAAAAAGAATAAATTTCACATATAATCCAAGTTACACAGAACCATTGGAATTTTGTCATATGGCACATAACTCCAGCTATTATGGTTTTTTTTCCAAACCATAATATTGATCATTTTGTGCTTGATCTATCATATTTTTTTATTCTACAATCACACATTAAATCTTCAAATTTAGGAGGATTTTGTCCATCATATAAATTTTATATTTGCTTTTATAATAATTTGATACTTCATACCATAATATCTAGGTTATATGACACGTGCTAAAATCCCTACGGTTATGTAGGACTTTGATCATAATATGTGTGGGGTTCTATAAAATTTGCTTTTAAAAATATGCCCTTATATATTAACTTTTAAAACGGTTTTATATTTTAATTTAATGGATTGGACTGAGATTCACAATACACAACTCGTTATATTATAGTTGTAGGGTTTTAACCTTTTCACGCTATAGTACGTACCACACCGCAAACCATCTCCCTCTTAATTCAATTCTTTTGGAGGATAGTATTTTTTTAACGACTCACACAAGACAATATAAAGTTTATATTGATATAGAAGAAAAAAATTACAAGCTTACAACCCTGGAAGGTCATAACTAGGAAAAACAAAAACAAACACACCACCACCATGAGCTGGCAACTCCTTGCACAACACCCTGAAAAAAAATACTAGCACCAAGCCGACCGTCGCTAAGCATAGCCGATCACCACTAGGCCAACAAAGGGGTTGCAAACACCCGGCCAACACCGATTCCACACGTAAGAATGTTGAAAAGATTCCGATTATCCTCACGTAGAGGGTTGAGGAGAGAGAAAGAGATCCACTCATCCCTCGCCCCAACCCGATGATGACAACCAAGAACAAGTCGATGGCCAAACCGAGAGGCGGCAAAGGCAAGGAATGAAGACCTCCTTGCTAGGCAACGCCTTTAGGAAGGCCATGGCGCCTTAGACATCATCGTTGCCCATTCAATTGTACTCGTTCACAAGGAGGGTCCTGTCAAGAGGAGAGGGTGGTCGCTCGACAACACTCCAAGAGAGGAACGTGGCATCCGAAGACATCATTGTTGCTCGCTCAGAAGTCATGAGCTAGGCTTTAGCCCGCAAACCTCCTCACCCACACTTGCCGCTATCACCCCGGAGCTCCGCCACTTGCACAAACTCGCCAACTCGAACCTTTGGCACACTAATGCCTCACCGATGCCATACTCAGATCCGGTCTCCCACATGGCCACGCCGCCTCCTGTACCTCGCCAATTCCCTCGACGACGGTGTGGCTGGCCACTACACTGCCTTTCCTTCGTTGATACGACATGGCCGCCTCTGCGTTAGCTCGCCGAGTGCGCCTCTTGTGGTCATAGGTCGTGACAACCTACTTGTCGTCACCCGTGCCATCCTCCTCCTCCGCCGGTCGCATCACGCACAACTCCCTCCATCGCCCACACCGCGCTTGCCCCACACCACGCCTCCTACCGTAGTTGCGCCGTGCACGCCTCTCCTTCTCCTCCACAGGCCTTCACGGCGCTCGCCGCGGCCGCGTCACCCCATGTCTTCCGCGCAAGCGCGCATCTCGTGGGCCGTCCTCGCCACGAACTCCTCTGTCGTCTACATCATGTCGTCGGTCTCTGCCTCCTCTTGCTCGATGCGGCGTTGTCGATGCGCCTCCTCCTCACATGCTGCTGGGAGGGGTGGCAGATCCGCCTCGGGTGGTGTCGGATCCACCGTGACCTTGCCGCCTCCGGCCATCGGGCCCCGCGCCTCCGTGTGCCACTCCGTCCTTCCACGCCGAGGACGAGGCTTCCTCGGGGTTTTCTTGTCCCCTGCCGCCACCTTTCGGCTGACCGCTACGCTTTCGGCGGCGGGGGTTGAGGAAGGTGGCGACGCCGGGCGCTAAGGTTTCGCCCTCAAGCCGCCCATGTGAGAGTGACGTGTGGGGAAAGAGTTAAATGTTAGTGCATCTGCATTTTATGCTTAGAATAGTATATTTGGTCCTTGAAGTTTCACTGTGAGGTCAATATGTTATTTGATATTTCATTTTATCTAGATATGTCCACAAATTAAGTCTCTTATGGTCTCGACGTGGTCTTTCACTCGAGGTCAATATGTTATTTGATATTTCATTTTATCCAAATATGTCCACAAATTAAGTTTGTCTTATGGTCTGACGTGGTCTTTCACCTGAAGTAAATATGTTGCGGTCTTTGGACTCGCTAAAAACGTCACGTGGGCAGCCATCTCATCCTAATATACAGTACAAATGTCTAATTTACCCTTACAGATACACCATAGAAAAAATAAAAATAAACCTGCAAACGCTCAAAATATACTTAACTATCAATGCATAGTTCATAAAATCACTGTGTGTTTTAACATACGGATTTCAAACCCAAACACGTAATCGTGCAAAATTAGCTATTATTTTCTCTATGATGTTCATAATATAGACAAATTAGACATTTCACTATGTATATTGCATGAGACGACGACATGACATATCCCTATGACATTTTTGATAGGCCTAAGGACCATATGGAAAACTTTAAGGACGTTTTCCTAACATATAGAAAACATTATTTTATCCATATGTATCTTGCATATGTTTGGATAAATTAAAACGTCAGACCATACATTAACTTCACAGTGGAACTTTAGCTACCAAACCTTGTATAGGACAGTTACATATCCAAAATTCACGATGAATTTTAAATTTATATGTTAAATTATATTGGTTTGAAATTTAAAATTTTATCTAAAATAAAAATAAAATAATTTATTTTAATATTATTGACGTAATCATAAATCTAGATTATAAATTTAAATTTGTAGAAGAGCTAGAAATATTAGAAATCTTCGATCGAGAGATATATCAAAGAGGGCCCAAACATACTATTGTCCCAATTGTTTTTCTTTGGTGGCACCGCGCGATTAACCATGCCAATATCATCGTCCCCCACAAGTATGACGTGTTCAACTGAAGGATGGGATATTGTGGATATATGCTGGTCATGAAACCCAAACTAACCAATTCCGCTGAATCCAGAGTACTTGTGGCATCATTGTCACTCATGGATTCCAGCTTGCCCTGCCTCCTGCAACGTGCTACTCAGCCCAAGGTGCACAACACTATAAATAGGCACGAACTCGGCATCCCTATGCAGCAAGAGCCAAAGCCGAACAAGCTACCTAGTTCGTAGCGCATTAGCCTGCAGCAACAAGCTCCAGCTCGCACACTCCGGCGGCAAACAATGGCGGCGAGTGGGTGGTGGTGCTGGTTATCGCTGTGCGCGAAGCCGAAGCAGGTGGCGAGCGAGAGCGTCCACGGCGCGCAGCTCGCGTTGCAGCGGCTGACCGCGGCCAGGCGCTGCGGCGGGGACGCTTGCGTCGACGTCGAGGCCGGCAAGCCGTGCAAGTGCGGCGAGGAACATGGAGGCGGCGGCTGCCGGGAGGGTCGCGGCCGTGGAGGCCGTACACCATGGCAAGCCGACCAGCTCCTTCGCCCACTCCGTCATCAACATGGTCGGCATGCTCATAGGTACAAGTTTCTGGCCAAAATTCTTGATCAGCTTCGTATAGTCCAAATCATTCCTCTACATTATAAAACTCTAATTAATTAGGAATAAACTACTTGCTATCCCATTTTCTTTAGATTCTTGTCAGCTAGATACTCGTAATCAAGCTCACGTGTTCTAAAGCTAAGCTAATATGTTTTAGTATTTTTTTACCACTACTCACAGTGGTATTTTATATGTCATTGATGCCATAATTCGAATCAAAATGACAAAATCTCTCAAAATTAATACAAATTTGTTGTAATGATCCTTTTTGCAGGACTTGGGCAGCTGTCGACTCCGTACGCGCTGGAGAACGGCGGGTGGGCGTCCGTGTTCCTCCTCCTCGGCCTCGGCATGATGTGCGCTTACACGGCGCACCTCATCGGAAAGTGCCTGGACGACGACCCGAGCTCCAAGACGTACCAGGACATCGGCGAGCGCGCGTTCGGCGGCAAGGGCCGGGTGGTCGCCTCGGCCTTCATCTACCTCGAGATCTTCTTCGCGCTCGTCTCCTACACCATCTCCCTCAGCGACAACCTGCCGCTCGTCTTCGCCGGCGTCCGCCTCCACCTGCCGTGGGTGCGCCTCACCGCCACGCAGCTGCTCACCGTCTCCGCCGTGCTGGTGGCGCTCCCCAGCCTGTGGCTCAGGGACCTGTCCACCATCTCATTCCTGTCCTTCACCGGCATCGTCATGTCGCTGCTCATCTTCGCCACCGTCGTCTGCGCGGCGGCGTTCCGCGGCGTCGGCCTCGGCGGGGGTACATCCCGGCGCTGCGGCTGGAGCGGATCCCGGCGGTGTCCGGGCTGTACATGTTCAGCTACGCGGGGCACATCGTGTTCCCCAACATCCACGCCGCCATGAAGGACCCCTCGGCGTTCACCAGGGTGTCCGTCGCGAGCTTCGCCGTGGTCACCGCGCTCTACACGGCGCTGGCGTTCGTCGGCGCGAGCATGTTCGGCCCGAGCGTCAGCTCCCAGATCACGCTCAGCATGCCGCCGGGGCTCGCCGTCACCAGGATCGCGCTCTGGGCGACCGTGCTCACGCCGGTCACCAAGTACGCGCTCGAGTTCGCGCCCTTCGCCATCCAGCTCGAGCACCACCTGCTGGCGACCATGTCCCCGCGCGCGCGCGCGCTCGTCCGCGGCGGCGTCGGGTCGGCGGCGCTGCTGCTCATCCTGGCGCTGGCGCTCTCCGTGCCTTACTTCCAGTACGTGCTCAGCCTCACGGGATCGCTCGTCAGCGTGGCCATCTCGATCATCTTCCCCTGCGCGTTCTACCTCAAGATCCGGTGGGGACGGGTGTCTCGGCCAGCCGTCGCGCTCAACGCGGCGATGATCGCCGCCGGCGTCGTCCTCGCCGTGGTCGGGACGGCCTCGTCGGCGACGTCGTTGGTGCAGAGCATACAGAGGGCCATGCAGCGTAAGTGGCTAAGTTAATTAAGATCGATGTGTACTGAATACTCTGCTTGTGTGTAAGATTATACTACATGTATTGTGCCTTTATAGAGTCTATACTTTGCAGTGTATATGTTTTGAAAGAACAGATGTAAGAAATGCATCCAGAATTCCAGATTCATATATCATCAAGGAAAGAATATTCATGGGATTCTATTTGGTACTATATGAAAAAGGATTCCTACTTGTCTGACCAGCTTTTTCTTAAAAGCTAAAACTATTTTTAGAGCGACTCCGAAGAGACGGCTAAAAATTTCTTCTCCAAAACAAGGTATTGGGAGCTATGCTAAAAATTTTCAAAAAACATGTCATCCCACAACATAACACAAAAAATTACTCCCATAATTCAAAACGAGGTCACGTCATCAAAATTAGACCCAACTCGGGCGAAGCGTGGTGCGGGGTGACGATTGCGAGCGGTGCGGAGGTGTCGGGCGGGGAAAAAGAAAAATCGCAAACAGGCACCGTGGAAAGGAGGTCGAGAGGATTGGGAAAGGTTTGGCGTCGCTAATATATGCGCGGTGGGGATGTTATTTTGACGTTGCTAATCTTTTAATGGAGTTTTGGGGGAACCGTTGGAGACCTTTTTCTCGCTTTTTCCTCTAAACAAGGTATTGGGGGTAAGATTAGCGAGTCTCTTGAAGTTGCTCTAATCCTAAATTTCGACTTTTAAGAATAATTTTAGAAGAATTTTACTCTCTTTTCTTATCCATCGTGAAAAGAAAGCTTGGCAGTGAGAGTGGCAAAAGAACCCCTAAAATCAATACATTCTAAAATTCAAATTCAATTGCAGCTCTACAAAGAACACAAAGAGAAAATGATTCCTACATGATTGAGGTCATGATATAGGAATATATAATTTTGGCTTCTTTACGTTACATTTGATCACTTGTGGGGGCATATAATTAACAATCATCCAGATTGGCTTGTTTGCTCAAGAAACCAGAGGCCGGAGAAACAAATGACAAATTTGTTTGGTTCAATTCAGCTCAACTCTCACAACACCCCTCACCGTCTTCTTTCCATGACCCCTGGAATCCCTCTCCATGTGGGCCAGCGTATTTTTTCACAACAAAAGCAACATGTCCTATGATGGTGCCCTTATGCTTGGAGAAGAGTTGGGCGATGTGTTTGCTACCCTTTGAGTGGGCGACGGCGATCGGTCACACATAACGGCGGTCGACTAGTCCTCGAGATTGTGTGCATGAGTTTTTAAGCGAAAAGACCGCGGAGGAGATCCTCACGGTACCAAAATTTAAATAAATAAGAGGAAAAAGTACAAAGCAAACTCAACAAATAAAGCGAGAGAACCAAACAAGAAAGGAGATTACAAATCTTGCGGCCTTTGCTAATCTATTTGTCTCTTTTAATCGGTGAGATTGAAGCATGGCCTCCTCCTTGAAATTAGCAAGCCATCGTTGAAAGAGACTTGAATTCCATCAAACACCAACTCGTTTTCGATCTTTCAAATTTTCCAAGCAGCTATGAGGAAGATTTCCATAAAGAATGGTAAACTAGTACTCTGCTTGGATCTTTCAATTCTTACGAGATCACGAGTCATCTACACAAACGATGCCTATTTTATCCCAACATGTCTTGGCGAAAGGGCAATCAAAGAATAGATGAGCAATCGTCTCTTCCATTGTATTATTGCATAAAGTACAAAGACTATCATTGCGCACATTAAAATGTCGTCTTACCGGAGTACCTTTTTGTGTTTAGTTTGTTTAGTAGGATCAACCAAGCAAAGAATTTCACTCTGGGGGTGACTTTCGACTTCCAATTCTAGCCAAATACCGTCGAGACCTGAGTATCAAGAAAAGTCATCTTATAAAGTTTGAAAGTTGTGTACTTGTTGGATCCCCAACAAAGACCTTTTGTCCACTCCACCGGGAAAATTATACTCCGAATGATTTCTCTTAGCTTTTCTAATTCAACTCGGCTTGTTGCGAGATTGGGATATTAAAAGGTCTTCCAAAGAATTTGCTCCGGCTACCTCCTGAATCGACATGTCTATTTGCTTTGCAAAATTAGCAATGTTTGGAAAGAAGTCTAGGAGACTTTCTCCAGTCGAGTTATCTTTCCAAAACAACATAGAAGATCCATCCCCCAAAGATGCAAGATGTGATATAAGCATAGAGATCCTTGAGTTTTAGAATATCTTTCCACCAAAATGATCCAACCAAAGCATGAGCATGGGGAACCTGTTAGCATAATGCTTAAACCAGGACTTCTTGAACCCACGAAATATCTTCTTTAGAATAAATTTTATGAAGTTGTTTCATAAGCAAAGCATCATTATGAAGACCGAGATTTTTAATTCCAAGACCACCCTTTTTTCGTCTTTGAACAAGTGGTCATCCTACCCAGTTGCCCCCTTTTTCCTTTTCGAATTTCCTCTCCATAAACATTGTCTTCTTATTCTATCAATTTCTTCAATTACTCCTTGTGAAGCTTAAAGGTGCACATATCATAGTTGATTTGTTGGAGTAATTATAGTGTTAATAATATTCCACTCTACAGAATAAGAAAGGAAATTGGTACAAAGAGCTTCCTTTCAACTTTGTCTAGTAGCGGTGCAAATTCTTTTATTTTTGGCTTTGAAGTTCCAAGTGGTATCCCCGATAGGTGAAGGGAAGTGATCCAACATGACAACCCAAAGTCACGGCTAGCACTTCCATCTTTTAATGGAAACATTTATAGGAACCAAGCGAGATTTGCTAAAATTCACTACCAAACCAAAAGTGGAAGAAGCAAAGGTATTTAGAATGGCCTTAAGGTAGAATAACTATTTAACACGCTTGCATTATCAATAAGGTATCATTTGCACATTGGACTATTGAAAAGTCATTGCCAAGCTGAGGAATGGGCAATTACAAAATACTTTTGTCTTTTAGACCATTAACAATATATTGAAGAATTTACTAATGACCAAAACAAAAAGAAGAGGTGAAAAGAGTTAAAAGCAAAAAGAAGAAGAACCAGACAAGAGGATATTTTTCACCCAACGAGAACCATTTCTCGGAAAACCCAAGGCCTTGAGCCTTTCAATGATGGCGAGTGTTCAATAGCGTCAAAGGCTTCGCAAAGTCTAACTTCACAATCACAATCTCCCTTTTAGAATACCGACATTGATGGATGTATTCAAAGCTCCATGGTAAATAGTCCTGATTGATCTTTGCCTTATAAATCCATACTAATTTTTGTGGATAAGTTTCAAAATAATACTCAAGTCTTTACGCTAGCACTTTAGTAAGCATCTTCACACAACAATTTACCAACGAAACTGGCCTAAAGTTAGAGTTGTCATTGGATTAGTGCACTTGGGCACAAGCACTATGAAGGAATCATTTATAGGGGCTAGAATAACTTTATTATCATAAAAATCAAAGAACATTCGAAGATAACATTCTTAATTATACTCCAACATTTATTGATAAAATTTCCATTAAACCATATGTACCGAAGCCTTATCGAAGGCATGTTTTTAATGACACTCTCTATTTCACTTGCATTGAAAAGGGTCACTAGGGTGTCCAAATTTACATTGTCCAATAGGTATTTTGTTGCTTTAGGAGATTACTCGGATGCTCTTTTGTAATCATTCTGAAATTCCATTCGGTATTAATTAGTTGCTCGTATTCCTCTATAGCATCAAGGTAGAGGATAACTTTGTTGCACTTACTTTGATGCTCTTCAAGTCCTTGCTCCAATAGCTTCAAATCATATCTCAACCTTTTGTTAGTGATATGCCCTAGAGGCAACATGGATATGTTGGATATCATAGTCAATGTTTATGTATTAATGAATAAAGTGTTATTTCGTTTCATAAAATAGACAACTTGTATTGATCAATAAATATGTGACTTATTCATGAGACTCTTTTATGTGATATGAATCTATTTCTAAATGATCCTTGATCATATATCATAAGTATGAAATAAATATGATTCTAAGATCAACACGTGTATTTATTGATGATCATATCTTATGGATCATGGTATGGAGATACCAAATCAATTACGTGAACACATGTTAGAGAACATGTTGTGGGATAGACCCACCTTGAGACACTACAAGGATTTAATGTGTCATTAGTTGGTCTCAAGTAGTGTTGATGCAAAGTCCTTAGACTTGAGATCATCATAGATTCTAATATGTGTAATGGCTTACTTAGGGACTATCAAACACTACACCATAAGCTGGGTAGTTATAAAAGTAGTCTTCAGGTTTGCTATGAAACATATAGGGGGATGTGAATGATCAAGATGAAATTTGCCTCTCCTATGAAAGAGATATCTCTGGGCCCCTCGATGTAATGGATTATGAAAGTACATGGCCATGCCGAGTTGATTGAGAAGTCAATCAACGGATATATAATCAATACAAGATCGAGTGAATGATTAAGCTAACCCTAGCCGCCACCTCGAGCCAAACCCTAGCCGCGCGCCCGGTGCTAGCACATAGGCGGTCGGTATTCCACCCCGGACGTGTGGATACCAAGAGAGACACACGTTACGTTGCGGTATAGATCGGTGAGGCGAGTCGGCGGTCGGGCGATCGGATCGTGGTGATCGGATATACGCAACCTCCCGACGCGCGTACATTGAACCGACTTCTCCAACGTAGTCTTCACCCTTTGTGCGTCAATTGGTAACAATCTATAGTCCCTTACTTGCATGCTAAAGCTGGAGTACGCGGTTGAAAATTTTGAATTTATGCTTTCATAGCCTATGCGTATTCATTCACCTTTTGAATTTTGTAGATAGCACTAAGGCAATATTATCAAGATTACCCCAATTGGTTCCGGACTGCTTTCACAATGTCTAGGAAAGAGCCGTGTGAGATCCAAAAGTTCTCAAAATGAAAGATTTTTGACTTAGGGATTTGTGTTTTACGCAAAGATTCTACACGGCACATGATCGGATGTTGTTCTAGCGGAGGAGAAACCATTGCGTTTGGAAAGTCTAGAGTCCAATTGGGAGGTAAAAACCAATCCAGTCTTTCCAAAAAGGGATTGGTCTACATGTTACACCAAGTGAAAACTCTTCCTTTTAAAGGTAACTCCACTAATCCCATATGATCAATGACATTGTTAAAAATTTGTGTGTCTGGAAAATCCACCTTTTATTCATGTTATCCAAAGTCCTGTAAAAAGTAAAGTCTCCCACCAAGATCCGTTGAAATCATCCTTTATATCCAAATTCAAGCCAATTCACAAAGATACTTCGGGCTAGTTCCAAACAAGGGCCATAAAATCGATGTTAAATTCCAGACATTCATATTAAATCGGAAGAGAAGCAAACATAAGCGCAAAAGAGTGGATTTCTATGATGGACCCATCAAAGATACTGCCGTTCCAACCAACCAGAATTCCCTCGGAGACTCCCATAGAGGAGAAAAAGCAAATTTATCAAATCTTTTAGGGGCAAACTTTCGATGAACGAGGAATCAAAATTTTCTCTTTGTCTCTTGGAAACAGAGAAATCTCGCAATTGCTCTCCACTATTTTGTTAAAAATAACCGACCACTTCTCACCGCATTGATTCCTCTTATATTCCAAGAGAGAATATTCCATGATCTATTCATTGGGAAAACCATAGGCGAGAGAAAAGAACAATGCCCCTCATAGAAGAGCAATAAACCATGATTAACATCAAATACCACAAAATATTATCCTAAATAACATTAAGAACCATAAGCAATAAGATCTTAAGCAACAAAAATATAGAGCACTTGTGCATCGTGTACATCTTATCGAGTTTAAATTAGCCATTGCCAACCAACAACACAAATCAAACCACATATCAATCATCATTTTGATCTTTCGAAGCTTTTCTTAAGAGCTCGAAGGAGGCACTCCACATCTTTTAGCCCAATCTGGATGACATCGGTAGGAATGGGATTGACGGCTTCATGAGCGTTCTTAGGAGGGTTGTCAAGGTCAAACGCACCGCCAGGAATCTTCTTTTTGCAAGCGGTTCTCGATTATGATAACTTGACGCCCATCCACAACATCGGGATTCAGCCGTGAGCTCCTTCTAACCAAAGTGTTGACCGAGGTGTTTTGGATCCCGGCCTACAAGAAACCAAAGAGGGAAATGAAATTGGCCCGAAACATGTTGACCACATTATTCAATGTCGTATTGCCAAACAGAGAGACCCAAAGCCTTAACAAAATTGAGCCCAGAGCCCAAGACCGGCTTCACAAGAAAAATGGCTTTTGAAAAATCATCCTTCCATTCTGCTAGCTCGAGAGATATGTGTGACCACATCAAGAATCATAAAGGGGGCCCTTTGGCAAATTATCATGTGATTCGGGGACAAGAAAATTTCCATACCGGGTTGAAGTAGTACCTAGATTCTCGAAGAAGAAGAGTCTTCTCCATTTTGTATAGTGCTAGGTGTTGCCGAGTTGATTGCTACCGGGATCTTTTCCACCGAAAGAAATGAAGCTAAACCCTTAGCTCTCGGATAATCGCAGAGCTTCCGAGATTGATCAAAGAAATGGTGTCCTAGGGATGATCTGGATCTTGGGGAACCTAGTTTTCTCCCAATTCCAACTCCATTTGATCATCATTATCAAATTGGGGCTTCGTTCTTCAAACGGATTATCTTGAGGGTTGATGTCCATATTGATATCTTGCATCGCCGAACATTGATTCCACATCTCCGGCACTTGGGCATACGCACCGGCATTTTCATGCATCCGGTTGTTAAATAGATCGGGATTTCTAGCCGGTGGTATGCCATGAGTCGGGTGTGGGTTCCCATCACCGGGAATTGGCTCCTCATCTGCCTGACATTTCATCCGCAAAATTTCCCCCAAAATGTATCACAGGCACCATCCAAGATCGACCATTTCCTCTTGAGTAGTGCCTTGGGAAACAATGGACTTCTTGGAACCCTTTTTCGGGAATGAGTATGAGACAACACACTAGGGTTCTTCCTTTGTTAGGCCCACGGTGCCAATGCAACAATCTTCCAAAGGGGCAACAACAACCATAATGAATTATTCTCATTGATAAATCCAAAGGAAAAAGCAAGAAACGTAATCCAACATTCCACTGGTATAGGGACATGCCCTAAGATTGTTGGTCTCATCATGTTTAACCATACGAAGAACAGAATCTCCCAAAAAGTTAATAGGACTAATGTCTAGCATGCTACGTCGTTGCACGGGGAACCAAAGCCGAATAAGTCCTAGTCCCGGGCGAGAGATAGGAAGATAATACCCTAACCGGGAAGTGTTCTTCCAAGAAGGGGACGACGTCAGGAGCCTCGTGTTCATCCGGGTTTGGGGTAGGCTCCAAACGCACAATGGCAAACTCTTCATGTCGACGACGGTGGTTCTCCTCCAAGAGCCAACCTAGTTCTCGCCGCGAAAGCAGCTCTCCTCCACGTGTGCTCCGAACGGGAGGAAGGGTGCGAGATCACAAGCAAAGTTGGCCATGAACTATTGGGAGGAAGGAGCAAGAATCTTTGATTGGGTGATCGAGGAGGATATGTCACCGTCGTCGACGAAGTTGGGAATAGCGGAGAGAGGGGAAGGATGGAAGACAACTAAGAAGCCGAGAAGACCAAGGCGTTCGACGGTTGCGATTCCCAAGGAGAAACGGACCCACTTTCCCACGACGGCCTTTGCTCCGGGTTAACAGGCCTCCTTGCCAAAAAAGATCTTGGGTTTCCAAAAATTTTTGGGCCGGACTTACTTTGAAATCCTATGGGCTTGGGCCTCTACTTAACTTGATTGCTTGGCTTGGATAAACAACTTTTAGCCCAAAGGTGTCCATAGTTAAAACAATTCGACATCTTATCTGAAAACCACAAGCGGCCTTGAGTGACTTTGTACTGAGGACACCTTGGGCACCGAACAAGCAAGATTGCAAAATGCAAATACGGGGCTTAACGGTAGCCAAATTAATGTCATCGAGAAAAAGATTCCTCGAAAAGAATTATCAAAAGAAGTATCTTTTAAGCGATTTAACCAAAAGCTGTTCACGAGGACGGTGAGAAGAACTAGAAATATCAATGCGGATTGATGAAGTACAAGCTGCACTGACCAGATCGAGTATGAACCGATAGTGGAAGGCGGGAAAGATCGGAAGGCGGACCGGTGTTACCAAAACAAAGAGATTTAACATTACGCTAATAGAGGAAATTAAAATGCTTTGAAAGACCCAAACTTAATCTTCTACAACCCTGCAACATGAGGAACAAACTTCTTCTTTGGAGAAGGAAGAATCGGTTTATGCAAAGCAAATCAAACTCTCTTTGCCGGAGAGGATTTAACCTCAGTGGCAAAGCAAATTTTTGCCATTTCGAAAGAACCAACGACCATTTCTTGGCCTCTTCCTCTTCCCATAGGCATTTTTCTCGTTCCCAATGAGGAACTCCGTTGCTCCAAAGATGAAAATAAACATCAAAAGACTCTCGTGATCACTCTTCTCGGAGCATAAACAAAAAAAACCAACGGCTTTGCATGCCAAATTGTGACTCGAAAGGCAAGATTGCGGCCCGACTTCTAACACATGAAATCTTGAGGCCGACTACCAAGGCAAGATTGAAGAGCGATTGTAACACTTCCTTCCGAGAGACGACAAAGAAACAGACGAAAAGTTGCAAGAAGAAAGAATGAACCACGCGGATTGGAAGAATCATGATGAACTTGCGTGCCAAATTTATGCTTAGAACTTGAAGCTCAAACTTTCTTCCTATGGAGAAATCCATCCTATTCTCCATAGAATAGGAAGACCCCCTCTCGTTAAACTAGGATGCACAAGAGGAGAACCCAAACTTTCGGGAGAAACATCACCAGGATGCGAAGGAGTTGACGGTGGAAGAAGCCGATCTTAGGAGAGGAAGAGGAGCTTGGGAAAGCCATCCTTTTCATCCAATTATCTCTGACCCCTATTATGTGCATGAGTTGCCAACATGTGGTGGTGGGATTCTTTTTATTTTTTTTCTGATCATAGTTTTTCAGGGTTATCATCTTGTAATTTTTCCTGCTATATGAGTATGAAACTTCGCACAACCCCGTATGAGTTGTTTTAAAAAACATGTCTTATGATCAAGGGTGTTTGCCATCATGCTCCAACGGATTATCGATTTTATCGATCCGTTGGTTCTTTTTTACTATTGATTCAATAATTCAAATTTTTGAAAACTTCTTAGGTGAAAGTTGAACGTCCCAAGTTTAGTGTTGGATGGTGGGATTTCAAAATTAAAATTGGCTAACTAATAATGTGATTGCTAGGAAGGATAGTTAGGTGTGATAACATGGATAAAATTTTATGGAGCCTAATAGAGACTTTCAATTTCATCATTACTTGTTGGCTTAACGGCCACAACCAAAATTTAAAAATTTTAAACTTAATTTTAGAGATTTTGATGTTTTCATCATAGCTTATTTTCATAACTACTTATTAAATCGCTAAGAATGTGAATATAAATTTACGTATAAATTATTATTTTTTAATTTCTAGGGCTTATTAGCTGTAGAGGCAACAATGAGATCGTAACAATATGCACCATATTAATCGCGACCTTTTGTCAAGGACCTGGCCGGCAATGACGCAACGGCCCAAACCTTTCGAACGGAAAAAAACACGTAAAAATTCTCCGACGTAAAAATTCTCCGATTTCATCTTGCCCGTTTTTCTTAAAAAAATTACCTTGAAAAGCTACCTACTATTGTTTCGGTACCCCGCAAACCAAATAGGGTTCTTTGGAACTAATAAATCATTTCGAAAATTCTCCCCGCAAAAAATAAGAAGGCATCTTTGAAAATCCTGGGCTTAGACGTAGAGTGGGTTGGGCCTTCCTCCTTAAAATGTTGGCCCATTAAGCAATCTGCCAAGTGGGCCAACACAAAGTCAAGCTACGGGTTGCGCTAAACCTAAAATCCTCTCTCCCTATTGTACGTACCGACCAGCCACCGCGCCCGCGCAGCCGCCTCCCTTGTTCGCACTTCGAGCCAGGCCGCCGCCGCCGCCGCCCGAAGCAGCCGCGGGCGACCACCGCGCGGCGAGGATCGGTGCGTAAGCTCCTCGGCGGGGCGCTCCGCACGCGGGAGGGAGCGCCGTAACCTTTCCTTCACCCTCTACCCCCTCGCCGGCGGCAACCACGGCGCGCGATGGGAGGCGCGCGCGCAGGTGAACAAGCCGCACAAGACACGCTTCGCCTCCAAGGCGTCGCGCCACGCGCACAAGATTGGTACGGCGCCAGGCGGTCTCCCCTTCTCCTCCTCCCTCCCCGCCAATCCATTCTTGTTCTTCTTCGTTGCCTTACGCTGGTGCTGATGGGTAGCGGCGTCGCTGTTGTTCGTCAGATAAGGTCAGGACCGGGAAGCCGGAGGGCAGCCATCGCGCCGCCGTCAAGGGGCCCGCGCCGCGTCGCGTGCAGCGGAGCAAGCGGTGAGGCTTCAGCTCTCGCAGTGCATCGCACCTTTACTTTTGTCCTTGGTTATTAGCTATGTGCTTGACTGTTCAATGACTTTGGGTAGATGGCAAAGCTGGCTAATTTCGATTCATCTACAGCTTCGTGGAGCTATTTTTTTTCTGATGATGTTTGTTTTGTGAAGCACAAAGCATATTGATAAGACCAGCAGCCAATTAATCCAAATGTCCATTAAAATTGTTAAGTAAGAAATGGCACATGTTTCCAATAAATCAATAATATCTGCAACAAGTTAGGGAACAAATCAGACAGCCAATACATTCAGTCTCAGAGTGAATGACAATGGATCTTCGACAATGCAGACTAAAATGATATCAGAAAAATAGATGGCTAGTTGACCGTCCAAACTTCAGCCTGCACAGCTCAACTTCAACCTTCAGCTTGTACAGCTCACAGCATTCCCAAAAATTTTAGGGAGACTAACAGTGCACCCGTGCGTTGCATCTGAAGTTGATTTTCATTATACTGGAGTGTAACAACATATAGATTTTTGTAACAAGAAATGAGCTCTTGCTATTTAGTATTTTACAAAGCAAAAATGGAACATTGTCCTTTCTAAATTTTTTTGCTTATCCTGGTTGGTTCACAGTCCTCAGTTTTGCTAGTTGTAAGGTCCTTCAGCATGTTCAACCATTCATCTACCAAAGCATTGTTGACTGTTGGGCAGCAAGCCTCATAGGCTGGTCTCAGAGGCCAATGGTGCAAAGGAGATACTTTAACAGCATCTTGAGTATTTGTGAAGATAGAAACATGATAGTTTTCCAGAACTAAACTGACACAAGACAGGAAGTGGCCTGCAACGCAAGGAGGGATCCAGCAACATATGACCAGTGATGTATCCTAATGTTTTTTTGAACAAAACTATCACTTCCTTCTTTATGTTAGATGGCAGATTGATCTCTGCATATTCTTTATCCATCCAGATTCTTGGAATTTTGTTATTTCAGTAATAGTTTGCTAGATGCAGAGATCCTGAAATTGTTTTCTGGTTGGCTTGAAGAAATCATTGTTTGTACCATAGTTATTAAGGCGGTAAGGCGAGGCGAGGCAGGACCCCCTTTTTACCTTTTAAGCGCTAAGGCGTAAGGCAAGGCGACACCTTACGCTCATAGAAATAATGCATAACAGCAGTTACAACACCACAAGTTTTAATGCAAATATAATAATAGATAAGTAGCAAATATGATATTAGATAGCTAGCCGTGCAGCCTGCTCTGTTCTTGGCGGAGAAGGAAGACGATGGGGCAGACCGGAGATGATGGGGCAGACCGGAGGCGATGGGGCAGCCTGCTCTGTTCTTGGTGGAGAAGGAAGACGATGGGGCAGACCGGCAGAAGGAATAGAATGGGG